>CM052656.1:10503593-10600586 GCA_028533165.1 Leontopithecus rosalia | reverse complement strand
AAGGTCAGGTTACCCATAAAGGGAAGCCTATTAGACTTACAGCAGATCTCTCAGCAGAAACCCTACAAGCCAGAAGAGAGTGGGGGCCAATATTCAACATCCTTAAAGAAAAGAACTTTCAGCCCAGAATTTCATATCCTGCCAAATTAAGCTTCACAATTGAAGGAAAAATAAAATCTTTCATGAACAAGCATGTACTCAGAGATTTTATTACCACCAGGCCTGCTTTGCAACAACTTCTGAAAGAAGCATTACACACAGAAAAAAAAAAAAACCAGTATTAGCCTTTCTAAAAATATACCAAAAAGTAAAGAACATCAACATAAAAAAGAATTTACATCAATGAATGGATAAAATAAATCGACTAAATCCCCCAATCAAGAGATACAGTCAAAACCTAACAGTATAGTACATTCAGACCTATTTTATATCCAAAGATACACAAAGACTCAAAGAGTTGGAGAAAGATTTGCCAACCAAATGAAGAGCAAAAATAAAGAAATAAACAAAAAGCAGGAGTTGTAATTCTCGCATTTTATAAAATAGATTTCAAAGCAACAAAGATACAGTGGTAAAAGGATCAATGCTAACGATCCTAACACCCAGATACATAAGACCCATAAAGAGATTTAGACTCAACAAGAAAATTAATAAGGATATCCAGGACTTGAATTCAGATCCGAAACAAGTAAACTTAATAAATATGTATAGCACTCTCCACTTTAAATACATAAAATATACATTCTCCACTTTACATACACAAAATATTGATCGGCCATTATTAATACCCATTTTTAGAATAAAGCAATATTCCTCTTCTCTCTCCCTCTTTTTTTTCTCTTTCTTCTTCTCCTTCTTTCCTTTTTTTTCTTTCAAAAAAGTATATATATATTTTAAAAAAAAGAAAAAGACAATCAGATCTTTGGGTTACTGATGAGTTTGGCTAAGTCCTTGCAAATGTAATAAAGCATCATGACATTTTATTGGCTTACACATCTTAAAATGTATACACTTTTCAATTAGATACTTAGATTTCTTTTTATCTTTTTCCTTTTTTCTTTTTATTTTTTAAGGTTTTACTCTTGCCCATGTTTGAGTGCAGTGGTACAATTTTGGCTCACTGCAGCCTTGACATCCAGGGCTCAGGTGATCCTCCTACCTCAGCCTCCTGAGTAGCTGGGACTACAGGTACACCCCACCATACTTGGCTAGTTTTTTTTTTTTTTTGAAAAGAAAAAAAAAGACAGCTGTTGACATCTTGTTGGCAGGATTTATACAGAGATTCATACCAATTGATTCGCACTTGAAGCCTTTGATTCTCTTGGGATCTTGCAAGGCGTGGCTGAGCCCAGAGAAGAGCTCATCTCAGAGGACGTTTCACACTCACCTGCATGTGGAGCGTTAGTTTGAGATGGGGCTTTCTGTGAAAACTGTCCCAGCTTTATCCTTCTTCTCTAGTAAGACTCACAATTCCCTTAATAATTTCAAATTCCACAGATGAACTCAAAGAAGACCACAGCATAACAGTGTTAAAGTTTTGTCTTAAATATGAGACGCTGAACCAGCCAGAATCATGATGACTGAATGAGCTGAACTGGTTTTCCACAGTACCTTCCACTGATGAATTTTCCAGATGCACAGAATGCTGTGGCCAGCTGTGGATTCTTCTGACCCACTACGTGGGGCCAACAATGGTGTACCAACTCCTCAGGAACTACCATCCAATTCTGGAGTCAACGTTCTCCCAGATTATTAGAAGAGAGACATCTTTCCAGCAGAATACCACAGAGAGATTTACAGTAATTGACCCACAGTTGAAACTTCTGATCCTGTTTCACCATCTGCATAGGAATCCACCTGCATCCGAGCCGGGCTCTGGGAACCCCCTGCAGCGTCTGCTGCACTTAGAACTCTGCAGACTGTGCGGGCGAATCCCTGCCTGCAGAGGGGATGAGACAGACAGGCAGCAGACACCAGTGACCAGGAGCGCAGTGCGTGGAGCCTCACTGACTGCTCCAGTCCTGCTGAGGAGCCGTGTACTGGGAATGTTGTATAGACCTGTCTGTGCCTCAGTTCTCTGTTCTGAAATGTTCAACTATGAATATGGTGGCTGTTTTCTTATCAGGCTAAACATGATTGAATTCAGGCAAAGCCTTGGGAAGACTGGTGCTTCCTAAGAGCGCTAATGTGTTCAGTCATTAAGTGCTTAGGAGAACAAGGCAGACTCTTGGGAGTGGTTGAATACAGACAGAGAGCTTGCGTGGCTTTAGGAAAGTGAAATGGAGAAGCTCACTTTGTTCTTCACACGTGGTGATCCTTTTCCTCTTACAGAACACATGTGAACCGGTTGCCCGTGGCTCACACCTGTAAAATCTTGGAAGATGTGGTTGATCCCAGACAGGTCCTCAAATCCTAACACAGCCTCTTCCCTCTAAGTTTTCATCCCTGACACATAATGTGACAGTCTCCTCCTAACCAAGCCTCCGTGAAGGACAAGTTCAATGGTGTGAGCTCCTCCCCCGGCATCTTCACACTGTCAGAGGACTCATGGTGTACCTTTCTGGCCAGTTGACTACTCCACGTGACCAGTGATCAGCTTTGCTCCCGGGCTCGCTCAGGACTCAGGACATTCAAACCAACAGCCACAGGATGGCTAGGCCAGGAATGAAGTTCCCTTCCACTGACACAGCCTGGAGCTTATGTTGCACTTAGAACTCTGCAGACTGTGGGAATGAACTGGGGATGGGGGCATCTGGCAGGCGCTTCAGTGGATGAGTGAGCGGAGAGAGTGACCCCCACTGTCTCACTGACCATACTTTCCACAGCAATGTGATCAGGGTGAACCCAGGCCTGATAGGAAGGGGCAGTGGCTGCACCTGCACAGAGCAGGCACCTTTCTGCTCACATCCTTCCTCACCAAGTCTCAGTTTTTACAAACTCCTCATGCCTCCCTAGACCCTGCAGGGTTGGGGAAAGTCTCTCTCCATATCGTGGAGGAAAAACTCATTATATCTATGTTTCAAGCTCACAGTTTTACAGTTTTGTCAACCTTAAGGAGAAATCTTCCTCATCCATTCCATGTGTAGGGGAAGGATTCTAATCAATCGGACTTTGGTTTTGTGTTTGCGGGTCATGGGCTGAAACGCCACGTTCGGCCAGCTTTGGGAATCACAGTACACCTGTGTCTCAGGCAAGTATGGGAATAGTATTAAAATGGGTACCCTAGTTGGAACCACAGATGGAATTGGGAAGCAGATGTTCCCTAATTGCAAGGAGAGGGGAGGAAGTGCTGTCATCTGAGGACAATGCACACCCGGACAGGGCCTCCAGGATTCTCCATCTTTCCCATTTCTCCAAGATGGGAAATCGCGGAGGACACTATGTTCAACTCTCTCAAATTGCTAACTGCTAATGTGAACTCTTCCACTCACAGGGTGACGGGAGGAATAAAAGGCAATATGCCAATCAGCGCATGGCCTTGGTGACAGGTCACCACGGGATTATCAAATACACAACACAGCCTCACTCCGGGTTTCCACCATTGCTGTCCAGACGTGTCTATTTTTGCATGTACAAGGGTGTGATTTCTGAGCACCTGTTTTGTTTCAAAACAAAATGACTTCCTCCACATTATTATATTCTGTTAAAGAAGTTATAGAAGTAAAGGGACCGGCCCCATCATATATAGTTGATAGTGTGGACACACAAAGTGAACATTTGAGAATAGGAAGTTTCTTCTATTTTTTATTGTTAGATGGGAAGTGTGTTGATATCGTTAAGAACACTTGGAAAAGGCACATCTCACCCGTGCCCGTCAACATGCAGTCATCACGGCAAGGAACTACAGAAGGATCTGACATTCCAATCTTCATTAGAAAAGCCAAGCCCACGCATTTCTGCTCTTCCTGAGTCACTAGACACTTCTAGGTGTGCTACTTTCACAATTGCTTGATGGAATTGGAAACATATGGTGGAAATGAAATTTAAGAAACTCACTGAGAGACACTGTGAAAGTATAGAAATGGGTTTCTTACCACTTATGTAAGTTACCTTTTGTCTGCATGCTACTAAGTCTATGTACTTAGTTCTGTCTCAGTCTCTGTCAGTTCACTGAGCAATTTTACAGGGATGCAGAGGGTGGGATGATAGATAATGGAGACTCTGAAGGGTGAGGAGGTGGGAGGGAAAGGATGATGGGAATTGGTTAATAAATTCACCGTTCATTACTAAGGTTACCCTAAATGCCCGGATGTGACCACTGCACAATCTATGCATGTAACTGCACAGGTATCCCATAAATTTGTACAAATAAAAAGAAAAAAAATCAGTGACACACAAGGTCTATCCTGGGAGGAGGATGGACACTGGCTCCAGGAAGTTTTCCTCTGAGTCCTGCATTTCCTTCTTGGACCCAAAGGGAATGGATTCCAATGTGGAAGAGGATGAGCTGGTGGATGGCAGTGTAGTTCTGTGACCAGCAGAACCCTCAGCAGGGTACTGGGAGGCCGTAGAATTGAGGTTTCCTCTCTCTGTGCCCAGAGAGAAGCAGGTTTACTAGGGTCAGAGCCTGGCCTGGACTCCCACCTAGAGGCAGCCTTTCTTTCAGTGGCCCTGGGCCCCCAAATTAGAATTAGAAGTTTATGCTTGAGTGATTCTCCAGGGATGTTACTCAAAGGAGGGGCAAGAGTTCCTCCAAAAAACCACTTGTTTCCAGCACTGGGTCCCTGGGTCACCATGGGGTCCTCTGGCTAGGGGAGCCGCACCTGTTCAGGCCGAAGCTTCCCCTCATAGGGCGCATGGTTCTCGGGCCCCTCTCCTTCCTGCTGTGCTGCCAAGTAACACAAAGTTGGAACTCAGATCTGGGGTTGCCTCTCTGCTCCCAGGGCCCATGGGTGCCGCTGAAACTGCCGTCCTCAGGGAGCTGGGCTTGTGCTACACAATGTGAAGCAGAGCTGCTCAATGTGAGGCCAAACCCCATTCCCAGTGCTGGGGGTGGCAGAGGCAGCTGCAGAGCCAGAGGCAGTGGGTGCCCCTGCGAGATGAAGGAGGGACAGCAGAGACCATCTGGGTGCTAGTGTGGGTGACGAAGATGGAATTTGTAGATGACGAATCTGCAAAGCTGAGTGTGTTGGGCTGCCCTGGCAGGTGGGGCCTGGAGCGGAGGTTGCCGCTGGAGCTGGAGCTGGAGCTGGAGCTGGAGCTGGAGCTGGAGCTGGAGCTGGAGCTGGACTACCAGATCTCCAAACCGGAAACAAAGAGGTCAGAGGTGGGGGCTGCAAGCTGCTGTCCATCAAGGACTCACTATACTGGCTGGGTGGTGGCTGAAGGGTTACTGGGAAATTGTAACGTTGGGGTGGAGCTGCAAGACCTCACTGCAGGAGTCTCGTGGTGTCCCTGGTGGAGGCCTTGCTGCCCCTGGGGTATGTCTGAAGGGCCTGGGTAGATGGGAAGAGGCTCCCACTGGGGCCAACATGAGGCCTTGCAAGGAATGGCTGCGAAGGGGGAGTGGTGTTTATGGGGGTGACTCAAAGCTAGGAGCTGGCAGTCCATGTGCATTGCTCAGAGAAATAGTCAATCTGAAGAAACTGCCTTCTCCATGACTCTGAGTGTACAATTCTGAGAAAGAAAACTATAGAGACAGTAAATAGGGCACTGTTGTCTTAAAAATGGGACACTGATCCAACCAGAGTCACGGTGACTGAATGAGCTCCCCTGACTTTCCACAGTCCCTTCCATTGACTGCTTTTCTGGACGAACTCGGTGCGGCCATGGTGGGTTTTTCTGACCCACCGTGTTGGTCCAGCAGTAGAATAGACTGTGCTGACTTTTCAGGTACTGCTGTCAGATCCTGGAAGCAATATCCTCCCAAATGTGTTTCAGTGAAGACAACTGTTGACCTCCTGCTCGCCAAATTCTATAGAGAAATGCTTGCTAATTCATTCACAGTTGAAATTTTCCATCCTCTTTTTCACCAGTTGCAGGACAAGTCACCTGCATCTGAGTTGGGCTCTAGGAAGAGCCTGAAGTTTGGTTTGCCTTTAAAACCCAACAGACTGATTATGTGGGCAAATACCTGCCCTTATATTAGACAACAGCGAGAGGCAGCATACCCTAGTGAAAAAAGCACAGCACCTGGAGCCCACTGCCTGGTTGAAATCCTACTGAGGTGCTCTAGGTACTTGGGAATGTTATCTATAGTGAGGCAGCAAACCTCCGTGACCAACGTGCCTGGAGTCTGATGGCCCCTGGTGGAAGCAGCTGGAGGGCACAGGAGCTTCCAGCAAAGGAGGTGAGTCCACGCCTGTGTGTTTTGTTTTCCCTTCTCAGATGTCTAGAAATGCAGGTTTTGACTTAGAGGGATAAATGAAAGAAATTAGTAATTAATGATTTCAACAAAGGCTGTCTGAGGGCTGCCTCTGTATTGAGAAAAAGTTACCCTGGGTCCCCTCACTCTAGGAGTGGTGGCAGTCAGTTTGTTATTCAGTTCCAAGGCTGCAAGAAAGATGTAGTTGTGTGTGTGTGTGTGTGTGTGTGTGTGTGTGTGTGTGAGAGAGAGAGAGAGAGAGAGAGTCTTAATCTGCTGCCCAGGTTGGAGTGACATGGTGTGATCTCTGCTAATTTTTGCAGTTTTTACAGAGATGGGGTCTTCCTATGTTGCCCAGGCTGATCTCGAATGCCTGGGCTCAAGGGATCCTCCTGCCTCCGCCTCCCCAAGTGCTGGGATTGCAGATGTGAGCTACCCCGCCGGGGTCCTAATTCATATGCTCATCTCTTGTTCGCACTCCCCTAGGAGGTGGTGAAGTGACTCCAGCCCGCAGCTCCTCACGTGGCTGCTCCTGTGTCATAGGGTCAGGTGCAATTGCTGCTGGCACAGCTGCTGGGTCACGGGGAGAATGGACCTGCCTCTACCTCAGCTCAAAGGGCAGTGATGACTTGTGACTTTCCTTCCCAATAGAACTTCAGATCTCTGAAGGCAGGGGCATGGGCTTGAGCATTTGTACTCATGGTTTGGTTCAAGGGGTGGCAACACTGGAACACAATATCTCTAGGCATGGAAAGGTTATCACTTGTTGCAACCGACAGGGTTCAGCTCATGGAAATTCATTCCCTTGTTCACTTTCCCTCTGGAAGTGGCCATGGCTGGACTCTTACAGGAAGCAAGCAACTGTCCCATCTGTGTGGCCTGCCTGGAAAAACCAGTGTCCCTGGGGAGTGGATGCAACGTCTGCCTCAAGTCCATCAATTCACAGCAGGTGGAGCCCCATGGGAAGGATCTACTTTGCTGTTGCTGTTCCATGGTCTCTCAGAAGAACAAAACCAGGCCCAATCAGCAACTGAGGAGGTTGGTTTCTCACCTCAAGGAACTGGAGCCCAAGTTGAAGAAGATTCTGCAGATTCACCCACAGATGTGGAAGTCCCGCAGTAAGGAATCTGTATACTCTGTCTCTTTCCCACGACCACACTGGAAAAGTCACTTGTGCAATTGGTTTCCCATTCCATATGGTGATTAGCTGCTGCCTGGCACCTAAAAATGACATGTTCCTCCAGCATCAGCAATTCTCAGCCCTGATAACGCAGAGAATCACCTGGTGTTCTCAGATAAAAAAATCCCAATGCCTAGGTCATGGCCCAGACAAGGGAGTCTCAAAAACTTAGTGTGCTCCAATTACCTGGGGAGCTCGTTAGAATAGAAATTCTCAACTGGGAGATCTCAAGATTGGTATCCCTTCGTTGGGGACTTTGCTGAGCAGCAAAAACACAAAGCAACTGAATTTGGATTTCTTTCTAGCTGGGGTTCCCAGACTCTGACATTAAGAGTGCCCTGATAATCCTAATGTGCAGTGAATGCTGGCACCCATCGCGCTAAGCGACCTCACCCCGGGGTCAGGAGGCGTTTGGAACCGAGCGCCTGTGGTGTTTGCTCCTGTGTGTATGCAGCGAGGTGCATACTCTGGGCCCCCCATCTGTGCCTCATGAGCTTTAACAGCGACCCTAGTTCCGCAAAATATGATCAGACTGCATAACTCTGAAGGAAAGCAACATTTAAATGAAGAGATTATGGTCAGCCTGGGCAAAGAATTACACCTCGGAATGGTGGTGGACTCCTGTGATGTCCCCACACTGCCAGCTTCTTCACGGCTTCTTCCCCGACGTTCACAATCTCTACTCACCCACCCACCAATACCTGACTGTCTCTCTGCTGACGGATGGAGGAGAGATTCATGCTGTCCCAGTCTTGTTTAGAACCCTCTTCCTCCTTCCTTGTCCATGTCCACTCATCTCATTTCATTCACTAATTCACCACCAAACAGCAATCAGTCACCTGATGTCTTATTGTAATCTATAAAATCCACATTAGTGATCATATTCATTTTTTCACTTGAAGTATAATATGTTCTGTAGATTTTTTTTTCAGATGCTCTGGACAATTTTTTTTTTTTTGAGACAGGGCTTTGCTCTGTTACTCAGGCTGGAATGCAGTTACACAATCTAGGTTCACTGCAATCTCCACCTCCTGGGTTCAAGTGATTCTCCTGCCTCAGCCTCCCGGGTAACTGAGATTACAGGCATCCACTGCCACGACAGCTAATTTTTGCATGTTCAGTAGAGACAGGATTTCACTATGTTGGCCAGGCTGGTCTCCAGCTCCTGACCTCAGGTGACCCACCTGCCTCAGCCTCGAAAAGTGCTGGGATTACAGGAACGAGCCCTCGCACCCAGGCGATCAGCTTCCTCTAGGCCAGATTACGCTGCTTCCCTTGCTTTCTTCCTCCACCATGAACACTGACGGCTTCACCTGTCAATCACGTACCCAATGCCTCAAATTATACACCTCTGTATTTGCTGCCCCTTCTCCCTACAATCAGTCAACAGTGGCTAACAACTTAAATACCTTTCGCTTGGCTTTTAAATTTACCATTGTTTTGCTTAAGGCCTCACCTCCCATGTAGGATGGAAACCATTCTTCCGTCTAGGCCCCCCTCCTCCCCCGGCCTTGGACCCTCTTAATGTCCAGGACTGGCACCTCTGTCATCACACTGTCAGCTGCAGAGATATCCCATCTGCTGTCAGATTTCTACACGATTAATTTGTTTGCAAATGTGGAAAACAAAAGCCTGGAATCACGCTCTAGAGACTATTTTAATTGGAGCAATAAAATGTGGAAACAGAAACATGTCATTTAATACTGATCGCTTGCATTGTCTTAATTATCATGCATTTGTTCATGTATCAAGGTGGCAGAAATTGGGTCATTATATCTGCCTTCACAGACCCTCACTCTAAACGAGGAAAAGTCCAAAGAAGCAAACACATGACATGGAGTAGAATGAAAATTGCTACTGTGAATAAGAGTCAGGTATTACAGCCTGTGATCCCAGAACTTTGGGCAGTGGGTGGATCACCTGAGGTCGGGACTTTGAGACCAGTCTGGCCAACATGGTGGAACCCGGTCTCAAGTAAAAATATAAAAATTAGCCAGGTATGGTGGTGGGCGCCTGGAATCCCAGCTACTTAGGAGGCTGAGGCAGGAGAATCACTTGAACTCGGAAGGCAGAGGCTGCAGTGAGCTGAGATCACGCCATTGCACTCCAGCCTGAGCAACAGAGCAAAACTCAGTCTCAAAATAAATAAATAAATAAAGAGTCGGATATTGCCACAAAGCATAGCTATGAGAATTTGAACTAGTCAGGGAAGTTGCCTCATAAAAAGTTTTAGTTCAGGATAAGAAGCAGAATTAAAGAAACTAAAGTCAAGACATATTTGGGACTTTGCAGTGGAGGAGAGGCATGGGCTTCCCTTCTGCCCGTTTGCTGAGCGACCTGCTTTTCTTTTCACAGTGAATGTGACCTTGGATACTGACAGGGCCAACAGTTTCCCCCTCATTTCTGATGACTCAGGAGCATCCGATGTGGGCACATGAGACAGAATCAGCAAGACCTTGCCGAGAGATTCCATTTGTCCTGTGTGTCCTGGGCTCCCCTCGCTTCACCTGTGGCCACCGCTATTGGGAGGTGGATGTAAGAACAAGCACAGATTGGGACCCGAGAGTCGGCATAGAATCTTCCACCGCAAAGGGAAGATCCAACGGCCCACAGAGCCTGGATGCTGGACTGTGCGTTTGAGAGCGGAGGCTGCGTCTCCACCAGCACGGTGCCTCTCCACCAACATGGTGACTCTGACTTTTCGTGGACTGCAAGGTACAGCGAGTGGGGATTTTTCTGGATGTGGTCATGCGGGAACATTTCCTTTTCTGATGCTGAGGGTGGATCCCATGTCTATGCATTCAGGACAGTCTCTGCTGAGGAGCCACTGTGCCTTTTTTGGCTCCTTCAGTTTCCCTAATGGTGATCAGGGTGTACTGAGTATCCGTCCTATGATAAACCCAGCCGCTGCTGATGGGCCAGTCCATCCTGGGGAAGCCAGATAACCCTCGCTGCAAAGAAACAGGGTCAGAAAATTACTTGGTAGGTAGACCGAGGAACTTTCTGCTTGGAAAAAGTGTTATACAAAGTCATAGGAGAAAAATATGGGACATTTCATGATTATAATTAATGTAATTTGATTAATTAGATTATAAATTGAGCCCTGGGCCGGGCATGGTGGCTCACACCTGTAATCCCAGCACTTTGAGAGGCGGAGGCGGGTGGATCACGAGATCAGGAGTTCAAGACCAACCTGGCCAAGACGCTGAAACCCCATCTCTACTAAAAATACAAAAATTATTCGGGCATGGCAGTGCGTGCCTGTAATACCAGTGACTCAGGAGGCTGAGGCAAGAGAAATAATAAAATAATCAATAGAATAACCACTATTGTGGCCGGGCGCGGTGGCTCAAGCCTGTAATCCCAGCACTTTGGGAGGCCGAGGCAGGTGGATCATGAGGTCAAGAGATCGAGACCATCCTGGTCAACGTGGTGAAACCCCATCTCTACTAAAAATGCAAAAATTAGCTGGGCATGGTGGTGCATGCCTGTAGTCCCAGCTGCTCGGGAGGCTGAAGCGGGAGAGTTGCCTGAACCCAGGAGGCGGAGGTTGCGGTGAGCCGAGATCGCACCATTGCACTCCAGCCTGGGTAACAAGAGCGAAACTCCATCTCAAAAAAAAAAAAAAGAATAACCCCTATTGTACTCTCTTGAACCTGGGAGGTGGAGGTTGTGGTGAGATTGTGCCACTGCACTCCAGCCTGGCTGACAGACAGACTCCATTTCAAATAAATAAATCCCTGAGTATCATCATCGTTACCATCCAACTCATTGAATCTTCTGTTTCATATCTTGTTTCCTATAGAAATATCCTATATTCTGGGATCCATTTTCAAATACTTTTTATTTCTGTAAGTTCAAATTAATGTATTATGGAAGTTATGAGTTAAATAAATATTTGGATATCACCTCAGTTATTATGTCATTTTCTAAATAATAGGAGTGCAATAGATTTTATTCACAATGAAAACACGTGGGTGTGGGTGTGGGGATGTGTGTGTGGTGTGTGTGTGGTGTGTGGGTGTGGGTGTGGTTTTGTGTGTGGTGTGTGTGGGTGTGTGTGGTGTGTGGGTGTGTGATGTGTGTGTGGTGTGTCATTGTGTGTGTGGTGGGTGTGTGATGTGTGTGTGGTGTGTCATTGTGTGTGTGGTGGGTGTGTGATGTGTGTGTGGTGTGTCATTGTGTGTGTGGTGGGTGTGTGTGGTGTGCGTGTGTTTGTGGTGTATGTGTGGTGTGTGTGTGTGGTGTGTGGTGTGTGTGTGTGTATTTACACAGAGAGCTAGAGAAATGCCTATGTCCTATTCAGAACTGAAAAGACACGTTGTCACCATCATTGCCCAGGGTAGGTGACATTTTGCTGGATGTGCATTCGTCTACATTAACAATGAGAATCCCCCTCGGCGGGATGTAGTGTTTTGTCTCCAGCACGCTCCTGGTATTACCTGACCCTGATGGGCCAGGTCTTCCTCCTTTCTTTTCCCATGTGGCGTCCTCAGTGCCATGCTCCTCCTCCTGCTGACACAGCCCTGTTCACTGTGGAGACGCATGCTGGGGGCGAAGCAGTCCTGCTCTTACCCCACGTCAGTTCCCCACAGGAGGGATCTTCTGAACCTAGTGCTGGCTTTTTCAAATGCTTCCTTCGCATTTTCTAAATCAACTCAAAATTGATTAGAGACTTAAATGTAAGACCTGAAATCGTAAAACTACAAGAAGAAAACCTAGGAGAAAAGCTTCCTGATGTTGGTCCGGCTGATGTTGTTTTTGGATATGACATCAAAAGCACAGGCAGTGAAAACACAGATAGACAAGTGGGATTGCATCCGACTAGAACACTTCTGCGCAGCAGAGGAAATGACACAAGAAGAAGAAACCTACAGACCGGGAGAAGGGATTGCAAATGGCACGTCTCATAACGAGGCAATATCCAGAATATATACAGAACCCGCACAACACAGTAGCAAAAAACAAACAGACTGATTCAAAATGGGCCAAGGACCTGAACAGATATTTACCAAGAGACGACATATAAATGGCCAACGGGTATATGAAAAAATGCTCAACAGCAGTAATCATCAGGGAAATGCAAATCAAAACCTCAATGAGACATCACCTCACACCTGTTCGAATGGCTATGATCTAAAAGAGGAAAGATAACAAGTGTTACTGAGGATGTGGGGGAAATGGAACACTGTACACTATTAGTAAAAATGTATATTTGTGTACCATGATGAAAATCGTGTCCATCCACAGATGAATGGATGAGGGAAATGTGGTGTCTACACAATGAAATATTATTCAGCTCCAAAAAAGAAAGAAATCCTGCCATTTGCCACAGCCTGGATGAAACCTGCTATGCTAAGTGAGGTAAGCAAGCACAGAAAAACTAATACTGCATGATCTCGGCGAGGCGCAGTGGCTCACACCTGTAATCCCAGCACTTTGGGAGGCGGAGCACAGGTGGATCACCTGAGGTCAGAAGTTTGAGACCAGCCCGGCCAACATGGTGAAACTCCGTTTCTACTAAAAATATAGAAATAGCCTGGCATGGTGGTGCATGCCTATAGTCCCAGCTACTGGGGAGGCTGAGGCAGGAGAATCTCTTGAACCCGGGAGGTGGAGGTTGCAGTGAGCCGAGATGGCACCACTGCACTACAGCCTGGGTGACAGAATGAGACTCTATCCCAAGAAAAAAAAAATACATGATCTCACTTATATGTGGAATCTAAAATGATCAAATAGAATAACCACGATTCTACTCTCCTCTCTGCTTCTACTCAGAGTCCCTGGTTGCCAGGGACTGAGGACGGGAAAAGATGGGGTGCTATTATTTAATGGGTATAGAGTTACAGTTACACAAGATGAGTTAGTTTTGGAGATGTAATATACAGCATGGAAGCCAAGCACGGTGGCTAACGCCTATAATCCCAGCACTTTGGGAGGCCAAGGCAGGCGGAACACAAGATCAGGAGATCGAGACCAGCCTGGCAAACATTGTGAAACCCTGTCTCTTCTAAAAATACAAAAATTATATCTTCAAGGTTGTGTGTAAAAAGTAATTAAATAAATACAAAAATTAGCCAGGGGCTGTGGTGCGCGCCTGTAATCCCAGCTCCTTTTGGAGGCTGAGGCAGGAGAATCACTTGAACCTGGGAGGCGGAGGTTGCAATGAGCCAAGATCGCAGTGCCACTGCACTCCATCCTGGGCAATAGAGTATGACTCTGTCTCAAAAAAAAAAATGTACAGCACAGAGACTATAAGTAACAACTCTGCATTGTATACTTGAAATTGCTTAAAACAGTAGATCTTAAGATCCTTAACCACCCCACCTCCAAAAAAGAAGGGGAGAGGTGACAATGTGAGGTGATGGGTGTGTTAATTAGTCTGCAGTGATCATTTCACAATGTATATTAAAAATCAGGTTGCCCACTTTAAATAGATACAATTTTTACTTTTCAAGTATCTTAGGTAAAGCTGAGGGGAAAACAAACAGCCTTTCTGGGGCCATTATTTGCAGACCCGTGAGCCAGGGCATTCTGTGATGTGCTGGGTCAGTTTCACTTCAGCATGGTAAGAGGCACATGACAAAAACTGGCATGAAAGGCTCTTGGAACCAAGGAGCAGGAAAGGACCGTCCTAGAGAATCAGCCAGAAGGCGCACGGACATTCTAGGAAGAGAGCAAATTCCGGAGGAAATAAAGGATTTTCGTTTTAAGGGATTGGGAGGCAAGGAGGAGGCTGAGAGAGTCTGTGTGTCTGAAATAGGGTCTCTGAGTGAGAAAACATGTGAGATGAAGTGCAAGGCTGGGAACGTGTGTGCGCGTGCAGGAAACAGGGATCCACTGCACTGAGCGGGCACATGTGCACGGCCCGTGAGGGCGTGTGCAGCTGTGGCTGGAGAGAAAATCCTGGGGCACACATCTGAGAGAGGGGGTGTGAGTGGGAGTGGGAGGGTGTGTAAGAGACAGCTTAGGTGACAGGTGACAGGCTCGTGTGTGCAGCTGTGCGTCCTGCGAGAGTGAGAAGGTCTCGAACTGTGGAACTGCGTTCAGTGCCCGCCCCGGCCCTCCCACCACCCAGATACAGCTCCACCTGCACAGCTCAGGCAGGACCACTGACCCTCTGGCCTTCTGTTCATATTTGCTGTTGGAGGAACAAAATAAAGTATATTTATCATGATTGAATAAATGAGTCAGGAATGAATAAATTCATTCTCCTCACGTCACTTCCTATTGAGAAATATGGTAGCTAGAATTTATTTCCTCTGGAAAGAGGCATAAATGTGGGGCCCCTGGGTTTGGTGCTATTTATTATACATTTCTCTGATGTTGTAAGAAGAGAGAGATTCAGAAGAAATATCACATTTCAGCCCCAAACTTATGTAGCTTGCTGCCATTCTAGGTGATTTACTTAGATTGTCCTCTGCATTTTGACAAATGGGAAAATTAAAGCCTCTGGTTTTAAAGTCTGCTGCTGGATCAAGGAAAACTGATTTTTTTTTTTTTTTTAGACCGAGTCTCACTCTGTCTCCCAGGCTGGAGTGCAATGGCACAATCTTGGATCACTGCAACCTCTGCCTCCTGGGCTTAAGTGATTCTCCTGCTTCAGACTCCTGAGTCTGGGATTACAGGTGCACGCCACCACACCAGGCTAATTTTTGAATTTTTAGTCGAGACGGGATGTTACCATGTTGGCCAGGCTGGTCTCAAACGCTTGACCTCAAATGATCCACCCTCCTCAGCTTTCCAAAGTGCTGGGATTACAGGTGTGAGCCACCATCCCCAGCACAGAACTGGACATTTTATTTTTGTTTGTCTCTGTTTCTTTGAAAAGAAATTGAGTGAAGGTGCAGAGACATGAAAGAAATTATTTAAACACATTATTAAATCAGTAAAATGAAGGGCCTGACAAATGACTGCTGAGCTAGGATGTGGGAGACCAGGGCCTGGAAGAAGGGGGTCTGCCTCCTCTGTCTCTGATGAGCTAGGACCTTCCCTGTAGGCACACCCTACGCTGTCCTTCAGGCTGGCTCTCCATGCCCTTGGGGCCTCAGTCCGAACATCTGGACAAAGGCACTGTGAAAGGACTGATAACAAAATATTTTTCACCATGTTCAATTAGAGTTACATGTTTTTCTGTTTGTTTGTTTGTTTTTAGACAGTCTTGCTCCATCACCAGGCGCCAGGCTGGAGTGCAATGGCGCGATCTCGGCTCACTGCAATCTCCGCCTCCTGGGTTCAAGCAATTCTCCTGCCTCAGCCTCCCGAGTGGCTGGGACTACAGGCACACACCACCATGCCTAGCTAATTTTTGTATTTTTAGTAGAGACGGTGTTTCACCATGTTGGCCTGGATGGTTTCAATCTCTTGACCTCGTGATCTGTCCGCCTCGGCCTCCCAAAGTGCTGGGATTACAGGCATGAGCCACAGCACCCTGCTCTTTTTTTTTTTTTTTTTTTTTTTTGAGATGGAGTCTTGCTCTGTTACTAATCTGGAGTGCAATGGCGCGGTCTCAGCTCACTGAATCTTCTGCCTCCCCGGTTCAAGCGATTCCCCTGCCTCGGCCTCCCGAGTAGCTGAAGTTATAGGTGCCCACCACCATGCCCAGCTAATCTTTTGTATTTTTTTGTAGAGATGGGGTTTCACCATGTTGGCCAGGATGGTCTCTAACTCCTGACTTCGTGATCTGTCCACCTCAGCCTCCCAAAGTGCTGGGATTACAGACGTGAGCCACCGAGCCTCGCCGTTTTTCTATTTTTCTTAATGAGAACACAGGACTTGATAACTGATCATGTGTCTTTAATTTGAAATGATGAGAATAACCTGCAAAAACCAGAGAACTATTGCCCAGCAAATGAGAGAGAACTGAATTCAATCACTTAAATATATAATCAATCCCTTCCCCAGCCCACCCCACATATGCTGTTCTCACTCTTCAAACTGATCACCTATGAATCATCTAAAACCACAATGAAACACTTTTGAAAACTTTTTAAAAAGAAGTGCCTCTCACTTTATGTAAGTTGTGACATAAGAAAAATAGATTATAAAAATTTTTTTACTTTTGAAACAGTGACTAACAAAGGGAAAAAAACACAGGACATTGAATGGTCAACTGATTGGGAAGAGGTTTTGGATTTATTTACCAACTTCTAAACACAGATCTTCATAATCATGGAGAAAAATCCCTTTTGAAGAAGTTGTGGGCCAGGCACGGTGTGGCTTATGCCTGTAATCCGAGTACTTTGGGAGGCCAAGATGGGTGGATCGCCTAAGGTCAGGAATTTGATACCACCCTGAGCAACATGGTGAAACCCCATCTCTAGTAAAAATACGAAAATTAGCTGGGCGTGGTGGTGAGCGCCTGTAATCCCAGCTACTTGGGAGGCTGAGGCAGGAAAATCTCGCTTGAGCCTGGGAGGTGGAGGTTGCAGTGAGCTGAGATGGTGCCACTGCACTTCAGCCTTGGAGACAGAGCAAGACTCCATCTCAAAAAAAAAATATAAAATAAAGAAGTCATTACGCCGGGCATGGTGGCTCACGCCTGTAATCCTAGCACTTTGGGAGGCTGAGGTGGGTGGATCACCTGAGGTCAGGAGTTCAAGACCAGCCTGGCCATCATGGTGAAACCCCACCTTAAAAAAAAAAAAAGAAAAAAAGAGCCGGGTGCGGTGGCTCAAGCCTGTAATCCCAGCACTTTGGGAGGTCGAGGCGGGTGGATCACGAGGTCAAAAAATCAAGACCATCCTGGTCAACATGGTGAAACCCTGTCTCTACTAAAAATACAAAACATTAGCTGGGCATAGTGGTGTGTGCCTATAATCCCAGCTACTTAGGAGGCTGAGGCAGGAGAATTGCCTGAACCCAGGAGGCGGAGGTTGCAGTGAGTCAAGATCGCGCCATTGCACTCCAGCCTGGGTAACAAGAGCGAAACTCTGTCTCAAAAAAAAAAAAAAAGAAGTTGTTATGGTCTAGTGAGGATGATTTTAGGAAAAACTTCTGATTAGGTTGAATCTCCTTGATCTAAATATGAGAGGGTTTTTACTTTGTGAGCAGAAAGTTTTTGAAACTAGCTCACGGAGGTAAGTCCAATGTTATTTTTTTTTTACTTCTCAGTCTTCTACAAAAGGCAAATATAAAAAAGCAAAGTCCAAAGAATGGAGTAATTAATGCTGCCAGTGTAGTCTGAGGCCAGCTCCATGCCAAGCATAGTGCGTTCACTGAGAGACAGGGGCCCTCTGCTCCAGGAGCTGAAGGCACGCGCCGTTTTGCTTCCTACTGAACTCTACTACACATTTAGAGAAGAACCAGTATTAATCTACTCAAACTCTTCCAAAAAACTGAAGAGGAGGGAACGGTTCCAAACTCACTCTACAAGGCCACCATTACCCTCATACCCAAACCAGGCAAGGACATAGCAAAATAGAACATTACAGGCCAAGATTCCTGATGCATAAGATCCAAAATCCTCAACAAAATACTAGCAAATTGAATCTAACGGCACATCGAAAAGACCATTCACCATGATTGTTGATGGCTGAGGTAAGACGTCAGTTCTTGTCTTCTTAGTTTAAAAGAATGTAAACTGGAGAACAGCAAAGGAGATGAGGCATAGAGCAATTTATTGCAAAAGAAAAAGAATATTTTGGGTCAGGCACGATGACTCATGCCTGTAATCCCAGCACTTTGGGAGGCCGAGGTGGGTGGATCACCTGAGGTTGGGAGTTTGAGACCAGCCTGACCAACATGAAGAAGCCCCGTCTCTACTAAAAATACAAAATTAGTCAGGCGTGGTGGCGCATGCCTGTAATCCCAGCTATTCGGGAGGCTGAGGCAGGAGAATCGCTTGAACCCAGGAGGCGGCGGTTTCGGTGTGCCAAGATTGCACCATTGCCCTCCAGTCGGGGCAACCAGAGCGAAACTCCATCTCAATAAAAGAAAAAGAATATTTTGAAAGTTCGGTGCAAAATAGATAGTACACCCTGGAAGAGAGAATTTTGTTGCTTATAAGGGTGAAACAGCAAAAACACACTAGGGAGTCTCCCTTTATGGGAGTCTTACATGATTATTCATAAAGGTCGGAGGAGGTGTGGCTGAAAGCGTGTTCTGGTTGGGCCTCTGGGTGCCCATGCGCAGTAGCTGTACATCGTTTTTCATACACTGCATGTCTCGTATCTTAAATCTCCACCCAGGGGTGGGTTTTTTTATTTATTATGTATTTATTTATTTACTTATCCACCTATGTATGCATATATTTATTTTACTATTATAATGAGTGAAGGGTCAGTTTGAGGACAGGTAAAATCAAACTGCGCATGCTCTCTAAAGGGGAAAGTCCCTACTGAAGACAGCTTTGCTTGAATGAGCTCCATTACGACGCAAATACTGAGGCTTACTGTATTGACTGCACCGGCACCACAATTGCTGTGTCCTGAGAACATGATTACTTCCTTTTTTTTTTAGACAAAGTCTCACACTGTCACCCAGGCTGGAGTGCAATGACACAACCTCAGCTCACTGCAGTCTCTACCTCCTGGGTTCAAGTGATCCTCCTGCCTCAGCCTCCTGAGTAGCTGAAATCACAGGTGCTCACCACCATGCCCGGCTAATTTTCTTTCGTATTTTTAGTAGAGATGGGATTTCACTACATTGACCAGGCTGGTCTCGAACTCCTGACCTCGTGATCTTCCCGCCTTGGCTTCACAAAGTGCTGGGATTACAGGCGTGAGCCACCGCACCCGGCTGAACGTGGTTACTTCTTTGACTACCTATCCTGCTTCATGATCGAGTGGGAGTCATTCCAGATGCCAGGATGGTTCAACACATGCAGATCAATAAACCTGATACATCACCTTAACAGAAGCAAGAAGAAAAGCCATACAATTGTGTCAATAAATGCAGGAAAATGATTTAATACAGATTAGCATATTAGAAACCCTCATCAAAGTGGATATAGAAATAACAAATCTCAAAAAAATGAAGGCCATGTATGATAAACCCACAGCTAACATTGTACGGAATGAGGAAAAATGGAAGGCCTTTCCCTCTAAGGACTGGATGATGACAAGGATGGTCATTTTCTCCACTATTATTCAACAAAATACGGGAAGTCCTGGCCAGAGCAATTAGGCAAGAACAAGAAATAATGGGCATCCAGATTTGAAAGGAAGAAGTCAAATAAGCCTTGTTCACAGATGACACATCTTATAACTGGGAAGACCTGAAAACTCTCCTGAAAAATTGTTAGAACTGATAAGCAAATTTAGTAAAGTTGCAGAATAAAAAATCAACATACAATAATCATAAGCATTTCTATTTTATTTGAGACAGAGTCTCACTGTGTTGCCCAGGCTGAAGTGCAGTGGCATGAACATGGCTCACTGCAGCCTTGAGCTCTTGGACCCAAGTGATCATCTCCAGCCTCCCGAATAGCTGGGACCACAGGTGCACACCATTAGATCTGGCTATATTTTTTAAAGTTTTTAAAGGATAAGACAGGGTCTCACCGTGTTGCCCAGGCTAGTACCAGTTCTACACACCAACAAAGAACGTTCTGAAAAGGAAGTCAAGAAAGAAAGCTCATTTATAATAGCACCAAAATAAAAATAAAACACATAGGATTAAATTTCACTCTGAAGTGAAAGAGCTCTACAAGGAAAACTATAAAACACTCATGAAAGAAATTAATGAAGACACAAAAAATGGAACTATATCACATGTTCATGGATTGAAAGGATTTTATTGTTAAAATCGTAGTACTACCCAAAGCAATTTCCAGATTCAATGCAATCCCTATCAAAACCAGTAACATTCTTCATGGAAAAAGAAAAAATATATACAATGTATATGGAACCACAGAAGACCTTGAATAGCCAAAGCAATCCTGAGCACAAAGAACAAAGCTGGAGGCATCACACTGTCTGACTTCAAAACACACTACACAGCTGTAGTAACCAAAGAAAGCATGGTACTGGCATAAAAACAGACCACATAGACGAACAGTACAGAATAGAGAATCCTGATATAAATCCATGAATCTGAATTTACAACTAAGTTTTTTGTTTGTTTGAGACGGCGTCTTCTTGCTATGTCCCTCAGGCTGGAGTGCAGTGGCACAATCTCAGCTCACTGCCAACCTCTGCCTCCTGAATTCAAGCAATTCTCCTGCCTCAGCCTCTTGAGTAGCTGAGGTGCACACCAACACACCAAGCTAATCTTCTATTTTTAGTAGAGACTGGGTTTTGCCATGTTGGCCAGGCTGGTCTCAAACTCCTGGCCTCAGGTAATCCACCCACCTCAGCCTGCCAAAGTGCTGGGATTATAAGCACGAGCCACCTCGACCAATCCACCTCGCCCAATATCTCATCTTTGGCAAAGGTGTTAAGAACATACACTGGGAAAAGGTCAGTTTTTTCAATAATATGGTGCTGGGGAAACTGGATAAGCATACACAGAAGACTGAAACTAGACCCCTATCTCTCACCACACACAACAACCAAATCAAAATGGAATAAAGACTTAGAACTTTTTGGAGGCAGGATCTCACTCTGTCACCCAAGCTGGAGTGCAGTGGCATCATCCTGGCTTATTGCAGCCTTGACATTCCCGGGCTCCAGTGACCGTCCTGCCTCAGCCTCCCAAGTAGCTGGGACTGTACAGACACACGTCACCATTCCTGGCTAATGTTTGTATTTTTTGTAGTGATAGGGTTTTGCCATGTTGCCTAGGCTGGTCTCGAACTCCTGAACTCAAGCAATCCTCCACCTTGGCCTCCCAAAGTTCTGCACCGTCACTCCCAGCAAGACTTAAATCTAAGACCTGAAACTATGAAACTCCTAGAAGGAAACATTGGGAAAATGTTCCAGGATATGGTTCTAGGCAAGGAATGTTTGTGTAGGACCTCACAAGTCAGGCCACCAAAGCAAAATCAGACAACTGGAATTATATCAGTCAAAAACTAAGAGAAACCACGAAGTGAGGAGGCCTATGCAAGGCAGGTGAACCCCAAAATTAGCCCGGGAGGGTGCTTGGCTTTGCCCAGGAAAGAATTCGGGGGTGAGCCTGTGGTGTTAGACAGCAACTTTCATCAAAGCAGCCGTGTACAGCAGCGACAGAGGTACTGCTGCGTGTTGAGCAGGGCCACCCGTAGGCAGTGTGCCCAGAGCAGCAGCTCAGGATGTTCTGCAGTCCTATGTAGACCTACTTTTAATTGTATGCAAATTAAGGGGTGAATAATGCAGAAATTTCTAGAAAAAAGGTGTTAACTTCCAGGTTGTTGAGTTGCCGCTATGGAAGGGGGCGGTAACTTCCAGGTGTTGCCATGGCAACGGTAGAGGACAGGCACAGTGGTGGCCCTGACTTACGGAGAGGTGCTTTCGCCTCTTCCCTGTTTTAGCTAGTCCTCCTCTACTAAAAACACAAAAATTAGCCGGGCATGGTGGCGGGTGCCTGTAGTCCCAGCTACTCGAGAGGCTGAGGCAGGAGAATCGCTTCAACCCAGGAGGCGGAGGTTGCGGTGAGCCGAGATCGCGCCATTATTGCACTCCAGCCTGGGTAACAAGAACGAAACTCCATCTCAAAAAAAAAAAAAAAAAAGCTAGTCCTCGATCTGGTCTGATGTCCGAGCCCTGCCGCTGGCATCGAGTCCCACCTCCTATTTCAAGACAATCCATAGGATAGGAGAAAATATTTGCAAACCATCTCACAAGGGATCGATAACCAGAATATATATGGAGCTCAAACAACCCAACAGCAAAGAAAATGAATAATCCAATTTTAAAATGGGCAAATGATCTGAAAATACGTTTCTCAAAGCAGACATTAAAATGGCCGACATCGTTGGATGTTCAGGTGGCTCATGTCTGTAACCCAGCACAGTGGGAGGCCACGGTGTGAGAATCACTTGAGGCCGGTGGTTCAAGACAAGCTTGGGCAACATAATATAGTTCTGTTTCTAAAAAAATAAAAAATTATCTGGGCATGGTGGCACGTGCCTGTAGTCCCAGCTACTCAGGTGGGTGAGGCAGGAGGCTTGCTTTATCCCAGGATGAGAAGATGTGGTGTGTAAACACTAAGGAACAGTATTCAGCCACACAAAAGAATGGCATCTTGTCATCTGCAGCAACGTGGATGGACCTGGAGATCATTACGTTAAGAGAAACAAGCCAAGTGCTGAGTATCACATCCTTACTCATCTGAGGAAGTTACATAAACAGCTCTCATGGAGACAGAGAGTAGACTGATGGTTACCAGAGCCAGCAAAGGGATGAGGGAAAGGAAGATACAAGGGGGAAAAAGAATATATATACTGCACTAATTATTACCAAATTTTACACTTAAAAATGGTAAAAATGTCCAGGAACAGTGGCTCACACCTATAATCCCAGCACTCTGGGAGGCCAAGGTGGGAGGATTGCTTGAGCCCAGGAGTGCGAGGTTACAGTGGCCTATGATCAAGCCACTGCACCCCAGCCTGGGTGACAGAGTGAGATCCTGTCTCAAAAAAAAAAAAAAAAAAAAAACCCTAAAACCAAAACCGAAAACAAAAGCAAAAAACAACAACATCAAAAGACTCTCAAAAACAGTGACTGGATGTTTGGGGCGTGGCTATCGGAATCTGGAGCTGGGGACAGGTGTGTCATTTGACAGTCCCTTTTGAAAGCCGCTGTTGATCTAAAGCTATTCCAGTTCCCTAGGGGATTGCTAATAACTGGCGCAGCTGCTGAGACAGGGAAAGGTGCTTAATTCTTTTTCCAAAACAAGCAGCAATATTTGGATGAGAATGTAGTACATTTCATCACATAAAAACTGCAAAATGCCAGGCTCTGCCATTTTTAAGCTAATATTTCTGGGAGTCCAACCACCGCCTCTAAGACAGAGCTGATTGTGAATATGCTGGTGCTGGGTGCGGTGGCTCACACCTATAATCCCAGCTACTCAGGAGGCTGAGGTGGGAGGATCACTTGAAGCCAGGAGTTTGAGGCCAGCCTGGGCAACATAGCAAGACCCTGTCTCAAAAAAAAAAAAAGCCTGAAAAAAAAAAAAACGCTAAGCCAAATGATACAGCCTCTAGAAGCCACAGTTTGCTCATTTATAAACTGGAGAAGAATAAAATGAGAATTGTTTACTGTAGAGGATCAGAAAGTGCTTCATGAAGCATAAAGCAGGTAATGAATGATTGAAGCTATGCTGCCCAGACATACAGCAATGGGTTCATACCATTCTGAGAGTCTAAATTTGGGATGTGGTATGACCAAAATTACCAGTAATTAAGTTTCTTATGCTTCTGAGGCTCTGCTTCCTCATCTGTGCACTGTGGCAAGGCCTTGTTCTGCTATGCACTGATTTTTTTAAAAAAGCCAATAAAATAAGGCTCTTTGAAAAAGAGAGTGACACAGACCACGAATTAATGATTCCAATGTTCCTGTCCAAGGCCAGACAAAACGCAGATTCGTAGAGAATGTTGGTGCATCACTGCCCTCTGCTGGTCGGTAGCAGCACCACCCTGGTTACAGATAGGAAAGGTCTTTACAAAGGGATTCTGGGAGACTGAGGCACAGAGAAGAGAAGGGATTTGCTCAAGGGCACAGAGTTAGCTTTGGACAAAGTGATGGCTCAAATTTGAGATTCCTGATTCCTAGTTCTTTCCAGAGGGAGGAAAATAAGGGCTGGAAACTCGTCAGTTGTGATTTCACTCTCACCAGGCTCTGCACGGTGTTTCTTTTTTAATCAGCAGAGACAGCAAGGAATAAGGGAAGAAAATAACAAACAGCCAACCAATATTTCATTGAAGTCTGTGAAATGCTGTGCAAATGCTGAAGAGTGATTTACTCCCAATTATGTGGTCACTTTCAAAATAGGTGTAATGTGATACTGAGAAAAATGTATGTTCTGTGGACCTGGGGTGAAGAATTCTATAAATATTCACTGAGTTTACTAGTTCCAGGTCTGAGTTCAAATCATAGATGTCTCTGTTAATTTTCTATCTCGTTGATCCATCGAATATTAACAATGTGGTGTCAAAGTCCCCAGCTATTACTGTGCGGGAGTCCAAGTCTCTTTATAAGTCATTAAGAACTTGTCTTACGTATCTGGGTGTTCCTATATTGGGTGCATATATATTTATAATCATTGACTCCTGTTGTTGCATTGATCCTGTTACCATTATGTAATGCCCTTCTTTGTTTCTTTTAGTCTTTGTTACTATTAAAGTCTGTTTTCTCAGAGTTACAACTTTTTTTTTTTTTTGCTCTCCATTTGATTGATAGGTCTTCCACCGAAGCTTTGAGTCTTTGTGTGTCCTTGCTTATGAGATGGATCTGGATACAGCGTACCGATGGGTTTTGACTTTTTATTCAATTTTCCATTCTGTGTCTTTGATTGGGACATTTAATCCATTTAAATTTAGGATTAATATTGATATTTGTGAGTTTAATATTGTCGTTTAATGCTAGCAGGCTATTTTGCCCATTAGTTGTTATAGATTCTTCAGTATGGAGATACTCTCTACCTTTTGGTAAGTTTTTGGGATGACATACTTGCCGTTCCTTTCTGTGTGTAATACTTCTTTCAGAAGTTCTTGTAAAGCAGGCTTGGTGGTGATGAAATCTCTGAGTGCTTGCTTGTTCACTAAAATTTTTATTTTTCCTTCATTTATAAAGCTCAGTTTGACTGAATATGAGATTCTGGATTGAAAATTCTTTTCTTTGAGGATATTGAATATTGACGCTCACTCTCTTCTAGTTTGTAGGGTTTCTGCTGAGAGATCTGCTGTGAGTCTGATAGGCTTCCCTTTATGGGTAACCTGACCCTTCTCTCTAGCTGCCCTTGGAATTTTCTCCTTTAGCCAGGCGCGGTGGCTCAAGCCTGTAATCCCAGCACCTTGGGAGGCTCAGGCAAGTCGATCACGAGGTCAAGAGATCAAGACCATCCTGGTCAACATGGTGAAACCCCATCTCTACTAAAAATACAAAAATTAGCTCGGCATGGTGGCGTGCGCCTGTAGTCCCAGGCACTCAGGAGCCTGAGGCAGGAGAATTGCTTGCACCCGGGAGGCAGAGGTTGTGGTGAGCCAAGATCGCACCATTGCATTCCAGCCTGGGTAACAAGAGCGAAACTCCATCTCAAAAAAAAGAATTTTCTCCTTTATTTCAACTCTGGTGAATCTAATGATTATGTGCCTTGGGGTTGCTCTACTTGAGGAATATCTTTGTGCTGTTCTCTGTGTTACTTGGAGTTGAGTATTGTCCTGCCTTACTAGGTTAGGAAAGTTTTCCTGAATAATATCCTAAAGAATATTTTCCAGCTTGGATTCATTCTCTTCATGACATTTAGGTACACCTATCAAACGTAAATTGGGTCTTTTCACATAGTCCCATATTTCTTGGAGACTTAGCTCATTCCTTTTTACTCTTTCTTCTCTAATCTTGTCTTCTCGTTTCATTTCATTAAGTTGGTCTTCAACCTCTGATATCCTTTCTTCTGCTTGATCAATTCAACTGTTAAAACCTGTGCATACTTTGCGGAGTTCTCATATTGTATTCTTCAGTTCCATTAATTCACTTATATTCCTCTCTAAATTGTCTAGTCTCATTAGGATTTTGTCAAACCTTTTTTCAAGGTTCTTAGTTTCTTTACATTGGGCTTGAACATGTTCTTTTAACTCACAGAAGTTTCTTATTATCCACCTTCTGAAGCCTACTTCTGTTAATGGAACATACTCGTTCTCCATCAGGCCTTTTTCCGTTGCTGATGAGGAACTGTGATCCCCTGTAGAGGGAGAGGCATTCTGATTTTCGGTATTCTCAGCCTCTTTAGGCTGGTTTCTTCCCATCATTATTAATTTATCCATCTGTCGTCTTTGTAATTACCAACTTTCTAATTAGGTCTCTGAGTGGACGTCCAACTTGTTGATTCCCAGTGCCGGAATCTGAGCAACCCACTGCGCCAGCTAAAACAGCAGCATTAAGACTGATGGTGCTTTTCTGCCCAGGTATCTCTGGTCTGACTTCCTTCTTGAGTCCCTCCTTCAATCAGCTGAATAGGCGACTCTGCCTTCCCAGAGCTCCAAACGTCGATCAAAAGGGGACCCAGTCCCGTTTACTCTGCACCAAGAACTGCCGTGCCAGAGCGCCGGCAAAACCACTGTGCCCGCCACAAGAGTCACGCTGGCAACCCATGGGGCTCCTCCGCTGGGAACCTCCTGGTCCTTGAGCAACAAAAATTCGTCTGAAAGCGTGGCGTCCTCTCGTTCTCTGTGCTTTCACTGGGAGCTACAATCCTGAGCTGCTAGTGATCAGCCATCTTGGATCTCTCTCCAAATGATGGCTGCATGGTGTTTCTAAATGGCCTGATTGGAATTTCTCTCTCCTGTTCTCCCCTTGCTACACAGACTGCTCAGGTTTCTTGTCCTTTTCTTCATACCAGGATAATCACCTGTGGCTGCTTAAGGCCCAAAGTCCTCTTGGGTGCTGGGTACTTTACAGAAATTATCTTGGATCCTTACATCTGCTTTATAAGTTACGCCAGGAAACTAAAGCTCAGAGAGGTTAAGACACTCACCAGAGGTCCAACAGCCAATAAAGCACAGAAGCTGGGGTCTGAGCACTCACTTGAGACCCCAAGGCCCACAATCTATTTGCCACCAAAAAACAAGACAAAGCAAAACACCTTGGTAACTTGTGTTGAAGAAAATAGATTTAAAGCAATCTTGTGCTTTTAAATTGCCCCAATGGTGTTTGCTGGGCAGACGCACAATGAAGCCACAGTGGAGGGAAGATATTTTTGAGCACCTGTCACGTGCTGGTGATATGCACATACGTTATGTCTGTTAATTCTCCTTTGGACACAATAGGATTCTTTTTTTTTGTTTTTCCGAGATGGAGTCTTGCTCTGCCTTCCGGGTTTAAGTGATTCTTCTGCCTTAGCCTCCTGAGTGGCTGGGATTATAGGTGCCTGCCACCATGCCTGGCCAATTTTTGTATTTTAGTAGAGACGGGGTTTTACCATGTTATCCAGACTGGTCTTGAACTCTTGACCTTGTGATCCGCCCACCTGGGCCTCCCGAAGTGCTAGGATTATGGACATGAGCCACCACGCCCAGCCCGACACAATATGATCTTGAATCCTGTCCACAATATTGAGGCACAGATGAAGAAATGAGTTCAGAGAGGTTCAGAAATTTGCCCAGGGTCATTCGGTGAAAGCTGGGATTCAGACTCTAGTCTCCCTGCTTGACGATGTTAAAATCTAAGTAAATTATGCTTTTTAAAACATAAACAGGGGAAAGTACAGGGTAGCAGTCAGGATGCACCACAGGCCTCCCCAGCATGGAACCCTTCGGACTCTCTCTTAGAAATTATGGGAGCTGAGCCAGGTGCAGTGGGTGCCTGTAATCCCAACTTGGGAGACTGAGGCAGGAGGATCGCTTGAACCCAGAAGTTCAAGGCTGGAGTGAGCCATGATTCTGCCACTGCACTGGGGGACAGAGTGAGACTCTAAGTCAAAAGAAAGAGAGAGAGAGAAAAGAAAGAGAGAGAAAAGGAAGGAGAGAGAGAGGAAGGAAGAAAGAAGAGAAGGAAGGAAGGAAGGAGGGAGGGAGGGAGGGAGGGAAGGAAGGAAGAAGAAAGGGGGCTAGGCACAGTGGCTCACACCTGTAATCCTAGAACTTTGGGAGGCCAAGGCAGGCAGATCACTTGAGCCTAAGAGTTTGAGACCAGCCTAGGCAACATGGTGAAACCCATCTCTACAAAAAATACAAAAATTAGCTGGGCATGGTGGCATATGCCTGTAGTCCCAGCTACTGGAGAGGCTGGTGTGGGAGGATCACCTGAGCCTGGGAGGTCGAGGCTGCAGTGACCCATGATCACCCTCAGAACTGGGTTCAAACCCTACATTTCTGATCACGACTGTGTGCCAGGCCCAGGCAAATCATATTTCTTTTAATTTCTCCTGATAACACTGTGAGGCTGGTACAATTATTATACCATTTTACAGGTGAGCAAGTTGAAGCTCTGAGGCATTAAATATCTTGCTTAAGAGCAAGAGCTGTGGGTGAGCCCAGGGGTTGATAATTCTCTAACGTTTGCTGCGATGCTTCACGGTCTTAGTCCTCCCCATGTGCAGGCAGGAAAACCAAGTCACAGACAAATGAAAGTGACTTGCCTCAGGTCCTCTGCATTTGCTGTCATCTCCGCCGGGAATGCTCTTCCCAGATATGCCCTTGGCTGGCCCCTCACCTTCTCAAGGTCTTCACCTAAAAGTCATCATCTCAGGGAGGTCCCTTCTGATCACCCGATTTAAAAGTTTAGGCTGGGCGTTATGGCTCACACCTGTAATCCTAGCGCTTTGGGAGGCTGAGGCAGGAGGATCACTTGAGCCCAGGAGTTCGAGACCAGCCTGGGCAACATGGTGAAACCTGGTCTCTGTAGAAAATACAAAAATTCGCCTGGCATGGTAGTGCCCGCCTGTGGTCCCAGCTACACAAGAGGCTGAGGTGGGAGGAACACTTGAGCCAAAGAGGTTGAGGCTTCAGTGAGCTGTGGTTGCACCACTGCACTCCAGCCTGAGTGGCAGAGTGAAACTCCCTCTCGAAAACAAAACAAAAAAAAGAAGATATATACTCACGGCCAATGAGCACATGGAAAGATGCTCACCATGTAATTGTCTGCATTAGGGAAACAAATGAAAACCACAGGACACACGACTTCCTATCACAGGTACGACTGTTATTTTAAAACTGGAAAATAGCAGGTTTTGGTGAGGAGATGAAGAAATTGGACCCTCTGTATATTACTGATAGGAATGCAAAACGGGCTGCTGCTGTGGAAAACAGTTTGGCCATTCCTCAAAAAGTTAAACACAGAATTACCATATGACCCAGCACTTTTAGATTTTTACCCCAAAGAATTGAAAATGGAGACTCAAACAGATACCTTTTTTGTTTTTTATTTCTAGTAGAAATGGGGTTTCATCATGTTGGCCAGGCTGGTCTCGAACTCCTGACCTAAGGTGATCCACCTGCCCTGGCCTCCCAAAGTGCTAGGACTACTGGTGTGAGCCACTAGGCCTGGCCTCAAACAGATACTTGTAACCTAGATGTTCAAAGCAGCACTATTCACAATAGCCAAAGATGGAAACAACCCGGATGTCCCTAAACAGACTAATGGGTTCACAAAATGTGGTCTGTCCAAGCAGGTCAATTTTATTTAGCCATGAAAAAGAATGAAAGAGGGCCAGACGTGGTGGCTCAAGCCTGTAATCCCAGCACTTTGGGAGGCCAAGGTGAGCAGATCACGAGGTCAGGAGTTCGAGACCAGCCTGGCCAATATGGTGAAACCCCATCTCTTCTGCAAATATAAAAATTAGCCAGATGTGGGGGTGGGCACTGTAGTACCAGCTACTCCGGAGACTGAGGCAGAAGAATCGCTTGAACCCAGGAGGCGAAGTACGTAGTAAGTGAGCCAAAATCGTACCACTGTGCTCCAGCCTGGGCGACAGAGTGAGACTCTGCCTCAAAAAAAAAAAAAAAAGAGAGAGAGAGGGGAGGTGGGCACAGTGGCTCATGCCTGTAATCCCAGCACTTTGGGAGGCTGAGTGGGCAGATCGCCTGAGGTTGGGAGTTCAAGACTAGCCTGACCAACATGGAGAAACCCCATCTCTACTAAAAATACAAAATAAGCTGGATGTGGTGGTGCTTGCCTATAATCCCAGGTACTTGGGAGGGTGAGGCAAGAGAATTGCTTGAACCTGAAAGGCGGAGGTTGTCATGAGCTGAGATCACACCATTGCACTCCAATCTGGGCAACAAAAGCAAACTCTGTCTCAAAAAAAAAAAAAAAAGAAGCTACAACACGAATGAAACTTGAGAGCAAGGTGAGATTCTTGTGAAAGGAGCTGGTCACCAAAGGCCACCTAGTATATGATGCCATTTATGTGAAATATCCCAAAACAGACAAATCCATCAGAGAAAGAAAAGTAGCCGTTACCAGGGGCTGGAGGGGGATGAAGAGGGGCCACTTAATGGGAATGGAGTTTCCTTTTGGATGATGTGAGCTGTGATTGTGCCGCTGCACAATGAGAATATTCTGGAACTAGACAGAGATAGTGGCTACACAACATTGTGAATGAACTAAATTGTTCACTTAAGAAAATAGAAATAGGGTCTTGTCATGTTGCCCTCCAACTCCTGGGATCAAGTGATCCTCCCTCCTCAGCCTCCCAAAGTGCTGGGATTACAGGCTTGAACCACCGCACGGCCAATTGTTCACTTTTAAATGGTTAATTTCATGTTACGTGAATTTCACCTCAGTGGAAAAACTCAACCCCAAACATGCCTTATCTTCCCTCCCTGCCCGATTTTTCTCCTAGTGCACAGGGTGCTTCACATACGGTATGTTTGACCTATGTGTCCTGCGTCTTTAAAATATAAATTACAAGAGGGTAGGGATTTTGTCTGTTTTGTTAACTCACACATGCCCAAAGAGTCTCTGGTGCTCAATAAATATTTGTTGAATAAATGAACTAGATCGGGTGTGATATCGGAGACAGTCCGGTCGCCATCCCCGTCCGCATGTTCTTGGCCTTGGAGCCTGTTAAGGATGATCCTCAGTCTGCACTCATTTTCCCCTTTCCTGATTAGCAGCATCCACAGGCTTCTGCTCAGCTCAACCCCTGGCAATCCATCTCTGCTGAGAGTTTGAGATAAAGGGGGCCACGAGAGAAGACAATGAATCCATCACCATGTGTGATGAGCTGTCTGCTCTGTGCCTTCCCACAGCAATTTATCATAATCTGGAACCACAGCTGTGAGGCAGGGTATTCCCACGCCAGGACCTCTCTCCCCAACTGCTTCAGAGGGGGACATTTACAGGAACCTGTCAACACCTATTTACTGAACAGTTGCTCAGATGAAGCACTGTCCCGGGCACTCAGCCAAATGACAAATGAACTATATAATCATTCATTCATTCATTCTGGGACTGATTCATTCATTCATGCATGTGGTTGTCAAACATTCATTAAGCACCTACTATGTTCCAGATGCTGCACCTTACACTGTGGCCCTTGATTTTGGAGATGTCAATGCATTATAGACCAGGATTTCTCAGCCTAGACACTGGGGATACTTTGGTTTTTTGTTTTTGTTGTTGGTTTTGATACAGGGTTTTGCTCTATGGCGCAGGCTGGAATGCGGCAGCACAATCACAGCTCACTGCAGCCTCAACCTCCTGGGCTGAAGCAATCCTCCCACATCAGCCTCTCAAGTAGCTGTGACTACAAGCACACACCAAGCCCGGCTAATTTTTTTGTATTTTTTGTACAGACAGGGTCTCCCTATATTGCTTAAGCTGGTCTTAAACTCTTGGGCTCAAGCGATCCTCCTGCCTCGGCCTCCTAAAGTGCTGGGATTTCAGGTGTGAACCACTATGTCTGGCCACTGTGCACATTGGGACCAGACATTTCTTTGTCCTGGGGGGTGTCCTATATATTACCAGCATCCCTGGCTGCAGATGCCAGTAGCACTCCCTCAGTCATGACAACTAAAATGTGTCCAGACATTGCCAAATGTCCTTGGGGCACACAGTCACCCCTAGTTAAGAATCACTGGTCTAGACAAGTATATTTTCCACAAATTAGCAGAGACAAAAATGCATTCATTTTTGCTGTTTCTTCCCTCTCTCTCTCCCTCCACTTACCTACCTACCTGGCTCATTAGACTGGAAGGTAAAAGCATAATTACAGCTAACATTTGTAAACAGATTTGTAAGCACATAGTAAGGGGTCATTTTATCTTAGTTATTCTTGCAACAACAACATGGGAAAAATACCACGAATGTTCATTTTACACATGAAGAAATCAAGGTTCAGAGATGTTAAGCAAGTTGTCCAGGGTCACATCAAGATGCAGGGGCAGAGCTGGGGTTCAAATCCAGGTCCACAGGACTCCAGAGCCTGAGCTCCGCCCACTGTACCACACACTCCCTGGCCCAGAGCCGCATACATCATAGTGATCAATAAACATTTATTAGCTCAATGAATGAACACAAGACTGGGGCAAGGATTTGGAGAAAGGCCTGGAGAAGCATAGGCTGCAATTTGGGGGCTTGATGTTCTGGAGGGGTGTGTATTATCTTAATTTTTTCCATCCATCAGTCCATCCATCCATCCATCCATCTATCCACTCATTTACCAAGCATTCCCCAAACGCCTGATTTGTGCCTGGCACCTAGGAGGAATTCTGGTTTCAAGATCTCACAGCTGGCTGGGTGTGATGGCTCATGCCTTTAATCTGAGCACTTGGGGAGGCTGAGGTAGGCAGATCACTTGAGGTCAGGAGTTCAAGATCAGCTTGGCCACCATGGTAAAACCCTGTCTCTACTAAAAATATAAAAATTAGCCAGGCATGGTGGCACACATCTGTAGTCCCAGCTACTGGGGAGGCTGAAGCAGGAGAAACACTTGCACCCAGCAGGCAGAGATTGCAGTGAGCCAAGATTGCACTATTGCACTCCAGCCTGGGCAACAGAGAGACACTTCATTGAAAAAAAAAAAAACCACAAAAATTCTTATAGCCAAGGAGGATGCCTGAAATGTGCTCAGGACTAATTGCAACATCAGATACAAAGTGAGAAGCCACATTATGAAGGGACACATAGATGCTAGATTAGCCAAGACTCTTGGTCAAAAGTGATAGGTGTGCCTGCTCCAATTGGCTAAAGCAATAAAGGGAGGTTATTGGCTCCTCCCAATATATAGGCTCCTCCTAGATATAGGGGTTATTGACTCCTATATCTAGTCAAGGTTTCAGGTATGTGTTCAAATGATATCATCAGAAATCCCTCCATCATTTCCCTCTAGTTTTCTCTGAGTCAACTTCATTCCTTGCTGGCATGATGGCCACCAAGAGCTTTAGGCCTATGTCCTTCCAGCTTAGCAACTCCAACTCAAAGAGCACCACTTTTTCAATGATTTTAGCCAAAATTCCAAGACTCATATTAGACCCACCTGAATCATGTGCCCCCTCTTGAACAAAGCACAGTAGCCAGGGGAAGATGGTGCTTTGATTGTCTAGGGCTGGGTCCTGGAGCCACCCCTGGGACTTGTGGAAGGGGACAGCTCGACCTGAGCCATATCAACTGAGAACATAGGAAGCATGGTCCTACCAAGAGGTGTCTACTTCAGGTACGACAGAGCCTCAGAGGACAGCGTGACTCTCTTTCAGCTGGTGCATCAGGGTATGGTCCAATAAGCAAGCTGCAGCTATGGATATGAAGGTCTGTTGATTTCAGATTGAGCTAGAGGAGGAAGTTGGGCATGGCAGAAAAATCTGTCAGTCTCTGTTATAATCAAATATTTGAATATTGGATTGTTTGCAGATCTTGTGAAATCAGTGACCTCTGGGTCATCTAGGGACCCAGCACATCCCTATAGGACACAGCCTAGCAGTTGATCAGAGCAACAGTTCATGCCTGAGTCCCTGGACTTTCAGACCCTCCCCCAGCCCCCACCAGCCTCTGTCAATGCCATGCTGGACAGAACCACCACATAAGGTTGGCCGGGCCTCTACCATGGAAAAACACAGAATGGTCATTTGTTGCCTGTGCATTCCTGGACAAATAAACTCTTTTTTGGGAGGTTTTTCCTGTCTGGGCTGTTATATGCGTCATAGCTACCCAGATCCCCTGGGAACCCAAAGACCTCCTTCCATGTGTGGGACGGGCTCCTCAGCCCCAGGTCAGAGGACTGTTTCGTGGATAGTAGTGGTGGGAATTCTTGGTTGTCCTCACTGTCTGGATTCCCGATTTTCAGTGGAGAACATGGTCAACAGACGAAGGACTGCAGTTGTCACCTTCTGCTGCAGGCAGGTTTGACTGTGTGACCACGCTCTGGCCAATGACCTGCAAGTGGCAGTGACAGATCACACCCTTCAAGGGAGGAACAGGCCCTCTCTTTCTCCTTTCCTCCTTCCAGGCTTTTTATTTTTATTTATTTATTTACTTTTTGAGACTCGCTCTGTTGCCCAGGCTATAGTGTAGTGGTGCAATCTTGGCTCGCCGCAACCTCCATCTCCCAGGTTCAAGAGATTCTCCTGCTTCAGCCTCGCGAGTGTAAGGCCGGTTGCCTCGCCGGGAGGCCAGACACACCCACCTCTGCACTCAGCACCTGACTCTGCACCCGGCACCGGGCTCTGCACTCGGCACCTAGCTCTGCCGCATGGCTCCCCTGGAAGGCTCCAGTTGATGCAACCCTGGCCGGCTCTCGCACCAGAAAACCCACCCAACAACCCGCCAACCAATAGCGGCCCGCCCCGTCCCAATCCTGCTCCCCTGGAGCCAATCAGAGCACCCAGCTGTTGCTGGTTCCCCATAGCCATAAACCCCGGCCCCGCCCCAGGACGTCAGCGCGACTTATCTGGCCCCCTTTCCCCCGACCATAGAACCTCGCCCAGGAGCCGATTAAATTTATTTCAGTAACTGGACTCCGTTGCCTCATTCGAACCTCAGTTGCCTCATTCAAACCTTACATTTGTGCCGAAAACCCAGGAGGAGCCTAGCCCCTCCTCCCTTCCCTTTTTGAGAAGGGCTGGCTGCTCACCCAGAAGCGAAACCAGGAATCCGTCAACCTCCTCGGCGTCTCTGGTCGCCACACGGTAAGACACCGGGTACAATATCTGGTGCCGCCTAAACCTGCTGCTCGGAACCTCACCCCCGCCACTCCCAGGAGCACTCCTGTCCGCAGTCACAGCCGGGCCGGGAGGGCCCCTCCTCACTCCAGGTTAGAAGTTCCACAGAGACGTCCCCGAGCTTCCCCTGTCCGTCCTAAAAGCCAAAGCGCCAAGGAGACGTCCTTCCGCTCTGGTCTTTCTCTGTTACCCTCGTACTCAGAATGAGAACCAGGGCACTGGTTCCCGTTCCTGACTACTCTGTAGCGGTGAGTGAATTCTAAGCAGCAAATCCAGATTCGGCTGTATTCTCGGCTCCTGTTTCTGCTCCTACCTTCTCACTTTCTCTCTCTCTCTCTTTTAAGATGGCAGCCGTTTCCATTTCTGTTTCTGTCTTCTCACGTCCTTCTAAAATGGTCATCCTCCATCTTCTCCTCCTATACTGCCCCTCAACCGTATGCCAATTAAATCCTACCCACAAATCCTCCACCACATGTGGAACCTCAGCCCCCTCCCCAGCTCCTCCTCTTTTTGGTTCCAACCCAGCCTCTCCTGTCAATGCTCACACCTGCTCGTGCTGTGCTCCTAATGATGAAACCTCCCTCCTTTGCCCGCTTCGTGAGGTGGCCGAAGCGGAAGGCATTGTTTGAGTACAGGTTCCCTTCTCCCTCTCTGATCTCTCAACCATTGAGAAACGCCTAGGGTCATTTTCCAGCAATCCTACTGCTTACACCAAAAATTCCGCTACCTCACCCAGGCTTAACGACCTCGCCTGGCATGATACCTATGTAATTCTGTCCTCCACCCCACTCCAGATGAGCATGATCGCATCCTTATGGCGGCCCAGGCGCACACTGATCAGGTGCATCTCACAGATAATCAGATGCCAGTAGGTGCGTTGGCGGTCCCCGAGGCCCACCCTAATTGAAATTATCAAACTGGTCAAGATGGCCACCGCAGCTGAGACCAAATGCTACAGTGCCTCCTAGCAGGCATGCAAAGCGCAGCCCAAAAGGTAGTTAGTTATAATAAATTAAGGGAAATAACTCAAAGTCCTACTGAAAACCCCACCGCCTTCCTCGACCGATTAACTAATGCTATAATCCTTCATACCCAGCTAGACCCGGCCTCTTTACCGGGGACTACAGTTCTAGCCACCCATTTCATCTCTCAGTCAGCGGCTGACATTAGAAAAAACTTAAAAAGGCTGAGAAGGGCCCCCAAACTCCCATACGAGACCTAGTAAGCATGGCATTTAAAGTTTTTAATGGCCTAGAGGAAAAGGCTGAGGCCACCCGCCAGGCCCATCTACAGCAAAAGGTAAGCCTCCAAACCCAAGCTCTTGTGGCAGCCCTGAGGCTGGCAGCCCACCAGGCGCCTGGTGGAGGGGGGTCCATCGAAACCTGCCAAGAACTCCAGAGGTGTTCTGCCTGGGCCCTGTTTCAAGTGCGGTCAGGAGAGACACTGGGCACATCAGTGTCCATGTCCCCAACCACCTACCAAGCCCTGCCTGGACTGCAAACAGCTTGGACATTGGCGCAGTGATTGCCCATCCCAGACTACAGGCCAGCTACTCAGTGTAAGGTTTGAATGAGGCAACTGAGGTTCGAATGAGGCAACTGAGGCCAGTTATTGAAATAAAGAAATTTAATTGGCTCCTGGGCGAGGTCCAGGGAAAGGGGGCCAGAGAAGTCGTGCTGCACCTCATGTGGAGGGCAGGCCGGTCCGCAGGAAGCAATCCCACCACTTGAACTTCTCGGCCTTCTGGATGACTGACACAGCCCGGAATTGAAGACCCCATCACCCTTGCCGAGCCCAGGGTAATGCTGCAGGTAGCGGGTTTTTACAGGCCCACATGAGAGAAATTTCCAGGGTGGCCATAAACCAGATGCTACTTCACCCCATGTCCAACTCCCAACCGAGGCACCAGCCAACTAACCCTTCTCCCTCACTCTGCTCCTATTCAGCAGGAAGTAGCCAGAAAGAAGCGGCATCCTATATCATCAAAAGGGTCAGAATGTAAGGCCAGTTACCTCGCCAGGAGGTTGGACACACGCACCTCTGCACTCGGCACCTAGCTCTGCCGTGTGGCTTCCCTGATGCAACCCTGGCTGGCTCTTCCCTGATGCAAGGCTCCGGCTGATGCAACCCTGGCCAGCTCTCATACCAGAAAACCCACCCAACAACCCGCCAACCAATGGCAGCTCACCCCATCCGAATCCTGCTCCCATGGAGCCAATCGGAGCACCCAGCTGTTGCTCGTTCCTCATAGCCATAACCCACCCCCCCGCCCCAGGAAGTCAGAGCGACTTCTCTGGCCCCCTTTCCCTGGACCTCGCCCAGGAGCCGATTAAATTTCTTTATTTCAATAACTGGCCTCAGTTGCCTCATTCGAACCTCAGTTGCCTCATTCAAACCTTACACGGAGTAGCTGGAATTACAGGCATCTGCCACCATGCCCAGATAATTTTTTGTATTTTTATTAAAGATGGGGTTTTACCATGTTGGCCAGGCTGGTCTCGAACCCCTGACCTCAGGTGATCTGCCTGTCTCAGTCCCCCAAAGTGCTTCCAGCCTTTTTAGAATTCAGTTCCAGTGGGAACCATTTTGGATCATGCCAATGAGAGTAACACCACAGAGATAACAGAGCTGGGGCTGGGCGTGGTGGCTCACGTTTGTAATCCTACCACTCTGGGAGGCTTAGGTGGGAGGACTGCTTGAGCCCAGGAGTTTGAGACTAGCCTGGGCAACATGGTGAAACCTCATCTGTACAAATAAAATCCTGGCTCAAGCAATCCTCCCATTTCAGCCTCCTAACTAGCTGGGCTACAAGCACACACCGCCATGCCTGGCTAATTTAAAAAAAAAATTTTTTTTTTTTTTTTGTAGAGACGAAGTCTCGCTATGTTGCCCAGGCTGGTCTTGAACTCCTGGCCTCAAGTCATCCTCCTGCCTTGGCCTCCCAAATTACTGGGACTATAGGCATGAGCCACTGCACATGGCTCATATTCTCAATAGAGTGGTCCAATTGGCCACTGGCTCTCCTGGACAGATGTTCACCCCGGTCCGATAAGCCACAGCTGTGGCTATGAAGGTCTGGGATTTCAAGCTGAGCCAGAGGGGAATTGGGTAGAAAGATCTGTCAGTCTCTGCTACAATCCAACATTTGAATATTGGATTATTGCAACTTGGCATACAGTAGCCAGTGTCCTTGTCTTCTAAGAGTTTATATCCTGTTATTATTTTATTAGTAGTAGTAACATATCATTATTGATTAATAGCTGCAGTTCACTGAACCTTATTAGGTACTGGGCATGGTGCTAGTAATTAGCCATCTCACTGAATTCCCTGAATGAAAATTAGGTAATCAGAGACCTCCCTTCATGGGTCGCAACACCAGGGACGTGGGATTTCAGAGATGTGTTTCGGGGAAAGAGGTATAATTATTCAACTTTCAGTTAATCAGAGAAGCTAAGTGGTAGGTGGAGCTGTAAAGGAAGGCAAAGAACCGGGGAAGGCAGATGCTAAGTGGGAGATTGTTCCAGGCAGAGAAACGGGGGTGAGTATGAAACAAAGCAAGAGAGAGAATGAGAGCCAAGGGAAATTTGGTTTGACTGGCTACAAAGGCCAGCAAAAAGAAGGAGTTTTGGTAAGAGCTATGCCGCGGGCAGGGAGAAGTACACAGATCTTCCATCATGACTCTGTCACCATCCCCTCTGCTCTTCCTGCAGGTGGGCAGAGCCAAGGTGCTCTTCCTACACCTTCTTCCTGGGGCCGGCAGAGATCCTGAGCTCATCCTCCTGACCTGCCCCTGGGCTCTGGCCCTCATGTCCTGCTTGCTGTACCTGCCTTATCCCATGTCACCATCTCCATTCCCCAGCTTGGTGACAATCCCACTTCCTACCCATTCCATTGGCTTCTCCATTTGGCTTGGAGCTCTTTAGCTGGACGGAGATGACTACTCTGATGAGTGCCATGTCACTGGCTCGACAGAATGGGCCCAAGTGAGTCAGTGTCATTGACATGGAAGTGCTGTCAGTTTGGTGGGGGACCGAGGGAATGAGACTGTGTTTTAGTGGCATTCGTTTGATTGTGAGGAATAGGCACTCACACACTTAGGGCTTCTTATGCGGATGCTCAGAGAGAAATATGGAAGAAGAGATGGCACAGAAAACAAGACACGTTGTAAATGAGTCAGGCTTCCTGGAGTCCAGGACTAGGGAGGAACTCGACTAGGGAGGACCGCTCTAGGGGGTCTTGGGGCTGGGGGTCTCCATGCCAAAGCCCCACACTCAGCTCCTCTCCTCCCTCAGTCTCTCTGCTTCTGTTTTTTGTCTCCTGTCCTAAATGTCCAACTATTCAACGTAACTTTATTCTGTTCTGTTCTCTATCCTCTGTAGCAAAATGTGCTGTTGGAAATAAATTTTTATTTATTATTATTTTATTTTAAGACAGAGTCTCACTCATTGCCTAGGCTGCAGTGCAGTGCTGCAATCTCGGCTTACTGCAACCCCCACTTCAAGTTCAAGAGATCCTCCTGCCTCAGCCTCCTGAGTAGCTGGGACTACAGGTGCCCACCACCACGCCCTGTTAATTTTTGTGTTTTCAGTATGGGATTTCACCATGTTGGCCAGGCTGGTCTCGAACCCCTGACCTCAGGTGATCCCCCTGCCTTGACCTCCCAAAGGGCTGGGATTACAGACATGAGCCACTGCACCTGGCTGGAATTAAATTAATAATTTTTATTTCTGCTTTAGCGAGAGAGGTGGTGACTCACTAATACAAGGAAGGTATTTCCCCTTCCAAGGGTGATGTCTTCAGCTTTGGGGTTAAAAAGAAGATGCTGTTAGGCACGTGTGCCTATCCTGGTAGATTACATAAAAGCACTAAAGAAATGCTCTCTGTGTTAAAAGAAGAAAACAGAAAAAACAAAATTTGTTTCCTCAACAACTTAAATACAGAATGACCATGTGACCCAGCAATTCTACTACTGACTATATCCGCCCCCCTGCCAACCCCAAAGGACTGAGGGCAGGAACATGAACAGGAATCTGTAGAACCATGTTTATACCAGCATTATCCACAGTAGCCAAAAAAGTGGAAACAATCTAAACACTCATCAACGGAGTAATAGATCAGCAAAATGTGGAATATCTACAACAGGCTATTATTCAGCCTCTAAAATAAATGAAATTCTGGGCCAGGCACAGTGGCAAAAGCCTATAATCCCAGCACTTCGGGAAGCCGAGGTGGACAGATTTCTTGAGCCCAGCAACATGATGAAACCTCATCTCTCCAAAAAATACAAAAAGTAGCCCAGTGTGGTGGTGCACACCTATAGCCCCAGCTACCGGGAGACTGAGGCAGGAGGATTGCCTGAGCCCTGGAGGTTGAGGCTGCAGTGAGCTATGATGGTGCCACTGTACTCTAACCTGGATGACAAAGCAAGATTCTGTCTCAAAAAAGAAAGAAAGAAAGAAACAGATAAAGAGTTAAAGAAAAAGGAAGGAAGGAAGGAAGGAAGGAGAGAGAAAGAAAGGAGGGAGAAAAGAAGGGAGGGAGGCACAAAGGAAGGAGGGAGGGAGAGAGAGAGAGAGAGGAAGAGAGAGGGAGGAAGAGGGAAGGGAAGGGGAGGGGAGGGAAAGAGGAAGGGGAAGGGGAAGGGGAGGGAAAAGGGAAGGGAAGGGAAGGGAAAGGGAAGGGAAGGGAGGTTAAAGGCAATCAACCCTACCATTATTTGAATGAGAGCATCTCTTCTGTGTTAGGACTGAAAGAAAAGCTGACAGAACCCTCAAGGGGAATGAGGAAATGGAAGATAATTGAGGCTTTCGGTCTCTAAGGTAGCAGCTACATTCCAGTCCCTTATTCCAGGATCTGTCTATGACCAGGAGATGCCAGGGCAAGGTCACCATAGGAAAGATGCCAGTGTGGGTGGCCCATTGTGTGCTGGATCTGAGATGGATCCCAGCACCCAGGCAGCTGCCTCCAGGTGGCTGGATGTTTGCCTGGGTCTATACTGCAGGGATGCTGTAGTCTGTCTTCTGATCATCACGGAATTCTTTGGCTATAAGTAAATGAAACCCCAGTTAAAATGGCTTAAACAATATTAAAAGAGAGAGAGAGAAAGTCCCAAGGTAGGGCAGCTCCTGGGTTAGTCAACTGAGCGGTTCAAACCTAGTTCTTTCCATCTTTCTGCTCTGCCATCCAGAGCATGTCATTTCAGAAGGCCATCTCTTCTTGTGTCTGTTCTTAGGAATGACTCCTTCCTTCTTTCTTTCCCTCCTTCCTTCCTTCCTGGCTTCTCTCCTACTTTCCTTCTTTCCTTCTGCCCCTCCCTCCTACCCTCCTCCTTCCTTCCTTGACGAGCTTTCTCTCTCTGTCACCTAGGCTGGAGTGCCGTGATATGCAATCTTGACTCCGGCACTCAAGTGATCTTCCCACCTCCGCCTCCCAAGTAGCTGGGACTACAAGTGTGCGCCAGCACACCTAGCTCATTTTGAACATTTTTGTAGACAGGTTTGACTGTGTTGCCCAGGCTGGTCTCGAACTCTTGGTCTCAGGCAATCATCTCGTCTCAGCCTCCCAAAGTGCTAAGATTACAGGTGTGAGCCCCTGTGCCTGGCCCCACATCTTTCTTGAGAAGCCCCCAACAAATTTCTTCTCACGTTTCCTAGCCATGCACTTGTTTTCATATCCATTCCTACCAGTCACCCACAAGTAGAATGGGACTAACACGAGACTCCTGAATTGAGGATGATGTTATCTTTCTCAAGGGTTTCAAACCTGAACAAAATTGGGAATTCTGTTAATAAGGAAAATAGAATGAATGGTTTATTTTCTTTATTGAGACAGGATCTCACTCAGCACTCCAGGCAATCACAGCTCACTGCAGCCTCAACCTCCTGGGCTCAAATGATCCCCTGCAACCACCACCCAGCTTTCAGAGTAGCTGGCACGTGCCCACCACACGTGGCTTTTTTGGTAGAGAAAGGGGGTCTTGCTATGTAGCTCAGGCTGGTCTTGAACTCCTGGGCCCAAGGGATCCTCCTGCCTCAGCCTCACAAAGTGCTGGGATTATAGGCGTGAGCCACCATGCCCCACCTAGAATGGATTTTGAATGGGCAACTAGCAGTGTCTGCTACACCCCTGATACTGATGAGCTCTAGGGATTACCGGACGTGTGGGAAGGATTGTTTCAAGCATGCTTCGATTACCAATTAGCGGGTGGCAATATGACCCACACTCTGGGCCAAAGGTGGCTCACCTGCAGATTCTCGTTCCAGCCTGTGAGATGGAGAAAAGGAAGAGTGGGGCGCACTGTTTTTAAGGTCCTGCCTTCTGCACACAAAGTTCCCTCTACTTCCTTCCCTGAGAAAGACCTGGCTCTTCCTGACAGTCCTTGAAACCCTTCCCAGGGGATGGTGGTCTGTCTCCCACCCCCATGGTGTCCTCTGTGCTCCACACCTCCATTACCAGATCCACAGTCCTCTATCTTATGTAAGCTCTGAGGCTCCTGGCATCTGGCTGTACCACCTTCTATGCCTTCTCATTGATGATGCCTACTCATCAATCAATCAACCCTTATTCTCAGAGGGCTTTGGCAACCGGCTTATACTTCTATCGCCATATTGGTGATTTTAATGACCCAGGACCTGGCCGAACTCCTGGCCCTTTCAGCTCCTGTCCCTTCTTATTCCAATGACCTTCACCTCCACTCCACTTAAGCCACCATCTCGCTGGACCATGTTTCTCCTGCAATGAATCTTCCTCTAAAGTCTCACATTTCTCTGATCACAGACTTGTATCTTCCGTTCTTTTGATCATTCCAGCTTAGCAGTTCTTTGAACTCTAGACTCCCTTGGCCCTTCCACTTTCTTCCTCTCAGGACCCTCCTTCCTCCAATTCCTTTCCCATCCAGCCTAGACTCCATGATCTTTGCTCCACCCAGTCATGGACATTGTGAACAACTCGCTGACATCCATTCATTCCAATCCAGATGATTGGTACAAGTGGGTCTTGGTCATTCCCTGTCTCTTATCAGGAGAGGAACAGGCATGCGACTCACTTCTAGTACTAGAGGGTAGCGTGAAGTGGGGTAAAGAGGACTCTGGGAAAGATTTTCCCATGAAAGAGACACAAGAATTGATGATCTTTCCTACTGAGGAGGGACTCAACGACAAGGGTGGCGATGCAGAGAGACAGAAAGAACCCAGATCCTTGATGATGTTGTCAAGCCACCAAATCCACCCCATCTGAAGCTTATCTTCCCCCAGGACATCCCAGTACATGAAATAATAATTTATTTCATATTTAAGCCCTCTTGAGTCAGGCATTCTGCTACTTTCAGACAAAAGCACCCTAAATAACATAATTTGTAACTTGCAGCAAAAGCCCAGTCCTGGATCAATGTAAATTTCCTTCCGTTCTGTTTTTGTACCTGTTCTGCTTAGACTGGAGGAGAAAACAATAGGTTCTCTGTCTTCCAGAAACTCAGATGTCCCTCTACCATCCATCATCAGGAGAGCCTTTCCTCACCCATCTGCAGCCCTTGTTTAGGGTTGTGCGAAGTGGCCAGCTGTCTTGACCAGGAAATAAACATTTTTCTAAAGTTCTCAAGGATAGCATAGGTATTTGGCTTGGTAGAGAGAAACAGGGGAGATTTTGAGGTTAAAAGAGATCCAGCATTCATAAGAAGGTGCAGTAGTTATACCCAGATTAAGTTGAGTGAACCAAGTCATTCCCAGCGGCTGAGTTGAGTTAGGGGACAAAGAGACGCTTCCTGCCCTGTGTTGTGGCCCAGCAGGGGTTGCAAGCCCCACGGAAGGGTGACCTATGGGCAGAGCAATAGAATCAGCCTTGTGCTCCTGTATCTTGGGCCTGGCATGTTACTGTCCACACACGTCGACACCGTAACAAACACAGTAGATGCCAATGATGACGCATCCTAAAACTATGTGAACCAGTTGGCAGGTCCTGGTGGGTTGCTGGGTGTGGAGGCAGTTCCCATTGGTGGGAAGGCCCCCGGCCCCTACCATAATCTCAGCCACCTAGACTGTTGGCAGTAACAAATTCGTATCTCTAATTCTTACCACCACCCCGAATTCCTGTTTTCCCTGTTGGCTCTCTCCTCCCGTTCACCATAGCAACTATTCTGAATCTTCTCATCTCATCCCACCTCCCACCTGCCTGCCTTCCCTCTCACTCTCAGGCAACTCTGCCTCCTATTTCTTTCTCTTTTCTTTCTTTCTTTCTTTTTTTTTTTTTTTTTTTTTTGAGACAGGGTCTTGCTCTGTTGTCCAGACTGGGGCACAGTGGTGCGGTATGGCTTGACCTGCTGGGCTCAGGTGATCCTCCCACCTTAGCCTCCCAAGTAGCTGGGACTACTCTGCCTCCTATTTCACACAGAAAAAATTTTTTTTAAATTTTCATTTCGTTGCCCAGGCTGGTCTCAAACTCCTGGCTTCAAGTGATCCTCTGACCTCAGCTTCCCAAGTAGCTGGGACTACAGGCATGAGCCACCGCACAAGGCTTCACACAAAGTAGATGCCATCTATCTGATTGGGACTGTCCGGACCTTCCTTGCTTACCTGCAACTGTCACAGCACTGTCCAGTTGAACTTCCTATAATGCTGGGCTGCTTATCTTTGCTGTATATCTAGCTGTACATCTTAGCTGTTCAATATGGTAGCCACTACCTACATGTGGATGTCAAACTATGGCTTGTACAGGTGAGAAAGTGAATTTTAAATTTTACTTCATTTTAACTAATTTAAATTGAAGCAGGTGTGAGTGGCCGCCCTATTAGGCAGCACCAGTTTAGCATAACTAAAAGAAAAACATTTTTGGATACCAAGGCACTGGGTTTCTGCCAACCCTTTGACATCAGTAGGCAATAGACTCTTGACCAAGTTATTATAAGAATGCTGAATTAGGTGATGAGAAGGAAGCAAAAGAGAATTAAAAAAAGCACACTTGACGGGTGCAGTGGCTCATGCCTGTAACCTCAGCACTTTGTGAGGCTGAGGTGGGTGGATCACTTGAGGTCAGGAGTTCGAGACCAGCCTGGACAACATGGCATAATGCTGACTCTACTTTGGGAGGCCGAGGTGGGCAGATCATGAGGTCAAGAGATCGAGACCATCCTGGCCAACAAGGTGAAAGCCTGTCTCTATTTAAAAATACAAAAATTAGCTGGGTGCAGTGGCACACGCCTATAGTCCCAGCTACTCAGGAGGCTGAGGCAGGAGAATTGCTTGAACCCAGGAGGCAGAGGTTGCAGTGAGCCGAGATCACACCACTGCACTCCACCCTGGCACCTGGAGACAGAACAAGACTATGTCTCAAAAAAAAAAAAATTAGCCAGGAGTGGTGATGTATGCCTGTAATCCCAGCTACTCGGGAGGCTGAGGCAGGAGAATCGCTTGAACCTGGGAGACGGACGTTGCAGTGAGCTGAGATCACACCACTGCACTGCAGCCCAGGTAACAGAGTAAGACTCTGTCTCCAAACAAAAGGCACATTCATTGAGAAATTGCCCTAGAGAAATATAGAGGAAAAAAAATATTGCTTTGACATGTTTTTTTAGTCGTGGCAGATATCAGGAAAGAAACCACAGTGACATGGTCCACAGTGAACATCGGTTCCATGGCTGGTACATGGCTCTGTACACCTGGCAGAGAAGAAAAGCTTTGCACCATGGCTGCGAAGGCCCACCGGTACTGACATGTCCACAGTCTGTGGGAGGAAGACTGGAACACCAGCCAGGCAGAGAGGAGCGTGAGGGGTCATGATCAGTTCAGTAACTTCAAAGGGCGTCCTCTTTGCCTTTTCTGCCCTTCATGCAAAATGTGTGCAACACAAATGGATTGGTAACTTGCATGTCCCATTTTGGGTAGCTGATGCTGCTCACTTTTGGAGACTCTCCTCCCGGGGCAGTCCTGGAGAAATAACTGAGAGTGCAAACCAGCTGAACGCTCCTTATTTGCTTAAGCAGTAGATAGCCGCAAAAGCTCTATTTCGTTTCTTAAACAATTTCTTTCAGTCTCTTTACCTATAGGTATGCTAGTTTACGAGGACTCCAGATGGCCTGGGAGCTTTAGAACCTTTCACCAATTATCAGAGGAAGGTAAAGCCAGCTGGAAACCAGAGCAAACCGGAATCAGGGACTCCCTGTTATCTTTAGACCATTAATATATCATTATAATACTAAAATCCCCACCCATAAAAGAAAATTGTCATTTTCTTTCTTTCTCTCTTTTTTTTTTTTTTAATTTTTGTCTTTCTCTTGAGACAGAGTCTCGATCTGTCCCCCAGGCTAGAGTGCAGCGGCTCAATCTCGGCTCACTGCAACCTCTGCCTCCTGGATTCTCCTGTCTCAGCCTCCCGAGTAGCTGGGATTACAGGCGGGTGCCACCATGCCCGGCTAATTATCGTAGAGAATTGCCATTTTCTAAACATGCGTCCTGTGAAGAGACATGTTTATGATTTTTACCTGCACATCTAAAATTCTTCCTTGCACAAACCAACCAACCTTCCCGCCCCACATCTAATTCCTTAAAATTTCCCAGCTTGGCCAGTGGCCATGGTACGATGGCTCATGCCTGTAATCCCAGCACTTTGGGAGGCTGAGGTAGGCAGATCACCTGAGGTTGGGAGTTCGAGACCAGCCTGGCCAACATGGTGAAACTCTGTTTCTACTAAAAATGCCAAAATTAGCCAGGCATGGTGGCAGTCACCTGTAATCCCAGCTACTCAGGAGGCAGAAGCAGGAGAATCACTTGAACCCAGAAGGCCAAGGTTGCAGTGGGCCGAGATTTCGCCATTGCACTCCAGCCTGGGCAACAACAGTGAAACTCCATCTCAAAAAAAGAAAATTTCCGAGCTACCCACAACTTGGGGAGGAGGAGGTATCTCTGGAGGAAGAGGCCACTCCTTCTTCTCTGGCCAGAGAATAAATCCTGCTTGCCTTTATTTCCCCCAAAATTTGTGTGTTCTTTCTTTGCAACTGATATAAAGCAGGAAAAGGACTCAGTTTACCCATGACAGTTCTATCACATTTTAAATAGTTACACACCTTTCCAAATCTGTAATATTCCAGTACATTTTCCCGTCTCCTCTGACCTCCCCTGAATGAGCAGCCAATTGTTTAAAGATCCTGTTTGGAGGAATTTCTTTCTCCCCTATTTAAATGCTTTTATTACACATTAAGTTTCTACTTTTTTTTTTTAATTATTGCATACAGAGTCTCAGTCTGTGGCCCATGCTGGAGTACAGTGGCATGATCTTGGCTCACTGCAGCCTCAACCTTTCAGGGTCAGCCAATCCTCCCACTTCAGCCTTCTGAGAAGCTGGAACTACAGGTGTGCACCCCCAGGACTGGCTAAATTTTTTTTATTTTTTTGTAGAGGCAGGGTTTTGCCATGTTGCCCAGGCTGGTCCTGAACTTCTGAGTTCAAGCACCCCTCCTGCCTTGGCCTCCCAAAGTGCTGAAACTACAGGTGTGAGCCACCGCACTCAGCCTGCACCTATCTTCGTGTTTTATACTTGACTCCATTCTGTTCCAATAATGTATCTATCAGTTCCCTTACTAGAGCTGCTTTAGTTACACAGCTTTACCATCGATCTTACTGTCTCCTTGACCACCAGCTTATTTGTGAAGCGTTCATCCCGTGGCCTCTGGGGACTCCCTGTCTCCCGGCTTTCCTCTCCTCCCTACTGCCTAGCTTAGTCTCCTTGGTGTTGGTGTACTTCAGGGATCTGTCTTCAGTCCCCTTCCATGTCACTGTTCCCTTGCCCTGGGCAGACCCGTGGTTCCACTCTTGCCCCTTACGCCCATTTTCCACGGTGCTCTGACTGAGCTGCAAATGAGATTATGTCACACACTGTTTATAAACCCACCTATTGCTCTCAGGGCAAATTTCAGATAGATTCCTTAACATCAGCACATAAGGCTGGACGACATTCAGGTGCAAGTAGTTTGTTTGGGAGGTGACCCAAGAAGAGAAGTGGGGAAGGGAGACAGGGAAGGGAAGGCAGACAACACAGGAAGCATTAAAGAGCAGCTCAGGAGGCCAGGAGCGATGGCTCACGCCTGTAATTCCAGCACTTTGGGAGGCTGAGACGGTCGGCTCACCTGAGGTCGGGAGTTCTAGACCAGCCTGGGCAACATAGTGAAACCCATCTCTACCAAAAATACAAAAATTAGCCAGGAGTGTTGGCAGGCACCTGTAGTCCCAGCTACTCAGGAGGCTGAGGCAGGAGAATCAATTGCTTGAACCCGGGAGGCAGAGATTGCAGTGAACCAAGATTGCACCACTGCACTCCAGCCTGAGCGACAGAGCAAGACTCCTTCTCAAATAAATAAATAAAATTGAATCATTAAAGATCAGTTCACAGCGGTGGGCGTCTGGGCTCAGTCCCCCTAGCGCCCTCTGGAGACTACCTAGACATGCCTCAGAGTTGTCCCACCTGAGGGGAAAATTGGGGTATTTAACCAGCAGTCCCTCAGGCTTGGAGCCTCTGTTCTCTGACAGCCACATTCTCTCTCTCTCACCCTCCCCATCTTCCTTTTCCTCTTCCTTCCCTTCTCCCCTTGGCCCTTGATGCCTTGTTTGTTTATGGCCCCGCCCACAGCAATAGCTGATTGGACCACAGATAAAGAACTAGGCCAATCAGATTCATTCCCCTTGACTCCGGAACTGGGCAGGGCATTTGGGCTTGCATTTGAACTGTGGACACTTCACTTTGAGAGCCTTGCTGGACCACGTGTCCTGGGAGAAACAGAGGAAACCAGTGTTTAGGAGACTCACAATGTGCGCACAAAGAGAGGCGGGCTTCAGACCACACAGCTTCAGGCAAACTGAAGAGCAACCTCAGCCGAGACAGTTTAGTTAGTTTCTGATTATATTAATAGGTTCTCATGAAGTTGTGCCGCATTTCCTGAACTTGAGGTCTGTGAGATAAGCGTTTCCTCAAAAACACCTCCCTTTTCTGCTAAAGAATGTCACTTGATTTTCTGTAAATTGTAAACGCACGCACATGCAATCCCCAGTCTCCATTCCTTCACACCTGGCTTCCTACTCCACGAAGAAACAGAGACCACCATTCTCAACATCCCACTTAGTATATCGTAATCTTTGAGTGGCTCAAATTCTTCCATCTTCTCTACATTCTTGCAGCGCACAAGCACACACACACACACACACACACACACACACACACACATTTTTCCTTGACTCCATTAAAAACCATTCTTACCTCTCTCCTATAGAAAAAGTAGTCCATGGCCAGGCGTGGTAGCTCAGGCCTATAATCCCAGCACTTTGGGAGGCCGAGGCAGGTGGATCACTCGAGGTCAAGAGTTCAAGACCAGCCTGACCGACATGGTAAAACCCCGTCTTTACTAAAAAATAAAAAAAGTAGCCGGGCATGGTGGTGCATGCCTGTAATCTCAGCTACTCAGAAGACTGAGGTGGGAGAATCGCTTGAATGCTGGAGGGGCAGAGGTTGCAGTGAGCCAAGATCATGCCACTGCACTCCAGCCTGGGTGACAGAACGAAACTCTGTCTCAAAAAAAAAAAAATGTAGTCCATGCCTGCTGTCTGCACTCTATCCTCTCATTGGTCCTTACTTGCACTATTATTTTGTGGGAAGGTGTTTCATTTTGAAGATGTCATTCGAAGTGTCTGTGGGATATATAGGTTGATAGACTACACAAGGGTGGAGCTCAGAACTCAGATATGGTCTGGAGATACAGATTTAGCATTCATTGATTTAAAAAGTAATGAACACATATGGTAGAAAAAAATTCAGACACAAGAAGGGTGATCAATAAATCTCTTGTCAAATACCAACTAATTCCCCCAGCTCCCTTCCCAGAGGCCACCTTGCGTATCTTCCAGATGTGCCATCTTCATGAGCATGGGACCTGTGCAGTCTTAGAGAGACCCACACTTAGAAGGAAACTGAATTCATTTCATGTTTTGCTGTCACCATTTCAAATTCTTAACTTTTGAATAAAGGACCCCACAATTTCATTTTGCACTAGGCCTTGCAAATTATATGGTAGATCCTGTTTCCAGCTATATTCCATGCATCATTAAACATGTAATATACATATATACCCCTTCCTCTCACCTGATTTTCTTTTAGCATTTTATTTTATTTATTTATTTATTTATTTATTTACTTTTTTTTTTAAGGCATAATCTCTCTATTGCCCAGACTGGAGTGCAGTGGTGTGATCTCAGCTCACTGCAACCTCCACCTCCCAGGTTCAAGCAATTCTCCTGCCTCAGCCTCTCAAGTAGCTGGGATTATAGGCACCCACCACCATGCCCAGCTAATTTTTGTATTTTTCATAGAGATGGAGTTTCACCATGTTGGCCAGTCTGATCTCAAACTCCTGACCTCAGATCATCTACCTGCCTCAGCCCCACAAAGTGTTGGGATTACAGGTGTGAGCCACCACACCCTGCCTGATTATTCTTAAAACAATATGTGTGAATGAAATTTTGAAATTTCCCAGGGAGAAGATGCAATAATCATTAGTGCTATTCACCAAATATTTCTGCTGCTTCTGTTTCTGGATACATGGGGGAGATAAGTGGAGATTGTACTTCCTTGTTCCCTAGTGGTTGGGTAGAACCAAGTGATTACTTTTGACCAATGAGTAATATGAGTAATGAGTAGAAGTGAGTGCATTTCCAGGTCAAAGCTTATATATATATATATATATATATATATATATATATATATATATATGTGTGTGTGTGTGTGTGTGTGTGTGTGTGTGTGTGTGTGCGTGTGTATTCTTTCCATCACGAGGTCAGAGCATTTAACTGCTGCTATGAGACTCTCCAGAGTTCTCATTAAAGAGTTCAAGACAGTGTCTGTTCTGTTAGCCTTGATCTCTGAGTGATTACAGAGAGCAGAGACTCTGGGAGACCCAGACCCGTATGTAGTGTGGGTGATAATTAAATCATCACTGTTATAAGCCATGAGACTCTGAGAGTGCTGTGTTATTGCAGCATAATCTGTCCTATCCTGATAGAAACATAATAAGTGCCAAGAGACAATTTGCTGGAACTGATACTTATAGAGAGAGGAGAGCCACAGAAAGAGAAGACAAAGGTTGGATGCTCATGCCTATAACCCCAGTACTTTGGAAGGCTGAGGCAGGAAGATCACTTGAGGCCTGGAGTTCAGTACCACCCTGGGCAGCATACCAAGACACTATCTCTACAAATTTTTTTTTTTTAATTAGCCAAGCTTGGTGGCATGTGCCTGTGGTCCCAGCTACTCAGGAGGCTGTGGTAGGAGGATCACTAGAGCCCACAAGTTTGAGGCTGCAGTGAGCTATGATCATGCCACTGCACTCCAGACTGGATGACAGAGCAAGACCCAGTCTCTAAAATAAATTAATTAAATTAATTTTTTAAAAAGAAAGATAAGATAAGATAAAGAGTCATAGAAGTACAAATGAGAAGCCAGGAGAACATAGGACCCAGGAGAGTAATGGAAACCAAGGGAAAATACTGGTCCAAGAAGCAGAAAGTGGCCAGTGACGCTGAATGCATCCAAGAGATCAAGTAAAATAAGGAACAGAATACATCCACTGAGTCTGGCAACTGAGAAATCTTTGGTAACCTCACTGGGAACAGAATCCTTGCAGTGGTGGACGTGGCAGTGGTGAAATAGCGGATAAGGGCTGAAGCAGTGGAGAGGGGATGGCATGAGGGGTCAGTGCAAGAGTTTAGCAGAAAGACATGAAAACAGGCTGGGTGTGGTGGCTCACGCCTGTAATCCCAACGCTTTGGTAGGCTGAGGTGAGTGGATCGCTTGTGACCAGGAATTCAAGACCAGCCTGGCCAACATGGTGAAACCCCATCACTACTAAAAATACAAAAATTACCCGAGTGTGGTGGCACACGCCTGTAATCCCAGCTACTTGGGAGGCTGAGACACGAGAATCTCTTGAACCCAGTAGGCAGAGGTTGCAGTGACCCAAAATCGTGCCACAGCACCCCAGTGTGGGTGACAGAGGGAAATTTCATCTAAAAAAAAAAGAAAGAAAGACAAGAAAATAGATGGCTTTTAGCAGTAGCAAGAGCAACACTGAAGTGATCTGCCTATTCTGGACATTTCCTATAAATAGAGTCATAAAAGATGTATCCTTTTGTGTCTGGCTTCTTTCACTTAGCGTAATGTTTTCAAGGTTCATCTACGTTGGAGAGTGGGTCAGGGCTTCATTCCTTTTTATGGCTGAATAATATTCTCCTGTATGGACAGACTCCCTTTTGTGTATCCATCCATCAGTGGATGGACATTTGACTTGTTTGCCTGTTCATGGTGCTCTTGGGAATGAGTGAATGAATGAGGGAATGAATAGCATAAACAGAGCTGTCCAAGGTCACAGAGCTGGTAAGATGTGGAGCCAGGATTGGAAGCCAGGCCATTAGTCCCCTAGAGCCTATGTTCTAAGCAGCAGGCTTTACCTGTGAATCTCCTCTTTTTACAGATGGAGATGACCGTATCATTCGGATTCCCAGCAAGAAAGCAATGGCATACTCAAGTGGGGTAACTAATGATGGGGGCATTACAAAGCTGTAGGCAGAGTTAAGAAAAAGCAACGGGATAGTGAGCTGCCTAGGGCTGGCAAGAGTGGGGAGCCCTTACCACTCCCAGGACTAAAGGAGGGAGTGGTGGCCAGAAGCCCCACCTATATGCAGCTGAGAAGGGTGGGGCCAGGGAGTCCTGTCCATCCTCACTGCTCTCAAGTTTCCTGAACTGGAAGCCAGAGGGTGAGGGGGAACCCTGATGCAGTTTGGATGGGTGGGAAAGTACGATTCACTCAGACTGAAAAAGTAAAAATCTACCTGGCCACTTAGCAGGCTAGAGTAACAGAAATGGATCATGCCAGCTGCAAAAATAACAGGGAACACTATTTCTCTGTAGCTGTAAAGTAATGATACAACCCTGCATCTTTAAGCGACTGCTGAAACATTGTCCTTTAAAATCACAGAAACTTTGCTGTTTGAGATTGCGTGACTAAGACTGAAGTATTCCAATTTTGCCTGGAGGACCTAAGTCATCTTGACAAAGAGAAGCAGCCTCAACTTACAACTCAGGAGCAGAGCTGCAGATAAAAAGTTTCTGGACACATTTGACATGTATCTTAGCTATGTTGCTTTTAAGGAAACAGGGCCCTGGGACCCCTTTGCAATCCAGATTTGAAGATGACTGCTTTGTACAAACCTGCTTTGCCTGGAGTCTTTCAAAACATGACTTCATTTAGATTTTATCTAAATTCCACTTTCCTGGGACTCCTTTAATACATTGCTGGATTCCTTTGGTGATATGCTGTGACCCTTCTGGTGGGTGGTGTCCCTCACTGAATAGGTTAACAAACCTAACTCTGTTGGACTGCCACTGTGTTCCTGGTCATCTTGGGCTGACTGGTCTAGGTCATGGGTTGACCTTCCAGGGCGTAAGGCAGGATGGAGAGTAACTCAGAGGGTCAGGCATGAAAGAGCTGGCAGAAAAATAAAGCCCGTCCACCCCCACCACCCTCACCCTTGCAAATCTGATTTCCCCCACCAACTGCAGACCAGACCAGGCAGTGGAAGAAGAGAGGGAGACCTTCCTGTACACAGAGCTCCTATACATCGGGGCTGAATAAAGGGTTGTGGAAATGAATGAATCAATCTCTGAGTGGGGCTTGAGGCAATGGAAAGATCTCAGTCCTTTTCTGAGGCACAGTGAAAGCTCCCGGTCTTGTGACATTTGCAGGGCTGCCCCCTTCTCCCAACAGAAATGAGCCCAAAAAAGCAAAAGGAAAAGGGGGAAAGGGAGAATTCTAAAAATGCCCATCCTCTGAACACCGTCTTTGTGTAGGCATCTGGGGGAGGCCAGCTGGGGCGAGGTCATCTGCCAGCCTAGCCCGTAGAACTTGGCCCTTCCTGTTTATTGCAGCCACATCTGGGGCAACTGCCAGGGCCCGCCCTTACTCTTCAGTCATTGGAGGAGCTCAAAGTTAAAGGCTCCTACTAAAAATCAGTACGTTTCATTTTGCAGTTACTGGGAGGGGGCTTGCTGTGGCCCCGTCTGGGATAGCTGAGCCCTGGTCCAGCCCCGCGCAGGGAGGGAGCCTGTCACCATGCCGGCCTGCTGCAGCTGCAGTGATGTTTTCCAGTATGAGACCAACAAAGTCACCCGGATCCAGAGTATGAACTACGGCACCCTTAAGTGGTTCCTCCACGTGATCGTCTTTTCCTACGTTAGGTAAGTGGGATGCGGGGAGGACCCCGGACCTCTGCAGTGGTTAACAGCACAGTAAGCCCCAGGGGGCAGCTTCAGGTGCGCATTCTGAATCTCACGTGGTTTTGGAATCTGAGACGCTCTCTCACAGCAAGCTGGGCGGGAGGGAGGAAGTAGCAGCAAGCTGGATGCAACGGCGCCGCCGCCCGGCTGCCGCAGAGAGAAGCCACGGCAGGCGAGTGGGATTCCTTTCTGCTCTACTCGGGGCCGGCCGGGGCGAGCAGGGCAGGGCATGGCTGGGGAAGGTGGAAAAGCTCAGGGCGACACCCTGGATTCCTGGAGACGAGGCAAGGATCTCGGGGCACGCCTGGTGATCATGCTGTCATCTGAGTCACCGTGCTTGGGAGGAATAGGACCAGGCTTGAAAATGTATTATAACTTTAGGTCACAGATGTCAGGAAGACACTGCTTTTTGGTTTATGTTTTTTCTAAAAGAAACTTACTGAGATATAATTTACACACCATACAATCCACCCATTTAAAGGATACAATTTAATGGTTTTTTTTTTTTGATTATTCAGAGTTGTGCAACCATTCCCACAATCAATTTTAGAATATTTTCATCGACTCAAAAGAAATCGCACACTCCTTCGCCACCATTTTGAGCACTGTTCCTCCTCCTTCCCACCCATGAATTCACTTTCTGCCTCTATGGATTCACCTATTCTGGACATTTCCCATAAATGGAATCACATAATATGTGGCCCTTTGTGGCTGGCTGTTTTCACTTAGTGTGTTTTCAATGCTCATTCGTCTTGTAGCATGTGTTGATACTTCATTCAAATTTTTTAAGAGACAGGGGTCAGCCGGGCACAGTGGCTCAAGCCTGTAATCCCAGCACTTTGGGAGGCCAAGGTGGGTGGATCACGAGGTCAAGAGATTGAGACCATCCTGGTCAACATGGTGAAACCCCGTCTCTACTAAAGATACAAAAAATTAGCTGGGCATGGTGGCGCATGCCTGTAATCCCAGCTACTCGGGAGGCTGAGGCAGGAGAATTGCCTGAACCCAGGAGGCGGAGGTTGCGGTGAGCGGAGATCGCACTATTGCACTCCAGCCTGGGTAACAAGAGCGAAACTCTGTCTCAAAAAAAAGAGACAGGGGTCTCGCTATGTTGCCCAGGCTGGTCTCAAACTCCTGGACTCAAGCAATCCGCCTACCTCGGCCTCCCAAAGTGTCAGGATTACAGATGTGAGCCATTGCGTCTGGCCTGTACTTCATTCCTTTTTATGGCTGAGTGTATTCCATTGCGTGGAATCCACCCGTTCATCCCTTGATGGACATTTGGGTTGTTTTTCCTTTTTGGTAATCATGAATAATGCTGCTTGAACATCTGTGTACAAGGTTTGATGTGGATACATATTCTCATTTCTCTTGAGTATGTACCTAAGAGTGGAATTGCTGGGTCATATGTTAACTATGTTTCACCTTTAGCGGAACTGTGGACTGAATGTCACAGCAGCTGCCACTTTTTACATTCCCATCAGCAGAGTATGAGGGGTCCAGTTTCTCCACATTGTCACCAACGCTTGTTATCGTCTGTCTTTTTTGTGGTTTTTTGTTTTTGTTTTTTGAGATGAAGTCTTGCTCTGTTGCCCAGGCTGGAATGCAGTGGTACAATCTCGGCTCACTGCAACCTCTGCCTCCCCAGCTCAAGCGATTCTCCTGCCTCAGCCTCCTGAGTAGCTGGGATTACAGGCATGCGTCACCACACCTGGCTAATTTTTGTATTTTTAGTAGAGACAGGGTTTCATCATGTTGGCCAGACTGGCCTCGAACTCCTGACTTCAAGTGATCTGCCTACCTCAGCCTCTCAAAGTGCTGGGATTACAGGCATGAGCCACCAAACCTGGCCGACGGGCTGTCTTTTAAATTCTAGCCATGCTAATGGGTGTGAAGTGGTAGTTCCCAGTGGTTGTGATTTGAATTTCCCTGACGGTGCGCGCCTCTTGTTCTCTGTGCTGATTGATAATGATGATGGAGGCAATTTGTATCTATACAGGGTGGCTGTGCAGTTTGCTAAGAGTTAGGCCAACTTATTTCATAATACTGGCTATGTCTTCCTGGGCCAAGTCGTTACTTCTCTGAGCGTCAGTTTCTGCATCTGTTCATAGGGTTGTGACAATTAAACAGAAGAAAAGCATGAGCAGCCCTTATTATGGTGACTGACAGAGGATAAGAGCTCCATAACTGGTATCTATTTTTTAAAATAATCGTTTTCAGACTGGGTGCAGTGGCTCACACCCGTAATCTCAGCACTTTGGGAAGCCAAGGCGGGCGGATCGCTGGAGGTCGGGAGCTTGAGACTGGCCTGGCCAATATGGTGCAACCCTGTCTCTGCTAAAAATTCAAAAATTAGCCAGGCATAGTGGTGTGCACCTGTAGTCCCAGCTACTTGGGAGGCTGAGGTAGGAGAATCGCTTGAACCTGGGAGGTGGAGGTTGCACTTAGCCAAGATCGCACTGCCACACTCCAGACTGGGCAACAGAGCAAGACTCTGTCTTTAAAAAAAAAAAAAAAAAAACTTTCTGATTATATAATAGCATATGTATGTGTATAAAATACATGTATTTTATATATACATGTACAGACTCTGGTCTGACCCTCAGAGTACCCACATATAAGCTCAGGATTTGAGATCTGGAAATGTGGATTGAAAAATCCTTCACTTCTTTGAGCCTTGGTTCCCTCATGTGTAAAATGAGGAGAATTGTTGACAGGAATATTAAATGGACTAATAAATGCAGAGCTGTTTGAGAACATGTGGCATATATTTTGTTAGTGCCCTTATTGTTACTTCTTATTAATAATGCTATTATTAGGATTATTATTATTTGATTCACATGTTTACTGTTTAATAAATATTGAATGATAAACATATATGCTGGGCTGGACACGGTGGCCTGTGTCTGTATTTCCAGAACTTTGGAAGACCAAGGCGGGCTGATCACTTGAGGTCAAGCATTTGAGACCAGCCTAGCTAAGGTGGTGGAAACATCATCTCTACTAAAAATACAAAAATTAGTTGGATGTTGGGGTGGGTGCCTGTAATCCCAGCTACTCAGGAGGCTGAGGTAAGGGGATCACTTGAACTCAGGAGGTGGAGGTTGTAGTGAGCTGAGATCGTGCCATTGCACTCCAGCCCGGGTGACAGAGCGAGACTCCATCTCAAAAAATAATAATAATAATAAATTTCTAAAAACAGATTACTATGAGAACACCTTATAATGATAAATATTTTTCTTTCACATGGTGAAATCATAACTTACATGTATTTAACTCCCCCAAATTCAATTATACATGTTCCACATGGACATGGAGAGAGAGGCCTCCCAAAGTGCTGAGATTACAGGCGTGAGCCACCGCAATAACACAATGATGCAGCGACCCTGGAGTAGGTCTGAGATGGGATGCTTGCATCTGGGCTTCCCTCCATCAATCTCTGTTCCCACGTGCTTCTCACAGAGCGAGCATCTTGCTGCTCTACTTATTAATCGAGGTACATATTTTTCAGCCACATGACCCCTAAAATAAGTCAACTCCTTCGCCTTCACCTGGAGCAAAACTGTAAAAACAGCAACTTGTTCCAGAGCTGGAGGAAAAATTGGCTCTCCAGCAGACCCAAGTGGGGAGTGTTTGCTATGCTTTGTGGACAGTTTAAGGGTTTATCAAAGGCAATTTTGATGAGCCATGATTTTCATCTTAAGGGCCGACCTTAAAGGATAAGCTGCATATTAAAGTTTCTCCACTGTCTGTATTTTAAAATATAAAATGGAAGAAAAAACTATTGCCAGCTTTGCTTTTTTCCTCTTGGTTAATGGACTATTAACATCTCACCAAATGGCCAAATAAAGTCTCACAGTACACAATTTGGGAAATGCTGCCTTAAGTTGCACTGTGAAGCTTTAAGTTCATGTAACCAGGCTTAGCCATCTGTGAAATGGGTAGACCCAAGGGGCGTAGGGATTGGGGGAAGTAGTTTGCATCAAGTAGGACTGATGTGGACCATAGGTGGAAATCCAGACAGGCTCAAGCAATGCTCAGGACACAGCAGCAAGTGACAAGTTCTGGCCAGCTGCCCCTCATGGGGCTGGAAGGACTAAGAGCCAGGATAAGGAGGCAGGACCTCAGTTATTAAAAATGGGATACAAAGCAGGGACTGATTATGGAGGAAATTAGCCAAGAGGCTGTTCAGCTTCTCCTATTCTCACTACCAAGTTCAGATCTGGAGTCAGAGGCAGGGATGCAGCTGTAAGAGGAGTTTGTGTTGGAGGTCTGTGTAGATAGGATGCTGAGCAGGTCTGTGTTAGCCAGGATCATTTAGGCAGTGACAGAAGCTCAACTTACATTAACCGCAAAGCCTCAGTGGGGAATTTATTGGATCATGTAACTGGGCAGTTGAAGAGACGGTGCTGTCCTCGGACATGGATGAAGATAAGAGTTCAAACTATGTCATCAGAGCTGATCTCTCTCCCTACATGTTGGATCCATTTGCTTCTATTTGGCTTCCTTCTTGAGCAACTCTTATGTAGCAAGATACCCTTACATTCTCTTCTTTTAGCAACCTCAGAGGAGCAAACAAGTCTTTTCTGATAGCTCTGATAGGAAAGTCCCAGGAAAGACGCTGATTGATCAGGTGTGAGTTACAGATCCATCCCTGAACCAATCACTGTGGCCAGGGCCAAGGTGTCACCCGATTGGCCAGCCTGGGTCATATGCTGGCTCCCATGGCAGGAAGTAGCGAGTGAGCCCTACCTGAATGAACTACATCCAGTGGATTTTCCTCAGGAAGGAAGATTCTGTTCCTAGACAAAATTGGAAAAGGAAGTGGGGAGGGTAGGCAGACAAAAAAACAGTGATCTATTACAAGGTCTTTCCAAAACCCAGAAATTCCAGGGATTTCTGAAGTCTGCTTCTCTAGTCCTGGCTTGTCTCAGCCCTGTAGCTGGGCTGTGGAGACTGTATCTGGGCAATTGCTGAGCTCCTATTCTTACCTCGGCCCCTTCCTCAGTCCCACCAGGAGCCCTGCTCCTCATCCCCAGATGTGCTGCTTGGCCCACGCAGGCTGCCAGCTCACCTTGTTATTTCACTGCTATTTGGTTTCTGTTGCCACCAAGCTGTTGCTTAAACCAAGCCGCCTGTGATGGCACTGCCTTGGTAAAAAAGCAAAAAAGAGAATACTCTTTTTTCCTTTTTTTTTTTTTTTGAGACAGTCTTGTTCTGCTTGCTGAGACTGGAGTGTGGTAGTATCTCGGCTCACTGCAGCCTCAACCTCCTGGGCTCAGGTGATTTTCCCACCTCAGCTTCCCCAGTAGTTGATACTATAGTTGCATGCCACTATGCCCTGCTAATTTTCGTATTTTTAGTAGAGATGGGGTTTCACCATGTTGGCCAGGCTGGTCTTGAACTCCTGACCTCAGGTGATCCACTCTCCTCAGCCTCCCAAAGTGCTAGGATTACAGGCATGAACCACCGTGCCCAGCCAGAGAATTCTTTCGATTTTATTCTGAGTTGAGAAGCCATGGGAGGATTGTAAGCAAAGGAATAAAAGGTGGTTACATTCTCTTGGGACGATCTCCCTCTTCCCTGGAGACCAGTTCTCACGGAAGCTTTTCCAGCAGCCGAAGAAGACCAGGGAGGATTGAGAGAGGCACGGGAAAACAAACTCCACTCACAGCTGCTGCTGCCCCACTGCCCAGTCAGCCTCCACTGGCGTCAGCAGTGAGCCTGTGCTGTCATTCCTGGTCCCAGGCTGGCTGTTGCCATGGAGATGGTGCTGCTGTACTAGTTTGTGGATGTTAAAATGGAGCTCTTAGCTGGCCCCCTATTTCCCAGTGGGTGGCCACACGCCTGTGAATCTGGGCCTCCTCCAGCTGAGTAGAAGTGAGACCAGCACAGAGGCCAGGGAGGCACCAGAGGCCAGGAAGAGCAAATCTCAATCCAATCCAAGCATGGCACCTCTGCCCCGACCATCTTTTTTTTTTTTTTTTTTTTTTGAGACAGAGTCTCCCTCTGTCACTCAGACTGGAGTGCAGTGGTGCAGTCTTGACTCATTGCAACTTCCACCTCCCGGGTTCATGCAATTCTCCTGCCTCAGCCTCCTGAGTAGCTGGGATTATAGGTGTGCGCCAGCACACCTGGCTAATTTTTGTATTTTTAGTAGAGACTAGGTTTTGCCATGTTGGCCAGGCTGGTCTCAAACTTGTGGCCTCAAGCGATCTACCCACCTTGGCCTCCAAGTGCCGAGATTACAGGTGGGAGCCACTGCACCTCGCCTGCCCCTGACTGTCCTCAGAGGAATAGAAACATGAGGTCTGCCACATTCTTATCCCACCCTTGACACCTGGGTGATGTGATGGAGTTTGAGGGGAAGGTCAGAGATAACCCAGTTCAGGAGGTGACCCCGTAGGAGGATTAGAATCCAGCCACGTGACACATGGTACCAAGAGAGCAGTAAATGCAAAGATGTGGAAACACAAGAGGAACAGCAAGGACAGCATGTTCCGGAACCTGGGGAGAGAGGAGGGGGCAGCCGGGGCTGAGGGCAGGTCAGGGGGAGGGTTTCAATTTGATTTTCAGTGCCACGGGAAGCCACTGAAAAGTTTTATGCAGAGAAGTGAAACCAGCTGATTCATGTTTCTAGAAGCTCTCATGGGCCACTGTGCAGAGCATAGAGTGTGGTGGGACAAGAATGACAGCAAGGGACCAGTGAGAAGTTTCCTGGAGTCACCAGATGTGAGGAGATGGAGACTTGGGCTAGAATGGGATGGCAGAGCTGGAGGGATGTGGACAAAGCCGGGATGTGTTTTGGAGGCAGAACTGATGGATTTGCTAGGAGGTGAAGGATGGCTCTGGATTCCTGAGGCACGATGGCCTTTTACCAACTTGAGGAAGACCAAGGAGAGGCTTGAGGACTAACGCAATACTGTTAAGGATGTCAGGCAAAGGTGGAGACTGCCATGAGCTGTGATTATGCCACTGCACCCTAGCCTGGGTGACAGACTGACATCCTGTCTTGAAATATATATGTAATAAAAAAATAATAAATAAATAAAGGTCCAGGCATGGTGGCTCACACCTGTAATCCCAACACTTTGGGAGGCTGAGGCAGGTGAATCACCAGAGGTCAGGAGTTCAAGACCAGCCTGGTCAACATGGCAAAACCCCATCTCTACTAAAAATACAAAAATTACCCGGGCGTAGTGGAGTACACCTGTAATCCCAGCTACTTGAGAGGCTGAGGCAGGAGAATCACTTGAACCCAGGAGGCAGAGGTTGCAGTGACCCTAAATTGCGCCATTGCACTCCAGCCTGGGCAACAGAGGAAGACTCCATCTCAATAAATAAAGTCGGGCAAGCAATTAAAACACTTGCCTGCTACCATCTATCCTCATCCCTTTTTCTTGTCTAACATCAAAACGCCAAAATAGTTGGAAGCACATCATCTCAAAAGATAAGCGTAGTTCTTTCAAATGAATGGCTTTAGCATATGAAAAGCTGCCTCAGTGTCTGATTTTCTTGTTTTCGAGGGGTCATGATGGAGGCTTCTCTCCTGCAGCCGCAGGCCTCTGGGGATGCCGCCCCAGCCCCGCTGCGTGAGTAGCACGATGTGGGGAAGAGGAAGGAGCAGTTTGTCTGGCGTCTTCACAGGCCCGCAGCTGGCGGGTACAGCAGCAGAGAAGGCGAGGCCAAGGTGGAACTGGGGAAGCCAGCAGGGGCCAGATCATGGAGAGCCTTGAGCTGCATCTGGCAGGCACTGAGAAAGAACGTGGAGAGCTGTCCCCGCAGCCCCAACATCTTATTAGAAAATGTTCGAGGGGCTGGGCGCGGTGGCTCACGCCTGTAATCCCAGCACTTTGGGAGGCCGAGGCAGATAGATCACGAGGTCAAGAGATCGAGACCATCCTGGTCAACATGGTGAAACCCCGTCTCTACTAAAAATACAAAAAATTAGCTGGGCATGGTGGCTGGTGCTTGTAATCCCAGCTGCTCGGGATGCTGAGGCAGGAGAATTGCCTAAACCCGGGAGGCGGAGGTTGCGGTGAGCCGAGATCACGCCATTGCACTCCAGCCTGGGTAACAAGAGCGAAACTCCGTCTCAAAAAAAAAAAAAAAAGAAAGAAAGAAAGAAAATGTTCAAACACACAGAAAACATGAAGGGTTTTATGCTCATCTTTTCATTTTAGAGAGATCATTCTGCTTGAAATATAACACCTACTGAGTGCTGCTGAGGACTTAGTGTGTGCTGGGTTCTGTTCTTAGCATGTGACATGTATTGGCCTGTAGAGTGTGGCCACGTTTGTAACATCAGTATATCTATTTGAATACTAGGTGTGGACATAAAGAGATACCTAGAAGCCTAGAAGACATTCCCATTGTGTATGGGAGTTATTTGTGCTGGGATATTATTTATTTATTTATTTATTTAGAGATGAGCCTCGCTCTGTCAGCCAGGCTGGAGTGCAATGGCTTGATCTGGCTGACTGCAACCTCCACCTCCCAAGTTCAAACTATTCTCCCGCCTCAGCTTCCCTCGCAACTGGGACTACAGGTGCCTACCACTGTGCCTGGCTAATTTTTGTATTTTTAGTAGAGATGAGTTTCCACATGTTGCCCAGGCTGGTCTCAAACTCTTGACCTCAAATTATCCACCCACCTTGGCTTCCCAAATTGCTGGGATTACAGGCGTGAGTCACCATGCCTGGCTGGAATCTTAATTTATATTTTTTTCTTTTTAGCCCTTGATTTTCACCCTGTTAGGCTGACTTTAGGAATCTGACTCCAAAACTGCAAAAGAATAAATTAATCTGGAAAGCCACTAAGTTTGTGGTAATTTGTTACAGCAACAGCTAGAAACTAATACAGTCGGGATTTAACTTGCCTTGGGGCTGCTGGCTCTTCCCCACTTTCTTCTCAGAGAGTATCTTGAGTCCTCGCCCCTTGCCAAGCCTCCACCATGGCCCGGTGGACCAGTGATGGACCCAATCAGATTCTCCTCTTGGGATTTTAAATAAAAGATGCATGGAGGTGGGCGGATCATGAGATCAGGAGTTCAAGACCATCCTGGCCAACACGGTGAAACCCCATCTCTATTAAAAATATAAAAATTAGTCTGGCATGGTGGTGTGCACCTGTAGTCCCAGCTACTTGAGAGGCTGAGGCAGGAGAGTGGCTTGAACCCAGGAGGCAGAGGTTGCAGTGAGCCAAGATGGAGCCACTGCACTCCAGGCTGGGCAACCGAGCAAGACTCCATCTCAATCAATCAATAAATAAATAGGAGATGCAGAAACTGCACACCCAGCCTCTCTGCGCTGCACTGCAGGCACAGTGCCTAGCGCCACCACTCTTTAGGGGTCCTGAAGATGTCTGTTGGCCTGGGTTAGGCGTGAGCTAAGGGATAGGAGGGCAGTTCACACTGGGGGCTCAGCCCTTTGCTGTTACCTTTTCTCAGCCCTTTGGTGTTACCTTTGCTCTGGAAGCCCAGGGACTGTAAGGGGTAGAGAACGACTTTGCTGAAAGGCAGGACCTCCCTGCAGAGCTTGAAGAACAATCTAATCATCCTGGCATCGGCCCATCCCAGCTGTGATGCCAGTGTAAGTCTGTGAAAGTCACTTGTATTCAGAGCATGTGGATTGGGACAGTACAGAGTCCCAGGGTGGGCACCTTCCTCTCCATTTGGCAAATCCAGTGCGAGCAGCCTGAGGGTTCCATGGGCCCAGCCTCTCCTCCATCCTTATTTCCCTGCCACTCGAGGGCTCCTCCTCAGCCAGACTTGCCTGTGAGTGCCCCTTGGCTGTATTAGTCTGTTCTTATGCTGCTAATAAAGACATACGCAAGACTGGGTAATTTATAAAGGAAAGAGGTTTAATGGACTCACAGTTTCACATGTTCAGGGAGGCCTCACAATCATGGCAGAAGGCAAAAGGCATGTCTTATATGGTGGCAGGCAAAGAGCAAATGAGAGCCAAGCAAAAGAGGAAACCTTCTATAAAACCATCAGATCTGCCAGGTGCAGTGGCTCACACTGTCATCCCAGCACTTTGGGAGGCTGAGGTAGGTAGATCACCTGAGGTCCAGAGTTCAAGACCAGCCTGACCAACATGGAGAAACCCTGTCTCTTCTAAAAATACAAAATTAGCCAGGCGTTGTGGCAGGTGCCTGTAATCCCAGCTACTCAGGAGTCTGAAGCAGGAGAATCACTTCAACCTGGGAGGCAGAGTTTGTGGTGAGCCGAGATCATGCCACTGCATTCCAGCCTGGGCAACAAGAGTGAAACTACATCTCAAAAAAAAAAAAGCCGTCAGATCCGATGAGACTTATTCACTACCCCGAGAACAGTATGGGGGAAACCACCCCCATGATTCAATGATCTCCCACCAGGTCCCTCCCACAACACGTAGAAATTATGGGGGCTACAATTCAAGATGAGATTTGGGTGGGGACACTGCCAAACTGTACCAGTGGCCCTGACTTCTTTCCCATTAGTTCTCTTCTACCTCCCAGACTCTTTGGAGCTTTGCTTTTCTTTTTTTTTTCTTTTTTAGAGACTGGAGTCTCACTGTGTTGCTCAGGCTGGTCTAGAACTCCTGGGCTTAAGGGATCCTCCCACCTCAGCCTAACAAGTAACTGTGACTATAGGCACACACCACCATGCCCCCACAACTTACCCATCCTCCCCATCCCAGTGAGATCCCCAAGTTCACAGCCCTGTTCGCTCTAGGCACCAGTGGCTTTGCCTTCTATAGAGTGGACAACATGATAGCATCTTAGAACAAGCGTTCATGGGGACTAGGGAGGCTGGGGGTTCTCTCCTCATTCAGGATTAAACCGACCACCTGAAGGGGTCACATGGCTTGCTTCAGTCGCCAGACAAGGTCAGGAGACTATTTTTGGGACAGACATTAGAATGTTGAAAGGGAGGACACTGCAAAGTCACTTTCATAATCACAGTATCCCCCTGACAGATAAAGTGGCAAACTCATTTTCATTCCGTTTGCCTTTGAAGAAGCTCTGAACCATTTTAATTCTTTTTCTTTTTTTCTGAGACAGAGTCTCCCTCTGTTGCTCAGGCTGGAGTGCAGCAGTGCAATCTCGGCTCACTGCAACCTCCACCTCCTGGGTTCCAGCAATTCTCCAGCCTCAGCCTCCCAGGTAGCTGGGACTACAGGCACCCGCCGCCATGCCTGAATAATTTTGCATTTTTAGTAGAGATGGGGTTTCACCATGTTGGCCAGGCTGGTCTCAAACTCCTGACCTCAGGTGATCTGCCCGCCTCTACCTCCCAAAGTGCTGGCACTACAGGCATGAGCCACCGTGCCTGGCCAGCATTTTAATTCTTAAAATTTACATGTTCATGATGACACGGACATAGGTTTTCTGTTTAGGAGAGGGCTGGATTCCATTAAGGCTCATGGATTATATGTTGCACATTCTGGAATGAACACGAGAGATCAGAATCAAGCTTCCCACATGGTGGGTCACACTGAACAAGCCAGTGTTGTTCCAGGAGTGTTGAGGGAAGTGAAGTTTGTGAGGATTGATAAATGCTGAGTGTATGACAGAATATATTATTTGCTAGGAAGAACTATGGCAAGAAAAATCTGGCCGCCCCCGCCCCCAGTAGACAACTACCTGGGGCATTCCAAAGTGGCAGGACAACCTATAAATATCATACACCGATTAAAACAATTCTTTAAGATAACTGCCCCTGCCCCTGTGCCTCCCTCATGGAGAATACATTTTAGCTTGTTTGTAATCAGTGGTAAGCAGGCAACAGCTGCCTACTTGTTATATTTTTGTGTTATGAGAAAATACAGAGCACCTGTTTGTTAATAACAATCATCTGTTCAGCGAGAATATCTACTATCTACGTGGATCAGCATCTGCTTGGGGCCTTCAGCCCGGAATGCTGGCAGCCCCTGAGGCTCTCAGTTTGGAAGGCTGCAGGTCCCCCAATAGACCCACTTCACTGTTCTATCTGGGTGTCTGCCTCTCAGTTCCTTCAGCACCACCTGGGTGGGGGTCTCGACGGCCGAGCTGGTTCTTGGTACAGGAGAATGTTGCAACATCCAACGTGAGAAAGCACTGCATGCGCCATGTATGTGCTGGGATGCTGGGCTGAAATGTATTATTGAGCAAGTGTTACCACATTCGTCTGTGGAATTCTGTTTAATAGCTCTGGTCATGTGTGCTGATTGGGTCTCGCATCTGGATCTTTTACCCCAACATCTTTCTTGAAAATCTTTCTTTCTTTTTTTATTTTTTTGTGAGACGAACTCTCACTCTGTCGCCCAGGCTGGCATGAGTGGTGCAATCTCAGCTCACTGCAACCTCCGCCTCCAGGATGCAAGCAGTTCTCTTGCCTCAACCTCCCAAGTAGCTGGGACCACAGGCGCGCACCACCACACCCAGTTAATTGTTTGTATTTTTAGTAGAGACGGGGTTTCACCATGTTAGCCAGGTTGGTCTCAATCTCCTGACCTCGTGATCCTCCTGCCTCGGCCTCCCAACGTGCTGGGATTACAGGAGTGAGCCACCGTGCCCAGCCGAAGGTCTTTCTTTTTAAATAAATGTTATAAAAATGCTAAAACGTATAGTGAATAATATAAAACCCACGTGCCACTATCCAACTTAAATAATAAAGTACTACTAATCCGGTTTTGCCCTCTGCAAACTCATCCTTCATCCCATTCTCTTTCCCTTTATAAACATCCTGCAGCTGGGCACAGTGGCTGCACCTGCAGCCCCAGCTACTTGGGAGGCTGAGACTGGAGGATCACTTGAGCCTAGGAGTTTGTGGCTGTAGTGTGCTATGATTGCACCTGTGAAATAGCCACTGCATTCCAGCCCGGGCAGCATAGCGAGACTCCATCTTCATTTTTTTTTCTTTTCTTTATTTTTATTTTTATCATTATTTTTTAATATTCTTTTTTTCTTTTTTTAAAAGATGGGGGTTTCACCATGATGGCCAGGCTGGTTTTGAACTCCTGAGCTCAGGTGATCCACCCAACTTGGCCTCCCAAAGTGCTAGGATTACAGGCGTGAGCCGCCACGCCCAGCCAAGACTCCATCTTTAAATGAAATCCTTTTTTTTTTTTTTAGATGGAATCTCTATCACCCAGGCTAGAGTGTAGGGTACCATCTTGGCTCACTGCAACCTCTGTCCCCCAGGTTCGAGTGATTTTCCTGCCTCAGCCTCCCGAGTATCTGGGACTACAGGTGTGCATTACCACACCTGGCTAATTTTTGTATTTTTAATAGAGGTGGGATTTCACTGTGTTGGCCAGGCTGGTCTCGAACTCCTGACCTCAGGTGATCCACTCACCTCAGCTTCCCAAAGTGCTGGGATTACAGGCATGAGCCACTGTGCCCGGCCCCCTTGTTTGTTTTTATATTTCTACAGCACATATATGTTTACATATGTAAAAATATTTTTATTGGGGTGAAATTCAAAAAATATATTTTTATTGGGGTGAAATATAACATAAAATGAACCACTGTAAACATGAACAATTCAGTGGCATTTAGAATATTGACAGTGCTATGCACCACCACCTCTCTCTAGTTCCAGAACATTTTCGTCACCCCCAAAGGACACCCCATGCCCATCAGTAGTCACTCCCCATTTCTCCCCCTCTGTCCCCTGCAACCACCAATCCGCTCTGTCTCTATGGATTTACCTATTCTGGATATTTCATATAAATGGAGTCATACAACATATGGCATTTGGTGCCTGGCCTCTTTGACTTAGCAGACATAATGCTTTCAAGGTTCATCGATGGTTAGCATGTTTTATGGCTGAATAATATCTCATTGTACAGACAGAGCTCATTTTGCCTATCCATTTTTCTACAGATGAACATTTAGCTTATGTGAATAGAGCTGCTATGCACATTTGTGTATAGGTAATTGAGTGTATAGTGTTGCTTTGGATTTCTCTAAACTTTATATCATACTTCAACTTGTTTTGATTGTTCAATGTTAGGTTCTTTTTTTTTTTTTTTTTTGAGACAGAGTCTGGCTCTGTTGCACAGGCTGGAGTGCAGTAGAGCAATCTTGGCTCGCTGCAACCTCCACTTCTGGGTTCAAGGGATTCTCCTGCCTCACCCTCCCAAGTAGCTGGGACTACAGGTGCACACCATCACACCTGGCTAATTTTTTGTATTTTTAGTAGAGACGGGGTTTCACCATGTTGATCAGGCTGGTCTTGAACGCTTGCCTTAGCCTCCCAAAGTGCTGGGATTATAGATCTGAGTCACCACGCCCAGCCTAGCCAATTTATTTTCACTGCTGCAAAGCATCCCATTTTTAAAAAGTATTTTATTTTATTATTTTTTTGAGACAGGGTCTCACTGGAGTCCACGCAGGCTGGAGTACAGAGGCGTGATCACAGGTTGCTATAGCTTTGACCTCCTGGGCCCAAGCTATCCTCCCCATGTTGGCCTCCAGAGTAGCTGGGACTACAGGCATGTGCCACCACACCAAGCTAATTTTTGTATTTTTAATCAAGACGGGGTTTCATCATGTTGTCCAGGCTGGTCTCGAACTCCTGCATCAAGCAGTTCTCCCGCCTGGGTCTCCCAAAGTGCTGGGATTATAGACATAAGCCACTGTGAATGGTCCAAAGCATCCCATTGCATGAATCCAACAATGTATTTATCCATCCCTTGTTTGAGAACATTTAGATTATTTCCTGCTTTCCCTCTTACAATGCTGCAGAAACTTTCTTGTCCATAGCTCCTAAGGCACGTGTACAAGAGCTTCTCTAGGGTGAATATCTAAGAGTTTTATCCTCTCCGATCCGCCATCTGTGGTGGGGCTGCCACCAAAATGCAGATTTTCATGAAAACCCTTACGGGGAAGACCATGATCCTGGAAGTCAAACCCTCAGATATGACAGAAACTGTAAAGGCTAAGATGCAGGGTAAGGATGGAATTCCTCCTGATCATCAAAGACTGATCTGGGCTGGCAAGCAACTGGAAGATGGACGCACTTTGACTACAGCATTAAAGGAGTCCTACTCTTCCACTTGTGTTGACACTTCGTGGTGGTGCTAAGAAAAGGAAGAAATCTAACACCACTCCCAAGGAGAATAAGCACACGAGAAAGAAGCTTAAACTGGCTGTCCTGAAATCCAAATAAAGCAGGAAAAGCCTCACGACAAACCTCTCGAACACCAAGCTGGGGGAGGAAGGGGTGATTTATTTGTCAGGGAGCTGCAGAGGCATAGCTAACAGCCGAGCTCACCTAACAAAGAAAAAGTCCCTGCCCTTTTAAGGGCTTACAACTCTAGAAATTACATGTGAAAGGTCTTGGTCCATGGAGTAGGCGTGGGGTACATGACTTAGGTTGGGGTTTGATCGTGTTTAAGTAAAAGCAATACCTTCCGGAAAGGTTCCTCCATACCATGCCTGTGATCTACAGGAGGGCAATTAAAGGTGGTGCCCGGTCTGGCAGCATTTACTTCTGTTGAAATGCAATGTGGAAGTCAAGGGGGAGGTGGTCTAAGATGCTTCAGGGTGATTAAGGGCCTCCTTCCTCAGTGGATGAGAATGACAAAATTAGTCGCCCTCGTGGAGACTGCCCTTCTGATGGCTGTGGTGCTGCAGTGATTATGGCAAGCCACTTTGACAGACATTATTGTGGCAAATGTCTTCAACAAAGCAGAAGACAAGTAACTGTATGAGTTAATAAAAGACATGAACTGGGCTGGGCACGGTGGCTGAAGCCTGTAATCCCAGCACTTTGGGAGGCCGAGGCGGGTGGATCATAAGGTCAAGAGATCGAGACCATCCTGGTCAACATGGTGAAACCCCGTCTCTACTAAAAAATACAAAAATTAGCTGGGCATGGTGGCGCGGGCCTGTAGTCCCAGCCACTCGGGAGGCTGAGGCAGGAGAATTGCTTGAACTGAGGAGGCGGAGGTTGCGGTGAGCCCGAGATCGCGCCATTGCACTCCAGCCTGGGTAACAAGAGCGAAACTCCATCTCAAAAAAAAAAAAAAAAGACATAACAAAACAAAAAAAGAGAGAGAGAGTTTTAAGGTCTCAGGGAAGCCCTTCTTCAAATGTACTTGTTATTGTCAAATACGAGCTGTCTTTTCAGGAGCCTCCCTGCATTATCAGCCTTGGCCATGCATTAGAATCACCAGGGAACTTTAAAAAACTATGTAGGCATATGGATAACTCCGTGTTGAAATTCACTTGGGGTGGCTGGCAAAATATTAAAGGTATTAACTATTAGGAAAAGTTATAGATTGTAATCTCAAACCTTTTGGAAGGCCCAAAGGTTTTATTGAGGCATGCTGAAGGCAGCCACCGCATTCATATTAGCATAGGAAAGAGACAGAGCCAATCAAAGGCCTTTCCCCACATCCCTTTGTCTCCACTGTTTACTCATGTAAATTTCGTGCCCCTCCAAGGAAGATCAAAGGGGAATTACCTGTTTAATAGCATTTGCTCTGCGCCCCCCAACCTAAAGCTTTTATCAGTTGTAAAACCATTCTCTTAATCATGTTAATTATCCACAAGTGTGTTAATTTAGAACCTCTGTTGTAACATCCAGGGAATATATGTGTGGATGGACAGAGGGTCTTGGTGGATTGGTTGCATTTCGCCCTGGCCCACTTGTATCACTATCATTCATTGGTCGTTGAGTCAGGTTCTGCAGACCAGACCCGCAGGTGGTGACCGACGTCTCCACTCCCGAAACCTGTGGAATCATAGTCTCCAGGGATGGGACTGGGGGGCTGCAATTTTGAAAGCCCCCTGGGTGATCACTCAGCCAAGGTGGAGAACAGCTGGGGCCAAGTCCTGGCCCACTCTGTCAGCTCATAGAGGGCTGCCGTCATCTTAGACTTGCTAATATCACTCAGCAGTTGGGCAAAGAGAAAGGACTAAATAAATATAGTCTGAAGGAGTAGACAAAGCATTTCAAACAAACCCTTTAGGGCTGGGCCCAGTGACTCACGCCTGTAATCCCAGCACTTTGGGAGGCTGAGGTGGGCGGATCACTTGAGACCAGGAGTTCGAGACCAGCCTGGCCAACATGGTGAACCCTGTCTCTATTAAAAATAGAAAAATTAGCCAGATGTGGTGGTGCACATCTGTAATCCCAGTTACTCAGGAGGCTGAGGCAGGAGAATAGCTTGAGCCCGGGAGGCAGAGGTTACAGTGAGCCAAGATGGCGCCACTGCACTCCAGCCTGGGCTACAGAGTGAGACCCTGTCTCAAATAAATAAATCTACTAAAACCCTTTAGGTTGGGCACGGTGGTGCATGCCTGTAGTCACGGTTACTGTCTCCTACCGTTGTGAGGATTAAAGGAAATGATGTATGTAGAGCACTTGGCATGTATTAAGTGCTCAATAAAGAGTAGTTCCTGCAGCCTGGTGAGAAAAATGGCTCACACCTGTAACCACATGTTGGGAGGCTGAGGCAGGAGGATCCCTTGAGGCCAGGAGTTTGGGACAAGCCTGGGCAATAAAAAGAAACCCCACCACCAACACCATCTCTACAAAAAAATAATAAAAGTTAGCTTGGCATGGTGGTACACAGCTGTAGTTCCAGCTACTCAGGAGGCTGGAGTGGGAGGATCAACTTGAGCTCAGGAGTTGGAGGCTGTAATGAGCTGTGATCGTGCCGCTGCACTCCAGCCTGGGCTACAGAGCGAAGGCCCTTTCTCTAGAATGAAAGAGAGAGAGAGAGTAGCTGCCATTTTCAGTGTTGTTGATAAAGCAGGTGGATGTTTCTGAAAATGCAGCAGACACGGCCTTAGACTGGAAGAGGCTGATGAGTTACTGAGCCTCCAGACAAAGCTGGCGAAGCCACCAGAGCGGGGCTTTATGACTTGAGAAGCTGTTCTATATATGAGGGTCCATGTTAGGCAATCGATTTTTTTTTTGAGATGGCGTTTCACTCGTTGCCCAAGCTAGAGTGCAATGGCGTGATCTTGGCTCACTGCAACCTCCATCTTTCGGGTTCAAGTGATTCTCCTGCCTCAGCCTCCCACATAGCTGGGATTACAGGTGTGCACCATCATTTTTTGTATTTTTACTAGAAACAGAATTTCACCACATTAGCCAGGCTGGTCTCGAACTCCTGACCTCAAGTGATCCACCCACCTTGGCCTCCCAAAGTGCTGGGATTACAGGTGTGAGCCACGGCACCCAGCCCTATGTTAGGCATTATTAAAGAATAGGATTGGGGGCAGTAGCTTTCCTGTAGCAAGTGCTCACTATGTGCCAGATACTGGGCAAAGGAGTTTGCAGACATCTCTCATTTTATCCTCACAATCCATGAGGCAGGTATACCTATTCTTCCCACTGTGCAGAGAGGGAAAACAAGTCACATGGAAGCACATCACACAGCAGAGCTAGGATTGGAACGGAAGCGCCTGCATCCAGCCTGCTGTGCTATGCCTCCCCTTGATGCTTTCCTGTGTCTGCCATTTAGCTTTGCTCTGCTGAGTGACAAGCTGTATCAGCGGAAAGAGTCTGTCATCAGTTCTGTGCACACCAAGGTGAAGGGGATAGCAGAGGTGAAAGAGGAGATCGTGGAGAACGGAGTCAAGAAGCTGGTGCACCATGTCTTTGACACCGCAGACTACACCTTCCCTTTGCAGGTAAGCACCTTATAGTATTCTCCCAGGCTCGTTGCTGGTCACCTTTGCCAGGGCCTTGCCCCTTTTCCCTAGGACCTAGAGCCCCACTGCAGAAAAAAACATTGGCCCTATTTTAAAAGCTCTGTGAACATCCCAACTGAGAAAACCTAAAAATTGCAAAACTGGGTGAGATCCAGCAGCTCAGAGGAGACGATTCTTTGCTTTATGAAGTCCTACAGGGTTTCTCAAAATAGCAGCATGTCCTGACTGCGTTGAAAACAGGATTAGATTCACTCACGCTTGATGTATCCGCAGCTTTTTAGAGGCACAGCCACCAAGCCAGCAAAGTCTGCCTAGATTCAGGACAGAGAACTTTCTATGAAGAGCACCAGTCTTTCTAGATTGTCTGTGTGGCATTTTATCAACAAAAACGTCTCCAGGAGACCATTCTTGGGTACATTTTTGCACAAAGAAAGGATGTAGATGACAAAAAGAGGGAAGTCCGTCACAGAGAGAAGAGACGGACTAATTTAGAGACTGACTAAATTTGAAAGCAGAGAAAATGAAAGCAGCATGGCCAAAAAGGGGAAATTAAAGTAGGGTTGAAGAGGCAAAAAAAAAAAAAAACCCACAGATATTAGGAGGGACAAAGGGGCACATTTGCAGCCTCACGGAGCTAAAACAGTGTGCAAAAACCCATAAAGCCCAAGCCGCTGTTTGTTTCTAACAGTGTGTCTTAAAAATTCTGTGATTCCTCAGGTGGTGGGATGCCCTCGTGCCCCTTAATTCAAGTCTGAGAACATCTGAACGGTGTTCCGACGAAGGCTGCTCCCTTACCCTCGCCTCCCCAGGTCTCTTGAGTTTCAATTTAATGAGATTTTACTGTGTAAAAAAATACGAAAAGGCTGCTTTTGAGACTGCTTTGGTAAACGACTCCTCAATCCGTTCCTTCGCTGTTCCTCGGCTCAGCAGGGCTGCTCATCCAGCTTTGATATTAAGCCCTCGGCATATTCCAAGTTGCCCACAGACCCTGATTTCTAGAAGCTTAGGAAAGTGGAGAGGTTCACCCCCAGGCACTTACCAAGCTGGATTATTATAATTAAGTAGCTTCTCTTTTCAAAGGCCTTGCATTGCCTTAGGGTCTCCTTCTCCGCAGGGGAATTCTTTCTTCGTGATGACAAACTTTCTCAAAACGGAAGGCCAGGAGCAGAGGTTGTGTCCTGAGGTAAGAAGGGGACCCGGGGTGGTGGGTTGGGTCATAAGAGTTCCTGGGGGAGGTGCAGGTCAGAAGAAGCAGAAATCAGGATGCTGAGCTGTATTTGAGCCGACAAATATTTACTGAGTACCTGCCTCTTTTGTAGGGTAGGGCTGGGCTGAGTGGAGGAAGGGAAAGAACACATCCAATTAGAGTCTCAGCCCCTGCATCAGGCGCACGTGCCCCCATGACTCCCCACCACCCCAGACAGTCTTTCCCAACTTGGCTTTGCTCTCTCCACAATGCTGCCCCTTTCTGGAAAACCTTCTTCCCTATCAAATCATATTTGTTTTATTCTGGGCCAGGTGTGGTGGCTCACACCTATAACCCAAGCACCTTGGAAGACCGAGGCAGGAGGATCACTGGAGCCCAGGAGTTCAAGACCAACCTGGGCAACATAATGAGACCTTGTCTCTAAAAGCAAAATAAAACAAAAACTGCATTTGTCCTATTCTGTAGCTGCTCTTCAAGATGAAAACCAGCTATTCTTCTAAGTTTATCTTTACCAGTGTGTTACTATTACACGTTACCTGTAACTCCCAACCTCCCAGCCTCCCCTCTCAGGTAATGTAACTGTGCTGTATCAGGGACCATTCCCAACACTGAGGGATGCAGCAGCACAGGTAATACCCAGCCAGGTCCCCCACTGATGAGTAGGACCAGCCCTGCCGGTAGGGTTTTGCTCAGGGGCCCACTCTGGCAACAAAGTCTAGCTTCCTGAGTGTCCAGGAGCTCTGGGCAAAAATGCTGTCTTCGAGTACATCATTTGTACCCAAACTCGGAACCAAGATGACAACCCCTTGGTGTGTATCTTGATAACACTCCCCTTAAAAGGAGAGCTCTCTACGTTTGTGTTGTCCTCATCTCCCCTTAACTATCCCTGCTGCTCAGATGAAATCTCCGACAGCCAGGCCAGCCTAGCCCTCCCTTCTGCCTCCCTTCCTAGCAGTATTCCATCTCCAATCCACTTTGGGGGCTCTGGTTTTCTTCTGTCCCATTCTCTGGTCATCTCTACACCATACACCACACTCCACCCCTGTGTACACAGAAGACATTTTTGGAGTTATTGAGACTTGGAAGAAAAGAGAGTTAGGATAGCCCAGAGATTAAGACCCTGGGCTCAGAAGCTAGACTGCTGAAGGTTCAAAACTTAAACTTCTTAGCTCTGTGACCTCAGGTAGGCGACCCTTTACCTCTCTGTGTGCATCTGTAAAATGGGGCTGAGAACAAACCCTAGCTGTTAGGATTGTTGAAACAAATAAGTGAATACCTGTGACATGCTTAAAACAAGGCATGGTACATGATAATCACTCAATGAATGTGAGCTGTTATGATTCAAATGACATGTTACTCCTCCTCAGATGGGATGTCACTCAGAGTGGTTTGAACCCAACAGGCTCTATGGGTGTACTGCCAGCCCAGAGAGCACATGTGACTCTTTGGGATTTTAACTTATGCTCCGGGCTGGTTTGCGCTGGTCTAATTGAACATTTGCCTTCTCTCTGCCCACCAACACACACTCTATCTCTGGTTGTCTTGGTAAATATCACCAAGTCCCAGTTATACACCAACATGAATAGATCAGTTATGCGTTGCTACAAAACAAACTACCCTGATTATGGTGGACTTAACACAAGCATTTATTAACTCTCACAGTTCAATGGTTGACTAAGTTCAGCTGGGCGGTTCTTCTGCTGGTCTCACCAGGGATCTCTTATGGAGTTGCAGTTAGATGGCAGCTGGGGCTGGCATTCTTTGGAGCCTCAGTTGGCACCCAGGGATGGCTGAACATCTCTTCTTCTCTGGGAACCCCCAAGACTTTTCCTCTGTACAGTCTCTCCACATTGTCTCTCCAGTAGGGCAGTCAAACTTTCTAATAGTGACTCAGGTTTCTCAAAACAAAAAAATAGAAGTTTCCAGGCCGTCTTAAGGCTTAGGCCTGGAACTGGCAACAGCATTCCTTCTGCTGTTTCTATTGGTTTTACAGTCACAGCACAGGCTCAGCTTCAGAAAACAGGGGGAACACTCCACCTCTCAATTGAGAAAGTGACCAAGAATTTGTGGCCATTTTTAATCCATGCAACAACTGCAAAAGAGAAGATTCAAAGAAAATTAATGCTGGTTTTTTTTTAATTTTAGAATTCCTTTTGGAGAGCAAAATAAAACAGATTTTTGTTCTTTCCTGAGATTTATCTCCAGATGATAATGAAAATATAACTTTCCATGAGCCACAGTGAATGATCACACATTCATTCATTCCATGACTATTAAGACCTACTATGTGTCAGGCACTTGGGCTGCAAATATATGACCTGGGCTCTGCATTCAAAGGGTTCATAGTCTAATTTGGGGAATCACAGGAGGAGACCAGGGGCCTGCCAGGTGACAAGCCAGCCTGGGAAGTAAAGAGATCATGAGAGAGTTTGAAAACTATTAGAAACATTCATTGAGCATGTACTATGTTCTAAATCTTTTCATAACTCAATTAATCTTCACAACAACCACGAAAGACAAATAGGTTCACCCTGCTTTACAAATGAGGAAATTGAGGCTCAGAGAAGCAAGTGAGTTGGCCGAGGTCTCTCGGCTACAAAATAGTGAAGCTACTGCTGAACCAGGTATACTTGGGTCCAAGAACTAGGTCTTTGACCTGAATCACTGTGGAAACCTCAAACTGCACAGATGACAAGAAGCAGAAGCTATTTTCTTTTTCTTTTATTTATTTTTATTTTTTTGTTTGAGATGGAGTTTCACTCTTGTTCCCCAGGCTGGAGTGCAATGATGCAATCTCGGCTCACATGCAGCCTCTGGCTCCCAGATTCAAGTGCTTCTCCTGCCTCAGCCTCCCGAGTAGCTGGGATTACAGGCATGCACCACCATGCCTGGCTAATTTTTTTTGTATTTTTAGTAGAGACAGAGTTTCTCCATGTAGGTCAGGCTGGTCTTGAACTCCTGACCTCAGGTGATCTGCTCGCCTTGGGCTCCCAAGTGCTGGGATTATAGGAGTGAGCCACTGCGCCCGGACGCAGAGGCTATTTTCACACCTATGTCATGTTCTGGCGTCCCCAGGACTGTCCATGCAGCCTGCTCCCTAGAAAACAGGAAGAGAAATATGCATATGACCAGGGCAGCTCATTTCTCTTTTCAATGTTCTGTAATTCAGCCCTGAGACCCAGCTGGTCTCATTATCTTGGGCCAGGTGACTGTCCTGGCCAATGTCCCTCAGTTCCACTTGTCCTGCTGAGTCACCGCAACTGTCTGCCCTACTCAGTCCTTTCAGCCACAGGGCTACTTGGACCAGGCCTCCTGTCCTCCACCCCAGCCACCATCCCTGAAAGTGATCCCTGGCTGCCTAGAACTCTGCTTTCCCCATTTTTATTGGGATATATTTCACATCCCATAAAACCCAGCATTTTAAAGTATACAATTCAGTGGTTTTTAGTATATTCGCAGAGTTGTGCAACCATCACCATTGTCTAATTCCAGAATATTTATTTTCCCTTTTCTTTCTTTTTTTTTTTTTTTTTTGAGGTGGAGTTTTGCTCTTGTCGCCCAGGCTAGAGTGCAGTGGCAAAATCTAAGCTCACTGAAACCTCTGCCTCCTGCCTTAGCCTCCCTAATAGCTTGGATTACAGGTGTGCTCCACCATGCCTAGTTATTAACTACAGGGTTTCACCATGTTGACCAGGCTGGTCTTGAACTTCTGACCTTGGGTGATCTGCCTACGTCGGCCTCCCAAAGTGCTGGGATTACAGGCATGAGCCACTGTGCCCAGCCTCCAGAACATTTTCATCACCCACAAAGGAAACCCCAAATCCATTAGCAGTTGCTCCCCATTCTCCCCTTCCCGTGGTCCCTGGCCACCACCAATCTGCTTTCTGTTTCTATAGATGCCTGTTCTGGACGTTTCCAAATAGGATCCTACCTGATGTGGCCTTTTGTGTCTGACTTCTTTCAGCATCATGGTTTGGTTTGTTTGTTTGTTTTAGATGGTGTCTCACTTTGTCGCCCAGCTGGAGTGCAGTGGCACGATCTCAGCTCACTCCAACCTCCGCCTCCTGGATTTGAGCAATTCTCTGCCTCAGCCTTCTGAGTGCGTGGGATCACAGGCACCCGCCACCATGCTCGGCTAATGTTTTTTGTATCTTTAGTAGAGACAGGGATTCACCATCTTGGCCAGGCTGGTCTTGAACTCCTGACCTTGTGATCCACTGCCTCGACCTCCCAAAGTGCTGGGATTACAGGCATGAGCCACTGCGCCGGCCTAGCATCATGTTCTTGAGATTCATCTATGTTGTAGCCTGCATCGACACTTCGTCCTTCTTATGGCTACATAAGATTCTGTGTATGAATGTACCACATTTTATTTGTCCATTCATCCATCAGTGGCCACTTGCATGGTTTCCATGTTTTGGCAATTCTGAGTACTGCTGCTATAAACATTGATTTGCACATTCTGGTGGACATAAATCACTTCTCCATGTCTTAGTAACACATGTCATTTACTCCCCACTCTCTCATCCTCTTGCAGTATCCCACCCGCAGGACGCTCTGTTCCTCTGACCGGGGCTGTAAAAAGGGATGGATGGACCCGCAGAGCAAAGGTACCTTCTGCTTCTTTTCCTGAGACCCTAGAGATGGGTGGTCTGGCATCTTGGTAACATTTGCAATGCCCAGTTCAGGCCTTCAGCCTCTGCTCTCAGCTGCCTTCTTCCACCATCACCAAGCCATAGGCGAGTCTGTCCATGCTTCGGCTCTGTCCCCAGCAGACCAGCTGCTGACCGTAAACATGATACCAGTTTCTCAGTGAGAGAAGCTCTGAAAAGCCTCGCAGGTTCAAGCTTCTCATTGGTAGAAAATCACATGGCCCGGTGTGGCGCTGTGGCTCACATCTGTAATCCCAGCACTTTGGGAGGCTGAGACGGGCAGATCATGAGGTCAGGAATTCGAGACCAGCCTGACCAACATGGTGAAACCCCGTCTCTACTAAAAATACAAAACTAGCCGAGTGTGGTGTTACTTGCCTGTAGTGCCAGCTACTCAGGAGGCTGAGGCGGGAGAATCCCTTGAACCCAGGAGGCAGAGATTGCAGTGAGCCAAGATCGTGCCACTGTACTCCAGCCTGGGCAACAGAGCAAGACTCTGTCTCAAAAGAAAAATCACATGGCCCATAGCACCACCTGAGTTTTCTAAACGTTCTCCCTGAATCTCCTCAAAGGTTGAGGGTCGTGAACTTATACACACAGGGCTCCTGGCAGCAGTACCCGTGTTAAACTGCAGAATTTTTTTATTTTTTACTTAAAACATTTTTTTGTATTATTTTATTTTGATTTTGATTTTATTTATATCTAAGAACCATGCTATTGCAATACCTGCAGAATTGCTTTATCTCACGTTTTAACTTAAAAAAGCACAGGGCACCAGGCACAGAGGCTTGTGCCTGTAACCTCAGCACTTTGAGAGGGTGAGGCAGGTGGGTCGCTTGAGGTCAGGGGTTCAAGACCACACTGGTCAACATGGTGGTGTACTAAAAATACAAAAACTAGCCAGATGTGATGGTGCACACTTGTAATCCCAGCTACTTGGGAGGCTAAGGCAAGAGAATTACTGGAACCTGGGAGGCAGAGGTTGAAGTGAGCTGAGATCACACCACTGTACTCCAGTCTGGGCGACAGAGCAAGACTCTGTCTCCAAAAAAAAAAAAAATCAGTGGTTATAATGCAAACACACACAAAAAGGCATAACCATTATTTTATTCTGCTCCACACTCTGTGTATCTGAGTTGATACAAAGGTGATTTTAACATTGCTCACTATTTATTTTTCCCTTGGAAACTGGTTCATCGTCCTGACACTCCAGGAAGATGCGCCATGTTTATTTCATGGCTTTGCGCATGCTGGACAGGCTGTGTACCCCTTGAGGGACCTGTGCCCCTTTAAGAGGCCATGTTCTAGTCCATTTATACTGAGAGCATACACCTGTTCTGCTCCCCTCAGGGGCATCTTTTCTTTTAAAGAAACAAAAGGAGCCAACAGAATCCACAGTCTTTCTGTGTTCTCTCTGATCCTTACTAGGAAGCTCGCCGTCCAATGTTTTGCTCGTTTGCTTTGCCTTGTGTTCGCTATGGTTAGGGTGGGGCTGATGGACACTGAAGTCATTGTGATTAGGTTGGGGTTGATGGATGCTGGAGTCGTGGTCAGGATGGGGGAGGGCAGCTGAACTGCGTGGGTTGGAAAGCCTGGTCAAAGCCTGATCTCTAGCCTGGGTCGAGTTAATGACGTCCCTCCTGGAGAACTTCCTCTCCACAGTCCTTTCACATCCGTGGTTCTGCGATGCTTTGACCTCCACAGGAATTCAGACCGGAAGGTGTGTAGTTTATAAAGGGAACCAGAAGACCTGTGAAGTCTCTGCCTGGTGCCCCATTGAGGCCGTGGAAGAGGCCCCCCGGTGAGTAGCGTGGGGAGACAGACCGTGGCCCTTGGCAGCGGCTCAGATGATGCCTTGCTGAGGCTGCCTGGGCTTTCCCCTCTCAACACAGCCCTGCCAAGTCCTGGGTCCTACTGGCTTGAGGGCCCTGTGCTCTGGATACACTGCTTGGCACAAACTAGAGTCTCTGGGAGGGCCATGGTGGTTGGTAAACTATTGTAATAATTCTGTACCAGCTGGTAAATAGCTACGACCCTGAGCATCCTTGGGTGTCCCTGGCCCCCTTCCCTCCCCCAGCTCTTCCAGGGCACCTCCAGACCTCTCCTCTAGTGCCACAGCAGGGTCCCTTCCAACTTGTCAGTGTCCATACTGAGTGACTAAGAACAGGAAGGAAGGAAGGAGATGAAAGGGAAGAGAAGGGGAAGGGGAGGAAGCATCACCCCCATGGTCCTCAATCGCTAATAGCTCCACTCAGGTTCATTTCTAGGGCAGGGGAGTTTCTCTGACATAGAAGGAATCACCCAGCTCTGGGAGATAGAGCAGCCTACATTCAAGCAGTCCTTGGTTCAAGACAAGGGGCCCTGGCTGTGGTTTCAGTTCCAGCTCTGCCATCAACTCATTCCTCAGATAAACCGTGCATCTCGTGTGCCTGCCTCTGGGCTAGATTTTGACGTGGCCTCGGGCAAGCAACTCCCTGAACTTCAGTCTCTCATATATCACATGAATTAGCTAAGATAGTTCATTTAATCATTCATTCAACACATCCATCACCACGTAGTAGGTGTTTGACATTTATTTCACATGTAACTATGCACAAGAGGCTGCTAAATTTTAGGTAAAATACAAGTTCCAGATATGGAGTGAGTCCCAACCACTGTACATACCTGAATGTATAATTATACCAGTGTGAGAGGTGTCACAGTAAATGCCATCGGGTCTTGCATTAGTCTGTTCTCACTATAAAGAACTACTGCTATAGTTCTTTGCTATAAAGAACTACTTAGCCGGGTGCGGTGGCTCACACCTGTAATCCCAGCACTTTGGGAGGCTGAGGCAGGTGAATCACGTGAGGTCAGGAGTTCAAGACCAGCCTGGTCAACATGGCGAAACCCCGTTTCTACTAAAAAATACAAAAATTAGCCAGGTGTGGTGGCGCACGCCCATAATCCCAGCTCAGGAGGCTGAGGCAGGAGAATCACTTGAACCCAGGAGGTGAAGGCTGCAGTGAGCCAAGATGGCACCACTGCACTCCAGCCTGAGTGACAGAGTGAGAATCCATCTAAAAAGAAAAAGAAAAAGAACTGCCTGAGACTGAATACTTTATTTAGAAAAGAGGTTTAAATTGACATAGAGTTCCACAGGCTTAACAGGAAGCATGGCTGGGAAGCCTCAGGAAACTTACAATCATAGCAGAAGGCGAAGAGGCAGCAGGCACATCCTACTATGAGGAAGCAGGAGCGGGGTTGTGGGGGATGTGCCACACACTTAAACGATCAGATCTTGTGAGAACTCACTATCACGAGAACAGCAAGGGGGAAGTCTGCTCCCATGATTCATTCGCCTCCATGGGAATTACAATTCGAGATGAGATTTGGGTGGGGACGTAAAAACCCTATCAGATCTCAAGAAGGGAGAAATTCTTCTTGGAGAAGCTGCAGATGCTTTGTGGAGTCTCAGCATGCTTTGCCCACTGTTTGGTGTATCCATTTCTCTTCACTCGTCCCAAAGACCAAACCAAGAAACCAGAAACCTCTGGTCCCACTGGCCCACGGACTCCCTTGGTCCCTGCAGTCACTAATGGCCATTTTGCATGTCTCTCTCCCAGCCCTGCACTCTTGAACAGTGCTGAAAACTTCACTGTGCTCATCAAGAATAATATCGACTTCCCCGGCCACAACTACACCACGTAAGTGCCCAGGCTGCCTGGCTGTGTGAGTTATCCACTGCTGTGTAGTAAATTATCCCAAACCTCAGATGCCTGAAACAACAAAAGCCTATTGTCTCCCACGGTGTCTCTGGGTCAGGAATCTGGGAGTGACTTTGCTGTGTGGTTCTGAATCAAGGTCTGTCAGGTTGTAGCCAAGCTGTCAACCAGGGCTGCAGTCAGTTCTGGGCTTGACTGGGTCTGGAGAACGCTTTTCCAAGCTCTCCACGGTTGGCGGGAGGGCTCAGTTCCTCACCAAGTGAACCTTGCCCTAGGGCCACTTGAGCGTCCTTGGGATATGGTGGCTGGCTTCCCCCAGAGCAAGGGACCCAAGAGACAGAGCAAGCAATCGAGAGTATAACCAGGATGGAAGCCACAGTCTTTGGGAGTGACACTCCCGCATTTCCGCCATGTGCTATTGGTCACACAGGCTGACTCTGGTCTAATGTGAGAGGCCACTGCCCCAGGGTCCCAGGAGGCAGGGATCACTTGGAGCTTTTCATGGAACCTTTCTACCATACTGGCTCACTTCTGGGAAAGAGACAGATCTGTTTTCTTTTCTTTTCTTTCTTTCTTTTTTTTTTTTTGAGACAGTTTTGCTCTTGTTGCCCAGGCTGGAGTGCAATGGTGCCATCTTGGCTCACAGCAACCTCCGCCTCCCGGGTTCAAGCGCTTCTCCTTCCTCAGCCTCCTGAGTAGCTCAGACTACAGGCATGCGCCACCACACGCAGCTAATTTTGTATTTTTAGTAGAGACGGGCTTTCTCCCTGTTGGTCAGGCTGGCCTCGGCCTCCTAACCTCAAGTGATCTGCCCGCCTCGGCCTCCCAAAGTGCTGAGATTACAGGTATAAACCACCGCTCCTGGCCAAGAGACAGATCTATTTTCAAAAGAGGTGTTTATTTGTTTGTTTGCTTTTAATTATGCACAGGAGAAACATCTTGCCAGGTTTAAACATCACTTGTACCTTCCACAAGACTCGGAATCCACAGTGTCCCATTTTCCAACTAGGAGACATCTTCCGAGAAACAGGAGATAACTTTTCAGAGGTGGCTATTCAGGTTGGTGGCGCATTGTGTACTGGGATGTGGGGTGGGGGTGTCTGGAGACAGAGAATGTCAAATAGCCAAGAGGCCGGGCCACTGGGTCTTCATAATGCTGCTCACATTTACTTAGCATTTGGTAAATCCACGCACTGTGCCAAGGGCTTTACCTACGCTACCTCACTGAATCCCAAAACAATCTTAGGAGCGAGACCTACTTGGTGTATTCCTTTCCTGTGGCTGCCATAACAAGTTACCAAAGTTTAGTGGCTTAAAACAACATACTTTTTCTTTTCTTTCTTTTTCTTTTTTTTTTTTTTGAGACAGAGTCTGGCTCTGTCAGGCTGGAGTGCAGTGGTGCAATCTCAGCTCACTGCAACCTCCACCTCCCGGGTTCAAGCGATTCTCCCGCCTCAGCCTCCTGAGTAGCTGGGATTACAGGAATGCGCCACCACACCCAGCTAATTTTTTTGTATTTTTAGTAGAGACGGGGTTTCATCATGTTGGCCAGGCTGGTCTCAAACATTGGACCTCATGATCTACCTGCCTCAGCCTCCCAAAATGCTAGGATTATAGGCATGAGTCACGTGCCCCGCCTGGACTTGATCTTTAATGGGAGTGTGGGGGGCATTAAAGGTGTCTGAGTGCAGGAATGGTCTGTTGAAAGTAGTATTTCAGGACAATGAATTTAACGGCGGCGTGTCCCTGATGGGAGCGGGGAGAGTGAGGAGACGCGTTTGTGGCTGCCACAGTAACGCTTATGTGAGTTAGATGGGGCAGTACATATGGTTCTTTAATCAGCTTTTTTCCTCTAAAAACCTTGAGCGATCATGGCTGTGCAGGGAGATGTCTGGCGGTTGCATAACTCACTCCCAGCTGCCGTAGAGACTGTCTGTTCTTGTTGACTCCTTCAGGGTGGAATAATGGGCATTGAGATCTACTGGGACTGCAACCTAGACCGCTGGTTCCATCACTGCCGTCCCAAATACAGCTTCCGTCGCCTTGACGACAAGACCACCAACGTGTCCTTGTACCCTGGCTACAACTTCAGGTAACTCCAGCGCCCTGGGTCAGATTCACCCAGTGGCTGAATTGCAACCCCAGCATTTGGTGAGACTGATTTTGGTTCCCAAAGTAACAAGATGAATAAAAAAAGACTTTCTCTAAGAACCAGACCGGGTTCAGTGGTTCACGCCTCTTGGCCCAGCACTTTGGGAGGCCAAGGTGGGCTGATCAATTGAGGTCAGGAGTTCGAGGCCGGCCTGAGCAACATGGTGAAACCCTGTCTCTACCAAAACTACAAAATTAGCCGGGCTTGGTGGCACACACCTGTAATCCCAGCTACTTGGGAAACTGAGGCAGGAGAATTGTTTGATCCTGAGAGGTGGAGGTTGCAGTGAGCCAAGATTGCACCTTTGCACTCCAGCATGGGCGACAGAGCAAGACTCCGTCTCAAAATTAATTAATCAATTAATAAAAACTAGGTGGTGACTGAACTTTCAGCATTTTTTTTTAATTCTCAGAGATGCACACTCTTTTTTTTTGGAAACAGAGTCTTGTTGTGTCACCACCCAGGCTGGAGTGCAGTGGCGCAATCTCAGTTCACTACAACCTCCACCTCCCAGGTTCAAGCAATTCTCCTGCCTCAGCCTTCCAAATAGCTGGGATTACAGAAGGATGCACCCTTTTTATAAAACAAAATTAATGGGAAACAGAAAAGCATAGAGGGGGATAATAATGACTCATAATTCCCCTACCCTGAAATAGTCAATGATAACCATCAGATAAATTTTCCTCGCCTATACCAATTATTTCATGAGGCTCCTGTGAGATCATAGCATATATATACTTTGGTATTCTATGGGGTTTTTCATGCCCCAATCACTCAAAATGCTTTGTAACCATCACACTAATGACTGTAACATTTCATTGTGTGGGTATACAAATAAGACCTACTAAAATTCAGGAAGCATTTTCTTTTCTTTTTTTTTTTTTAAGATGGAGTCACACTCTGTCACCCAGGCTAGAGTGCCATGGCACAATCTCAGCTCACTGCAACCTCTGCCTCCTGGGTTCAAGCAATCCTCGAGCCTCCCAAGTAGCTGGGACCACAGGCATGTGCCACCACACCAGCTAAATTTTGTATATTCAGTAGAGACAGGGTTTCACTATGTTGGTCAGTCTGGTCTCGAACTCTTGACCTCAAGTGATCTGCCTGCCTCAGCTTCCCAAAGTGTTGGGATTACAGGCATGAGCCACGGCACACGGCTCAGGGAGGGTTTTCTATAACAGGCAGTCAGCATCATCATCCCTAAATCTCCCAATAACCCTGGAAGAAAGATATTATGGTTTCTGGAAGATGATTTGCCCAAGACCCACAACTGATAGTAGAAGTCGCATAACTCAAACCAACATCACCCTGACCCCACACTCACCCTCTATCCCTTCCTTCCCATCTCATGATGTTCTCACCCATGCCTCTGTGATTGAATATTTGAGTTGTTTCCAGTTTTTCTATTACAAGTAACTGCAGTGTGTGTCTTTGCACATAAACTTTTCTTTGAATTTCAGGTTACTTCCTTAGGATAAACTTCTAGACTTACTGAATCAAAGGTTGTTAACATTTTATCATATGCTTTCAGATTTTTCAAAGTATCTATGGTTGGCCAGGTGCACTGGCTCATGTCTGTAATCCCAGCACTTTGGCCGAGGCAGGCAGATCACCTGAGGTCAGGAGTTCGAGACCAGTCTGACCAATATGGAGAAACCCTGTCTCTACTAAAAATACAAAATTAGCCTGGTGTGATGGTGTGCACCTATAATCCCAGCTACTCAGGAGGCTGAAGCAGGAGAATCGCTTGAACCCAGGAGGCAGAGGTTGTGGTAAGCCAAGATGGTGCCATTGCACTCCCAACCTGGGCGATAATAGCAAAACTCTGTCTCAAAAATAAATAAACAATTAAAATACCTATGGTTATAATGGTTTTTCTTCTGAGACAGACTCTCGCTCTGTCGCCCAGGTTGGAGTGGAATGGGTATGATTACAGCTCACTGCAACCTCTGCCTCCAAGGCTCAAGCGATCTTCCCACCTCAGCTTCCTGAATAGCTAGGACTACAGGCGCACACCACCATGCCCAGCTAATTTTCAAACATTTTTTGTAGAAAGGGGGTCTCACTATATCACCCAAGCTGGTCTCAAATTCCTGGGGTCAAGCAATCCGCCTGCCTCAGCCTCCTAAACTGTCAGAATTACAGGTGTGAACCACTACGTCTAGCCTGTAATTTTCATTTCTAGGATTTTTATTTGGTTCTTTTTCAAAGTCATCTATTATTGTTCCAATGAGTCCCATTCTTACCTAAGGATCCTAATCCTTCTGTTCATTCTACTGTATCATTCTTTTTTATTTTTTATTAATTTTTATTTTTTTGAGATGGAGTCCCACCTTGTTGCCCAGGCTAGAGTGCAATGGTGCAATCTTGGCTCACTGCAGTCTCCACCTCACAGGTTCAAATGACTCTCCTGCCTCAGCCTCCCAAGGAGCTGGGATTACAAGCGTCCGCTACCACACCCAGCTAACTTTTATATTTTTAGTGGAGACTCCTGACCTCATGATCTGCCTGCCTCGGCCTCCCAGAGTGCTGGGATTACAGCAGTGAGCCACTGCACCTGGCCCTGTATCATTCTTTTGCTGACAAGGAGAAGGGCTACTGGAACTCTCCTACTGGTGGGGCTGTAAAATGGTACAACCACATTAGAGAATTGTCAAGAAGTTTCTTATCAAGTTAAGCATACACCAACCCTATAATCTAGAAATCTCACAGTCCCATTCTTAGGTGTTTGCCCAAGAGAAATGAAAAGATATGTCCACACAAAGATTCATACAAAATGTTCACAGCAGCCTTCTTCGCAATAGCCAAAAACCAGAAACAACCCAAATGTCCAACAACAGGTGAATGGATAAATTGTGATATATTTACATAATCAAACGCTACTCAGCATAAATTTTAAAAGAAACTAACTACTGATACATGCAACAGCATAGATGAATCAGTCCCACAGACAGTAATTACGCTGAGTGAAAGAAGCCAGACCAAAATACTATAATACCGTATGATGCCATTTATATACAGCTCAAGAAAAGGCAAAGCTCATTTTAGATAGAAGACAGAACAGTGGTTGCTGAGCTGAGGAGGGCATGGAGTAAGAATTGACTATAGAGGAGTAGAAGAGAGTTTTCTAAGATAATGGAATGTTCTAGATTTTGATAGGGATATCAATTTTTTTTTTTTGAGACAGGGTCTCATTCTGTCACCCTGGTTGGAATGCAGTGGTACCATCTTGGCTCACTACAACCTCCACCTCCTGGGCTCAAGCAATCCTCACATCTCAGCCTCCTGAGTAGCTGGGACTACTGGTGCAAGCCATCATGCTCAGCTAATTTAAAAACAATTTTTTTTTTTAGAAACTGGGTCTCAATATGTTACCAAGCATAGTCTCCTGTCTTGACCTTCCAACATGCTGGGATTACAAGCATGAACCACTGTGCCCAGTTGGGATATAGATTATACCGGGTATTTATTTGTCAAAACTCATTGACTGGAACCCTTAGAATTTGTGCATTTTATCATATGTAAATTATTTCTCAATAGAACAAATCCAGCCAAACCATCACACATAATGATAAGTGCCTTGAAGAAAGTCAAGCAAGATAGTCCGATGGAGGAGACGTGACCAGGGAAAGCCTCTCCAAGCATGGGGCAGAACCCCTGAAGGCATCATGCGCTTTCCTGTTTTCCTAGTTAAGAAGAAGAAAAACTGCACAGACAGGAAACCCTATCAAAATCTAGAACGTTCTGGCTGGGTGCAGGGGTTCATGCCTGCAGTCCCAGCATTTTGAGAGGCTGGGAGGTAGGAGGACTGTTTGAGCCTGGGAGCATGAGACCAGATGGAAACATAGTGAGATCCTGTCTCTAAAAAATAAAAAATAGCAGAGCTGGATATGGTGGTGCATGCCTGTAATCCCACCTACTCGGAATGCTGAGGTGGGAGGATCGCCTGAGCCCTGGAGTTTGAGGTTACACTGAGCTGTGATCATGCCACTACACTGCAGTCTGGGCAACACAATGAGACACTGTCTCAAAAAAAAAATCTAGAACATTTCATCATCCCAGAAAATTCTCTTGTACTCCTTTCTAGTCAATTCCTACCCCTACCCCCCAGCTCAGCAACCCCTGTCCTGTCTTCTTTCATCTTACATAAGTTTTGCCTGTTCTTAAACTTCATATAAACAGCATTATACATAGGAATCGATTTGGAAAAACTTATCTGAATCCCTTTAGTATTTATGGTCTAGACTAGTGGTTCTCAAAGTACAGTCCCCAGCATCAGCATCATGTAGGAGCTCGTTAGAAATGTACATGACCGGCCAGGCACCATGACTCACATCTATAATCCCAGCATTTGGGGAGGCTGAGGCAGGCAGATCACTTGAGATCAGGAGTTTGAGACCAGCCTGACCAACATGTCGAAACCCCATCTCTACTTAAAAAAAAAAAAATTATCCAGGTGTGTGGGTGCCTGCCAGTAATCCCAGCTACTTGGGAGGCTGAGGCAGGAGAATTGCTTGAACTTGAGAGGTGGAAGCTGCAGTGGCTAAAAATCACACCACTGCACTCCAGCCTGGGTGACAGGGTGAGACTGTCTCAAAAAAAAACAGTGGGGGGGCCCTGGTGTGGTGGCTTACACCTGTAATCCCAGCACTTTGGGAGGCCAAGGCAGGCAGATCACAAGGTGAGGAGTTCAAGACCAGTCTGGCCAACATGGTGAAACACCATCTCTACTAAAAATACAAAATTAGCCGGGCGTGGTGGTGCATGCCTGTAATCCCAGTTACTCAGGAGGCTGAGGAAGGAGAATCACTTGAAGGCAGAGGCTGCAGCGAGCTATATTTGAGCCACTGCACTCCAGCCTGGAAGACAGAGCCAAAAAAATGAAAACATACCAACAACAACAATAGAAAGACGAATCACTCAATACAGCAGCAGGAGAAAAAGTTCTCTTGGAATAATCACATGCAAAGAAACTGAATTCCCTCAGTCAGAAACAGGAACTACAGTGCCTGAGAATATCTAACCGATTTCAGTGTCAGGTCTTGAGAGGGTTTTGGTTTTTTGGTTTTTTGTTTTTGTTTTGTTTTGTTTTGAGATGGAGTTTTGCTCTTGTTGCCCAGGTTGGAGTGCAATGGCACGATCTTGGCTCACTGCAACCATCACCTCTCGGTTCAAGTGATTCTCCTGCCTCAGCCTCCCGAGCAGCTGGGATTACAGTCATGCACCACCACGCCTGGCTAATTTTTGTATTTTTAGTAGAGACGGGGTTTCATTATGTTAGTCAGGCTGGTCTCCAACTCCTGACCTCATGATCCGCCTGCCTCGGCCTCCCAAAGTGCTGGGATTACAGGCGTCAGCCACCGCATCTGGCTAAGAGGTTTTTTAAAAAGCATTTCAGATGTTCCTTACTATTTTTCAGCAGAACATCTGCCATCTGCTTTCTTCTCTCCCCACATCTGTATTAATAACTCAGAAAAATATATATGTATTTATAACCTTATGTAAAAACAACCGTCAAAAAGAGGTGAGAAGAAGGGACAGATTTAAAAGTTTTATGAAGCATTCATTTTAAGCCTCTGTAATTATTCTTGAAAAACACAATACACCACTTTTCCTGACTACAGCACTGGTGAGGACTGCATATTAGGAGTGACTGTGGTGATTTGTGCCTGGGGCTTAATTTATAAAGTTAGTACCGAGTGATGGCAGATAAAGGTCAATGCCACTGAAAGAAGAATTTTTTTTTTTTTTTAGATTCTTGCTCTGTCACCCAGGCTGGAGTACAGTGGTGGCGTGATCTTGGCTCACTGCAGCCTCCGCCTCCTGGGTTCAAGTGATTCTCCTGCCTCAGCCTACCAAGTAGCTGGGATTACTGGTACCTGCCACCACACCCAGCTAATTTTTGTATTTTTAGTAGAGATGAGGTTTCACCATGTTGGCCAGGCTGCTCTCAAACTCCTGACCTCAGGTGATCTGCCCGCCTTGGCCTCCCAAAGTGCTGGGATTACAGGTGTGAGCCACCACACCTGATCAAAAAGAATTTATTACATACTTTTCCCAAGAGATGGGGCCACACCACGACACGCCAGACCACACCAGGCATTGTCACACTAGACAGGGCCACAGGAGGAAGTACCAGATTTAGTCAGGAGGCAGAATAAAGGGGAAAGAATGGTCTAGAAGCTTTGTTGTGTTTTCCAGTGGAAAGGCAAGGGAGGACTGGGGAAACAGCTTAGGGTTAATGACTTTGAATAATGCCAGTGGGTTCTGGGTTACAGGGGTGGTCTCTAAGTGTCTGGCCCTCACCCTACCTGCCCCTAAGGAGAAATACTGGGGAGTTAGAAAAGGAGGTAGCTATGGGATTGGTTGGAGGGATTGTAATATGATTTTCACACCCTTGCAAAAGCTGGATTGCAGGGGAGATGTAAATAATTTCAGCCTTGGGAGGCCAGGATGAAAGGATGGCTCAAAGCCAGAAGTTCAAGGCTGCAACCAGCTGTGATCACACCACTGCACTGCAGCCTGGTTGAAAGAATGACTCTGACTCTAAAACATGTTTGAATTTTTTTTTTTTTGAGATAGTCTTGCTCTGCAGCCCAGGCTGGAATGGTATGGTGCGATCTCGGCTCACTGCAACCTCTGTCTCCTGGGTTCAAGCGATTCTTAAGCCTCAGCCTCCTGAGTAGCTAGGATTACAGGCATGTGCCACCATGCATGGCTAATTTTTATATTTTTAGTAGAGACGGGGTTTCACCATGTTGGCCAGGCTAGTCTCGAACTCCTGACCTCAAGTGATCCACCCGCCTTGGCCTCCCAAAGTGCTAAGATTACAGGCGTGAACCACCGTGCCCAGCAGAAAAATTTAAAAATAAAAATTAGCCACGTGTGGTGGTGCAGCCTGTAGTCCCAACCCAGCTACTTGGGAGACTGAGGTGGGAGTATCACTTGGGCCCAGGAGGTGGCGGTTGCCGTGAGTTGGGATTATGCCAGTGCTCTTCAATCTGGTGACAGAACAAGACCCCACCTCAAAAAACCAAACCAAACCGAAACAAAAAACACAACTTCAGCATTTAGTTTGACCCTGTGATTAATTGCCAAATAGACATACCCACAAAGAATCTAAGAAAATACAGTGTGCTGAGGTGCGCCTGTTCCAGCCCAGTAATTGGTATCCAAGATTCACCACCAGCCACTCCCACTTTGTTCTAGATGCAAACTTCTTTTTCCCCCCTTAAGAAACAGTCAGATTGCTTGAAGTTATTTTTTAAATGCCTCTGCTTGATGTTAATCCTATGCTGCTTTAAAATGTGCATTTTAATCTTAAGTGACAAGCTGATTTTCCGTCACTCTGAGATGATGCAAGGACAGATGGTGGCGCAGGGAGGGGATGCTCTTCAGTTCAGGGTGGGAGAGAGCCACCAGGGCTTTCTTTTTTTTTTTTTTTTTGAGACGGAGTTTCGCTCTTGTTACCCAGGCTGGAGTGCAGTGGCGCGATCTCGGCTCACCGCAACCTCTGCCTCCTGGGTTCAGGCAATTCTCCTGCCTCAGCCTCCTGAGTAGCTGGGACTACAGGCTGCGCCACCATGCCCAGCTAAGTTTCATATTTTTAGTAGAGACGGTGTTTCACCATGTTGACCAGGATGGTCTCAATCTCTTGACCTCGTGATCCACCCGCCTCAGCCTCCCAAAGTGCTGGGATTACAGGCGTGAGCCACCGCGCCCGGCTAACCGCCAGGGCTTTCAATTGTGTTCTTTCCCCTGCCACTTGTGGCAGAGCCAGGGACAGACCATGGGGACTAGATGGGCCACTGTGTGGGCTTTTCCTTCCATAAAATACCAGCATTTTTGGCCAGATGCGGTGGCTCATGCCCGTAATCCCGGAAATTTGGGAGGCCAAGGCAGGTGAATCACTTGAGCTTAGGAGTTTGAGACCAACCTGGGCAACATGGCAAAACCCCGTCTCTATAAAAACTTCAAAAAATTCTGTCCTGGCCAACAAGGTGAAACCCCGTCTCTACTAAAAATACAAAAATTAGGCTGGGCGCGGTGGCTCACGCCTGTAATCCCAGTACTTTGGGAGGCTGAGGTGGGTGGATCACTAGGTCAAGAGATTGAGACCATCCTGGTCAACATGGTGAAACCCTGTCTCTACTAAAAATACAAAAATTAGCTGGGCATGGTGGTGCGCGCCTGTAGTCCCAGCCACTTGGGAGGCTGAGGCAGGATAATTGCTTGAACCCAGAAGGCGGAGGTTGCGGTGAGCTGAGATCGTGCCATTGCACTCCAGCCTGGGTAACAAGAGCAAAACTCCGTCTCAAAAAATAAAAAGAAAAAAAAATACAAAAATTAGCCAGGTATAATGGCACGTGCCTCTAATCCCAACTACTCAGGAGGCTGAGGTAGGAAAATAGCTTGAACCTAGGAGGTGGAGGTTGCAGTGAGCCGAGATTGTGCCACTGCACTCACTCCAGCCTGGTGACAGAGCAAGACTCCATCTCAAAAAAACACAAAAGAATTAGCTGAGAATGGTGGTGCCTGCCTGTAGTCCCAGCTACCTGGGAGGCTGAGGTGGGAGAATCATTTGAGCCCAGGAACTCAAGGCTGCAGTGAGCAGTGATCCCGCTACTGCACTCCAGCCTAGGTGACAGAGTGAGACATCGTCTCAAAAAAAAAAAAAAGAAAAAGAAAAGAAACCCAGGACTTTCAAAGAAATCTTTGTAAAAATAGATTTTTTTCTTCCCTCAGATATGCCAAGTACTACAGGGAAAACAATGTTGAGAAACGGACCCTGATAAAAGTCTTCGGGATCCGTTTTGACATCCTGGTTTTTGGCACCGTAAGTCTCCTTTCCCAGCTCCAGGCACCTGCATCCTGTGACTGTGTCCTAACGAGTGCTGTGGGGCCTCCATGGAGGGAAGGGTTTTGGTCTCAGCCATTAGCTAGCACTGGGCGTTTCACAGGCGGGAAAAAAGGGGAGGGAGATGTCCTTGGGGTGCTGTCCTCGAATGGGTCATCTGACCAGTACAGGAGTGGCCTGGAAGGCAATTCTCAGATTTGACTTTAAAAATACTCTGATATGTAAAAAGAGAGAGAAAGAAATCTCTCTGTAAAATAGTTTGTAAGTAACAGAATCCAACTCAAATTGGCTTAAAGGAAAAAACATTTTTTTTTTGAGTTGGCTTTTTCTGGTTCACATAACTGAAAAAATCCAGGGGTTATTTTATTTATTTGTTTATTTATTTTGAGATGGAGTCTCGCTCTGTTGCCAGGCTGGAGTGCAGTGGCTTGATCTCAGCTCACTGCAACGTCACCTCCTGAGTTCAAGCAATTATCTTGCCTCAGCCTCCTGAGTAGCAGGGACTACAGGTGCCCACCACCCCACCCAGCTTATTTTTGTATTTTTAGTAGAGATACAGTTTCACCATGTTGGCCAGGATGGTCTCAATCTCTTGACCTCATGATCCACCTGCCTCAGCCTCCCAAGTAGCTGGGATTACAGGTGCCTGCCACCCACACTAGCTTATTTTTGTATTTTTAGTAGAGAGGGGTTTCAGCATCTTGGCCAGGTTGGTCTTGAACTCCTGATTTTGTGATCCACCCACCTCAGCCTCCCAAAGTGCTGGGATTACAGGCATGAGCCACCATGCCCACCCCCCACCCTAGGGATTATTTTTAAGCTTCAAGCATGGCTGGATCCAGGGATTCAAACAACATTCTCATCAAGAACTTACTGCCCTTTGTATCTTATATACGTACGTCCTCCTCAGTCTTGGCATCATCCCCAGACCGGCCATCTCTCTACAAAGGTATCAGGCAGCACCTTCAATCTGACTGGTTTAGCAACCTCAGTGAAAAGAAAACAACTGTTTGCCAGAAGGCTCAGCAAAGGTCTCAGATAAATGTCATTGGCTCTGATTGGCCCACTATGAACGGCATACCCACTGCTGAACTAATCACTGTGACCGCAGTCCTGCCATACTCCCAGTGGTTGGTCTCGAACCAGCCCTAACCCAGCCCCTTCAAAACACACACACACCCACACACACACACACACACACACACTCTACATGGACTGAAAAGAAAATTGGGTGTTGCCTTCTGAAGACGAAAGGAAGGGGTGCCAGATATGCAAAAATCAACAGATCCCACGCCCCCTGTCCAAGAGTATGTTATTTATGTAAGACGGTGATAAGCAGGATGAGAAGCAATGAGAGAGCTCAGAGAATGCAAAGACCACTGGTAATAAAAACCCCGAGGCCACCTGAGAGACAAGTCCATGCAGACATTCCTTCCCTCTGCTTCTGAAATAATCTCAAACCTCTTGGAGGAGAAGCCTGTCCGAAACCCTTGCCCTGTATGGAAAAACGACAGCCCTTCGGTGGTTCTCCCCTTAATGTGTGGGCCCCCGTGCTTGTTCATGTAAAAGCTTTGTGAGTACAGGCACGCCCTGCGCAGATGAAGCAGGACGCCTGAGAGTCACCATTTCCATCTGCATAAATAAGTGCCTTGGCGAGCACTTGAACACATCCATCCGAGTCCCAGCATGAGGCTCCACTCCCTGACAGAACCAACAACTGCACGTTAAAGCAAAAGAGCATTGCTCTGAATTTCACCTGAGTAAACTCTCCCACTCTGTTTTTAGGGAGGAAAATTTGACATTATCCAGCTGGTTGTGTACATCGGCTCAACCCTCTCCTACTTCGGTCTGGTAAGAGATTCTCTTTTTCGAGCTTTAGGAAAATGCTTTGGAGAAGGAAGTGACTAACGTGGGCCTGTCTGGGTTTTCCCCAGGCCACTGTGTTCATTGACTTTCTCATCAACACTTACTCCAGTAACTGCTGTCGCTCCCACATCTATCCCTGGTGCAAGTGCTGTCAGCCCTGCACGGTTAATGAATACTTCTACAGGAAGAAGTGCGAGTCCGTCGTGGAGCCAAAGCCGGTGAGGCCGCTGCGTTCACAGGACACCAGGACACGGAGAGATTCCATGATGTCACTGAGAAATGCACAAAGTTGGGCCCAAATCACAGGCTTAATCCTGCAGTGGACACGTCTCTGGGCTCTACCCCATCAACTGTATCTCAGATAAATTATTTGGTCTTGGAGAAGAATAGAAACAAAAATGGAGGGGCAAGATCGAGGGAAGGCAAATTTTTATGTCCAGGACTTGTCAGTTTTGTCATATATTTATTCATTTATTTTTATTTACTTTCAGACAGAGTCTTGCTCTGTCACCCAGACTGGAGTGTAGTGTCTCGATCTCGGCTCACTGCAGCCTCTGCCTCCCAGGTTTAAGTGATTCTCCTGCCTCAGTAGGAGGAGTAACTGGGAGCACAGGTGCACACCACCACACCCATCTAATTTTTGCATTTTTAGTAGAGACGGGGCTTCACTATGTTGGCCAGGCTGGTCTTGAACTCCTGACTTCAAATGATCCACCCACTCGGCCTCCCACGGTGCTGGAGTGACAAGTGTGAGCCACTGTGCCTGGCTTGTTTTGTCATTTATTAAATTGGTATAGCCAAAACCAAAAAAAAGAAAAGAATAACGACTTTGGAGAACCATTTGGCGTGACTGATAAGGTTTAAATGGGATATACTTTACAGCCTGGCATTTCCAGTTCTCCAAACCTGCCCTAGAGAAACACTCGCATGAGTACCCAAGCAGTAGACATATACAAAAGGTTCAATGTGGCATTGTTTATTACATTGTTAATAATGTAGGATTATTAACAGTGAAGAAATAGCATCTAACCAAATATCCAATAGGTGAATGGTGAAAGAAACTATGGTAAATCCATAGAAAGGAATACCAGGCACCAGTTTAAAAAAATGAGATAGATAATAATCATGGCAGACATAGGCCAGGCACGGTGGCTCACACCTATAATCCCAGCACTTTGGGAGGCTGAGGAGGGTGGATCAGCTGAGGTCAGGAGTTCAAGACCAGCCTCACCCATGGTGATGGGTTCAATACCGTGAAACCCATCTTTAAAAAAAAAAAAAGTAAAAAAAATAAAAAATAATAAATAATAATAATAATGGCAGACACACAGCACTTCTCAGTGCTTTATATATTAACTCACTGAATCTTCACAACCACTTGATGTAAACAGATGCTAGTATTATCTCTTTCTTTTTTTTTTTTTTTTTGGGGGGGGGGAGGGAGGAAGGGAGGG
>CM052656.1:10472884-10503093 GCA_028533165.1 Leontopithecus rosalia | reverse complement strand
GGAGGTGCCGGCGAGACTGCTACACCGTGGTGCCGGCGAAACTTCTGCCCCGCGTGTCTCCTCTACTGGGAATCTTCTGCTCCTGAGCGACCAGAATTTGTCTGAAAGTGTGGCGTCCTCTAGTTCTGTGAGCTTTAACTGCGAGCTGCAATCCCGAGATGTTAGCGATCGGCCATCTTGGATCGTTCCTCCTATCTCTTTCTATTGATGAGGAAATTGAGCCACAGGAAGGTTAAATAATTGGCCCAAGGCCAGGCACGGTGGCTCACACCTGTAATCCCAGCACTTTGGGAGGCTGAGGCAGGCAGATTGCTTGAGGGCAAGAGTTTTTAGACCAGCCTGGCCAACATGGTGAACCCGTCTCAACTAAAAATACAAAAATTAGCCAGGTATGGTGGTATATACCTGTAGTCCCAGCCATTTGGGAGACTGAGGCAGGAGAATTGCTTGAACCTGGTAGGTGGAGGTTGCAGTGAGCCGAGATCATGCCATTAGACTCCAGCCTGGGTGACAGAGGGAAACTCTATCTCAAAAAAAAAAAATACATACATTGTATTTTTTTTGCTTGACGAGAGATTTCCAAGATATTTTGTTAAAAGGAAAAAAAGCAAACCATCAAACAATATATATGATATATAGGTTTAAAAAAAACCACTAGACACAGAAGTTAATCTATATATTTTCTACATGTATATGCTATATATACACAAGTGTACACACATATACATATGTGTGGGTGAATATATGTACACAAAATTGTAGCAGCAATTGCTTCTGGAAAGGAGCTTAGGGTGGGGGAGTAGTCACAGGGATTTTAGCATCATCTGTGTTGTTTTGGTTTGATTAATCTGGACCTCATTAAGCAGGTCCTCTGCATTCAACTCCATGATTTCCTCCAAAGAGAAATCTCTGATGCCTAAAAACAAAGACAATTTATTTGTCTTTCCCTCATTTAAGGACATGATTGTCCTGTTCCAGCAGCTGAATGCACCATTCACTGTCCATTGTACATGCATTCGCAATTTGAAATAAAAGTTCATCTCTGCAGCTAAAACTAATCACCACTTCATGGCCCAAGATGAGATGAAATTTAACAAACATATCAATAATTAAAGTTGCAGTCATACAACTTTCTGGAGATACTGAATCTAGAGTCACTGAAATTGAGAGAATATAACAAAGGAATTTTATGCAGCAATTGGGGGATCCAATGTAAAAACATTAAGTAGTCAGCTGTGGCTGTGTTGACTCTACAAGCTAAGATGTGTGGGGTGGCAGGGCGTGATGGCTCACACGTGTCATCCCAGCACTTTGAGAGGCCAAGGCGGGAGGATCACAAGATCAGGAGCTGAGACCATCCTGGCCAACGTGGTGAAACCCTGTCTCTACTAAACTACAAAAAATTAGCCAGGCACGGTGGCAGGCGCCTGTAATCCCCGCTACTCAGGAGGCTGAGGCAGGGGAATCGCTTGAACCCGGAAGGCGGAGGCTGCAGTGAGCTGAGATCAGACCACCACACTCTAGTCTGGAGACAGAGGGAGACTCCGTTCCCCAACACCCCCACCCCCCAAAAAAGATGCATGGAGTTCCATTTCTTTACCTTTAGACTCAGAAATCATTAATTCTTGGTTAATGAGAATTTTGGGCTGGCTTGTTCAATAGTCTATCATTTGGCAAAGGGAATAACAATTGCCTTTAGGCAGGCAATTCTTGATAATTCTGTACAAAAGTGGGTAAACTTTTAAATCATCTTTTTCTAGACATTAAAGTATGTGTCCTTTGTGGATGAATCCCACATTAGGATGGTGAACCAGCAGCTACTAGGGAGAAGACTGCAAGATGTCAAGGGCCAAGAAGTCCCAGTAAGTTAAATCATTTTTGCTCTTTTTTTCTTAAAGAAAATTTACCATTAAATTTAAACACATCTAGAAACTTGTACAAATCAAAACTAATGGATTTTAATAAAGTAAACATACTCATGTAACCAGCACTCAGATTAAAAAATTGAAAATTACTAGCAGGAGTCCCTCTTATGCCCCCTTCCAATCACTACCGTCTCTCTTTTTTTAATTTTTAAAATTTGGCCAGGCACGGTGGCTCACACCTGTAATCCCCACACTTTGGGAGGCCAAGGAAGCCAGATCACTTGAGGTCAGGAGTTCAAGACCAACCTGGCCAATATGGTGAAACCCTGTCTCTACTAAAAATACAAAAATTAGCTGAATGTGATGGCACACATGTAATCCTGGCTACTCGGGAGGCCGAGGCAGGAGAATTGCTTGAACCTGAGGGATGGAGGTTGCCGTGAGCCAAGATTGTGCCACTGTACTCCAGCCTGGGCAACAGAGCAAGACTCTGTCTCAAAAAAAAAATGTATTTTTTAATTACAGATGAGGTCTCACTATGTTGCCCAGGCTGGTCTCAAGCAATCCTCCCACCTCAGCTGTACCAAACCCAGCCAACTACCCTCCCTTAAAAGTAATCATTATCCTGTATCTAAGGATTAATTTAATTTCTGTTGGAATTTTCTTGACATTGAATCATGTAGTGTGTAAGCAGCGTATACTCAGTTGACTGTCTGGCTTCCTTTACTCAACATTATTTTTGTGAGAGTTGTTCATGACGTTGTGTATAGTTCATTCTTATTGTGTAACTCCATGTGATAAACATCCAACTTATTCAGCCATCCTACTGTTGATGGACATTTGGGTAGTGTCCAGTTGGGGGCTAATGCCAATAGTGCTGCTCCGGTCAACATATGGCATTCTAGTGGGCAATTACCTAAGAGTGGAACTGCCGAGTCATAAGGCAGACATCTGTTCGGTTTTAGGGGGTACTAACAACAGTGCTACAAAATCGTTGCTCTCATCCACGCTCTCCCCAGCGGTTCTGGATGCTGTGCATCTTCAATTTCCTAGGGCTGAATTACCACAAACTGAATGGCTTGAAACAGCAGAGTGTATTCTGTCACAGTTCTGGAGCCTAGAAGTCTGAAATGAAGGCGTTGGTAGGGCCCCTCTCTATCTGAAGGCTCTAGGGAGGAATCCTTCCTTGCCTCTTCCTGACATCTAGTATTTATGACGCTGAGTGGGACCTCCGGTACAATACTGAACAGACATGATAATAGCAGCCATCTCTGCCTCATTCCCTATCTTAGGGAGAAAGGTTTTGTGTATTTTTTTGTTGTTTTTTGGGATAGAGTTTTGTTCTTGTTGATGCGATCTTGGCTCACTGCAAACTCTCCACCTCTGGGGTTCAAGCGATTCTCCTGCCTCAACCTCCCAAGTAGCTGGGATTATCGGTATACACCACCATGTCCAGCTAATTGTGTATTTTTAGTAAAGGCGGGAATTTTTCCATGTTTGTCAGCCTGGTCTCAAACCCCGACCTTGGGTGATCCACCCGCCTCGGCCTTCCAAAGTGCTGGGATTACAGGTGTGAGCCACTGCACCCAGCCTGCAGTAAGTTTTTAAGAATGCACTACCAGATAAGAAAATTTCCTTCTGTTTCTAGTTTGCTAAGCACTTTTATTTCTTAAATAATGGCTTTTTTTTTCTTCTGGCTGGGTATAGAGGCTCATGCCTATAATCCCAACACTTTGGGATGCCTAGGCAGGTAGATCACCTGAGGTCAGGAGCTCAAGAATACCCTGGACAACATGATGAAACCCTGTCTCTATTAAAAATACAAAAATTAGCCAGGCATGGTGGTGCACACCTGTAATCCCAGCTACTCAGGATGCAGAGGTGGGAGAATTGCTTGAACCTGGGAGGCAGAGGCTGCAGTGAGCTGAGATCACACCACTGCACTCTAGCCTGGGCAACAGGACAAGACTCCATCTTAAAAACAAAAAGTTTTTTGGCTCCTTTTGAAATAGCAATGAGTTATCTTTTTTTTTTCCTGTTACGTGGTGAATTGTACTGATTGGTTTTCAAATATTAAGCCAACCTTGCATTCCTGAAGTAAACTCAATTTGAATGTGTTGTACTATTCTTTGTATTTATTACTGAATTCCATTCACTAATATTTAGGATTTTTATATCTTTTCTTAAGAAACACTGGGCAAAGTTTTTCCATTCTTGTAATGTTTTTGTCGGATTTCCGTATGAAGTAAACTACAGTTATGCAACGCTTAATGATGGGGATATGTTCTGAAAAGTGATCCAGGCTGAGGTCGGTGGATCACTTGAGTTCAGGAGTTCGAGACCAGCCTGGTCAACATGGTGAAACCCCATCTCTACTAAAAATATAAAAATTAGCCGGGTGTGGTGGCACATACCTGTCATCTCAGCTACTTGGGAGGCTGAGGCAAGAGCATCATCTGAACCTGGGAGGCAGAAGACGCAGTGAGCTGAGTTGAGCTAGACCCTATCTCAAAAGAAAAAAACCAATTCACAAATACACACATTAGCCTAGGGTCCAGATCGTCAATATCACCGTCCTTTGCCTCCACGTCTTTTCCCACTGGAAGGTCTTCAGGGGCAATAACACACGCAGCGCCATCATCTCCATAATAGCAATGCCTTCTTCAGGGTATCTCCTGAACAACACACCTGAGGCTGTTTTAAAGTTAACTGTTTTTAAATATAGAAGCAATACATTCTAAAGTAATAAATAGTATAGTAAATACATAAAACAGTACCAAAACTGTTTTTATCAACTATTATGTCCTGCATATAATTATATTTTAGGCGAGTGGCAGTGAGGTAGGTCTGTTTACACCAACATCACCGCAAACACGATAATGCATTGCAGTACAACGTGCTGACGTACATGATGTCACTAGGGGATAGGAATGTTTCAGCTCCAGTAGAATCTTATGGGACCACCCTCATATATGTGGTCCGCCGCTGACCAAAATGTCACTATGTGGCACACGACTGTATTCAGTGTGTATGTGTGTATGTGCACTCACGTGCATATGGTAAAATATACGTAATGTAATTTACAATTTTAACCATTTTACAGTATACAAGTCAGTGACATTTAGCCCGTTCACAACACTGTGCAGCCATCACCACTCTAGTTCCAGAGCTCTTTCATCTCCCCAAAAGGAAACCTGTGTCCACTAAGCAGCCTCTCCCCATCCTGACTTGCCCCAGCTCCTGGCAACCACAAATCTACTCTCAGTCTCTCTGGATTTGCCTATTCTGTATATTTCCTGTGAATGGACTCGCACACTGTATGGCCTTTTGTGCCTGGCTTCTTTCATGCCACACCGTATTTTCTAGATTCCTCAGTGTTGTAGCAGGTGTCAGTTCTTCATTCCTTTTTATGGCTAAATAATATTCCATCACGTAGACATAATGTTTTGTTTATCCATTCATCAGTTGATGGACACTTGCATCATCTCCGCCCTTTGGCTGTGGTGAAAAATGCTGCTATGAGCATTCACATACAAGAACCATTTAATTTTAGTGTTCTTGACTCAGGTCTTCCTTATCCAGTAAATGAAATCGTATGTCACAAAGAATAGACGCAGCAACCACAGCAACTGCCCTTAGATAATAACAAATGGATTTGGCCAGGCACGCTGGCTCATACCTGTAATTCCAACACTTTAGGAAGCTGAGGCGAGCTGATCGCCTGAGGTTGGGAGTTCAAGACCAGCCTGACCAACATGGTGAAACCCCATCTCTACTAAAAATACAAAATTAGCCAGGTGTGGTGGCACGTGCCTGTAATGCCAGCTACTCAGGAGGCTGAAGCAGGAGAATCTCTTGAACCCAGGAGGTGGAGGTTGCAGTGAGCCGAGATCGCGCCACTGCACTCCAGCCTGGGCGACAAGAATAAAACAACATCTCAAAAATAAAATAAAAGTGGATTCGCCAGGAGGTGGAGCATGGTGGGAAAGAGAGAACGGTGCTAAGTCAACAAGTATTTCCTGTCTCTCATGCACTGGGCCCTGGTCCAGGCATCACGGATGTGGCAGTAACAAAGCAGACAGGGTCCCTGCTTCCATATGGAAGAAGAATCATCATCAAGTAAACACATAAATTAGTAAGACAATTTGAGTAGTGCTAAGTCCTGTGAAGAATGTGGAATAACATGGTGTGATAAGAGAATCACATGGGAGAAAAGCTGCTAGATAGGGTGGTCAGGCCAAGAGGCAACATCTCAACAGAAGCCTGGCTTTTCTGAATTTTATTTTCCAAAATCTATAAAATAGGCCAGGAGCAATGGCTCATGCCTGTAATCCCAGCACATTGGGAGGGTGAGGCAGCGGGATCGCCTGAGATCAGGAGTTCCAGATCAGCCTGGCCAACATGGTGAAATCTTTTTTACTAAAAATATGAAAGAGTTAGCTGGGCGTGGTGGCTTGCACCTGTAATCCCAGCTACTTAGGAGGCTAAGGCATGAAAATTGCTTGAACGTGGGAGGTAGAGGTTGCAGTGAGCCGAGATCGTACCACTGCACTCCAGCCTGGGAAACAGAGTGACACCTCTCAAAAACAAATCTGTAAAATAGAGACAAGGATACATATCTCACAAACGTCTTCAAAGGCTTGAATGAGGTAATGCTTACAGAACACATGCAGGGTCCTGACAGCTACACATTAATTAATAAATACAGCTACTACAACTTACGTAATATTAAATGTAACTTTCCAAGTTAATAAAGTTAAAGAACCTAGAACCTGAAGGGTTGTCTTTGCTAATAAGTTTGGGAACTTGCCTTTCTAGAGACCTCCAGTGGACTTCACAGACCTGTCCAAGCTGCCCCTGGCCCTCCATGACCCACCCCCGACTCCTGGACAACCAGAGGAGATGCAGCTGCTTAGAGACAAGGCGACTCCTAGACCCAGGGACAGCCCAGTCTGGTGCCAGTGTGGAAGCTGCCTCCCATCGCAACTTCCAGAGAGCCACAGGTGCCTGGAGGAGCTCTGCTGCCGGAAAAAGCCAGGGGCCTGCATCACCACCTCAGAGCTGTTCAGGAAGCTGGTCCTGTCCAGGCACATCCTACAGTTCTTCCTGCTCTACCAGGACCCCTTGCTAGCGCTGGATGTGGACTCCACCAACAGACAGCTGCGCCACTGTGCCTACAGGTGCTACACCACCTGGCGCTTCGGCTCCCAGGACATGGCTGACTTTGCCATCCTGCCCAGCTGCTGTCGCTGGAGGATCCGGAGAGAGTTTCCCAAGAGTCAAGGGCAGTACAGTGGCTTCAAAAGTCCTTACTGAAGCCAGATGTGTGGCTCACGCCTGTAATCCCAGCACTTTGGGAGGCCAAGGCAGGCAGATCACCTGAGGTCAGGAGTTGGAGACCAGCCCGGTTAACAAGGCAAAATCCCATCTGTACTAAAAATACAAAAATTAGCCAGGGATACTGGCACGCACCTGTAATCCCAGCTACTCGGGAGGCTGAGGCAGGAGAATCACTTGAACCCTGGAGGTGGAGATTTCAGTGAGCCAAGATTACGCCACTGCACTCCAGCTGGGAGACACAGCAAACCCTGTCTCAAAAAGTAAAAATCAAGTCCTTACTGATAGCAGGGGGCTGCAGTAGCCACATTAACATGACCTTTGCTAGCATCTTGAATTTCACTGCAAAGCTCTGTGGCCACATTTTCACCCAAAGGGAAATGTGCTTTTCATCTTCTATAGCACTCTGTGTCTGAGAGCAAAATAACCTGGTTAAACACACCAGAATCCCTCTGCCTGGACGGAGAGCGGAGAGATTCAGATGTAAGTCTCAACGCTGTCCCCAGGAAGCTGTGTGTGACCCTAGGCCTCTCGCCTCTGCCTCTGCTTCCCCATTGCCCAACTACTATCTCAGAGATACTGTGAGGATAAATTAAGTGTACATGAACTGTCTTGTTAATGTGTAAAGAGCTATGTGAATGCAAAACATTTCATTATGCGGTCAGACTAGGATAATGTCCAACTAAAAACAAATCTTTTTGGTTCTGGTTGGAGAATGTGGAGGACTAAAGGTGGCCACAAACACTTTGACACTCAAATCCCCCAAGACCTAAGGGTCTTATCTCCTCCCCTTGAGTATGGGTGGCTCTGATTGTTTTATCCAAAAGTGAAAGTGATGTTGTGTCAGTTTCAGATTACAGTCTTAAGAGACTGACATCTGCTACTTCCTGTCCCTTGGAACTCTTGCTACGGGGAAGCCAGACTCCATTTAAAAGTCTGTCAGGCCGGGTGCGGTGGCTCACGCCTGTAATTCCAACACTTTGGGAGGCCGAGGCGGGTGGATCACGAGGTTGAGATCGAGACCATCCTGGTCAACAAGGTGAAACCCCGTCTCTACTAAAACTACAAAAATTAGCTGGGCATGTTGGTGCGCGCCTGTAGTCCCAGCTACTTGGGAGGCTGAGGCAGGAGAATTGCTTGAACCCAGGAGGCGGAGGTTGCTGCGAGCCGAGATCGCACCATTGCACTCCAGCCTGGGTAACAAGAGTGAAACTCCGTCTCAAAAAAAAAAAAGGTCTGTCTATCCTGGCCGGGCATGGTGGCTCATGCCTGTAATCCCAGGACTTTGGGAGGCTGAGGAGGGCTGATCACTTAAGGTCAGGGGTCCGAGACCCAACTCACCAACACGGTGAAACCACAGCTCTACTGAAAATACAAAAATTAGCTGGACATGGTGGTAGGCACCTGTAGCCCTAGCTATCAAGAGGCTGCGACGGGAGAAATGCTTGAACCTGGGAGGTGGAGGTTGCATTGAGCTGAGATGATGCCACTGCACTCCAGGCTGGGTGACAGAGCAAGACTCCATCTCAAAAAAAAAAAAAAGTCTGCCTATCCTGAGACCGCCCCGCTATGAGGAAGCCCAAGCAGCCATGTAGAAAGTGCCCAACCAGTCCCAGCTTTCAAGCCATCCAAGCTTGGTCACCAAACATGAGAGAGAAGAAGTCTTCAGGTGATTCTGGACCCTACTAACATGACTGATACTACACAATACATCCCAAGTAAGAACTTCCCACAAATGCAGAAAATCAAAATGCTATCTTAAGTCACTAAGTTTCGGACTTGTTTGTTCCACAGCAACAGATAACTGGAACAGAGAGCAAGGCTGACGAATGGGCACACGGACTTAGCCCAGACCTTCCCTGGTTCTAATGTTCTTAGGGAGCCCAGGCCAACCCTGGAACCCTCAGGAACTTCGGTTTCCACTGGACAGTTCAAGAAGGGTGATAGGCCAAATCAGTTAACTCACCAGACCAGCCCTGGAATCCAGCAAATCTAACTCTGAGCTACCCAATGCAGTCCAATCCTCATCACAATTCTATGACTGAAGACCAGGCACTATAGCTCACACCTGTAATCTCAGGACTTTAGGCTAGGCGCGGTGGCTCAAGCCTGTAATCCCAGCACTTTGGGAGGCCGAGGCAGGTGGATCACGAGGTCAACAGATCGAGACCATCCTGGTCAACATAGTGAAAGCCCGTCTCTACTCAAAATACAAAAAATTAGCTGGGCATGGTGGCGCGTGCCTGTAATCCCAGCTACTCGGGAGGCTGAGGCAGGAGAATTGCCTGAACCCAGGAGGCGGAGGTTGTGGTAAGCCGAGATCGCACCATTGCACTCCAGCCTGGGTAACAAGAGCGAAACTCCGTCTCAAAAAAAAAAAAAATCTCAGGACTTTGGAACGCCGAGGTGGGTGGATCCTGAGGTCAAGAGTTCAAGACCAGCCTGGCCAATGTGGTGAAACCCCATCTCTATGAAGAATACAAAAATTAGCTGGGCGTGGTGGTGGGTGCCTGTAATCCGAGCTACTCGGGAGACTGAGGCAGGAGAAGAACTTGAACCCGGGAGGTTGAGGTTGCAGTGAACTGAGATCGTGCCACTGCACTCTAGCCTGGATGACAGAGCAAGGCTCTGTCTCAAAAAACAAAAAACAACAAAACAACGCTTTGACTGAAAGTGACTAAAAAGCTGCCTTGATACCATTAACACCCTGTACTTTGCAGCCATTCAGAATTGACGCAGTCTGGATGCCAGCTACTTCAAAAACAACCCACAACCACACCTTTACCATCTCCATCGTCAACTGCTAAGAATAGGAAAATGCATAGTGACAGGTTTAGGATCCTGCTTTAGGATTTCCTTTTCCTGGTTTTGTCACCAGAATTGGCTTTAACGGTTTCTAAACAACAACCACTTAATCGAACAGTTTGGAGACCACTATTAAATACTGCGACTGATAAAGGATCTGTGAATTTTTTATACATATTCGAAGAGTGACCATTTTGACACCTTTTAAAAACCAGCAGCTTTCTAGGCTATTCGTGTAGAACAGCATGAATAAAAACGTTTCTGATACAGGGTTTTATCTGGCTTTAAACTCAGGAACCAAGTTAATTATGCCAGATAGGACTTTGATTTTTCACTACCTTTTCAAAGATATTTTTTAAAGTGCATTATTATGTATGATTTCTTTGGAGTTGACACTTCTTTACTCCAGGAATTCTATGTCACTGTTACAGGTTTCTGTTCTGATGGCCTCTGGGCCTTTGCACCTTCGTGTTTGGGGCCTTATTCCTAGTACATTTCTGTCACCTTAATGAGGCCGCAGATGGAGTCAAAATGTGAAATGACAAATCATCACTGGATCCGCTTTTCCTCACCTTCCCCACTGATGCTCTGGGGGAGAGAGTGACGTGTCACTTCAACTGTGTAACATGTCACACACATCCCACAATAACAGGTGTCATCGTTGTATTCTTAGTTTTAGTTTGCTGTAGAAAATAATGTCATCTCCAAAGGCGATGGGAGTCACATTTTGTAGGATGTGTTTTCTTACACGTAAAGGCAGTCTTCTGCTATGGTAACTGCCAGGATTCATGGCTTCGTCTCTGTGTCAGAAAAGAAGGGATCTGCTTTCTCTTGGCTGATTTCACATAATATCGGTAATGAACTTTCATTCCTCATTCAATGGGGAATTACTTTTTAAACCCTTCCTAATTTTAGCCTGGTAATGTAAGTGTCCTTAATGTGACTGTTTTGATAATTAAAAAAATGATATAAAATTTATTTAAGTCTTCTCTTTATTTCCTTTCCTTTCAGAAGGTCCCCAAATCAGTTAACTCATTCATTGACACATTTGTTCAACAACTGTTCATTGAGACACTCTAGAGATCGAGGATAAATAAGGTTGCTGGTCTCGTGAAAATATGAAGAGATGAAAAATAATTCCAGCAAATGGAATCTGGCAACTTGTGCTGAGTATCACGGTGAAGAAGCAAATGACGCCATGAGAGCTAATAGCAGGGGAATTTAGCCTACTGGGGAGATCAGCCTACCTGAGGAAGGAATGTTTTAGCTAAAATTTGAAGGATGAGCACTACTTAAATAGTAAATGGGGAAGGAAGGAGCATTCTAGGCAGAGAGAACAGTATGTGCAAAGGTCCTGGGGCAGGAAAAGCATGTGCCATAAACAGTACAGGGAAGTAAGGCATGAGTCATGGTTAGAAGCAGGCAGGGGCCAGGCTTCCTGGAATCTTGTGGGTCACAGTAGAGTTTGTCTTTATCCTAAGACCTAAGCCACATAAAGGTTCTAAACAGGAGCCTGGTGAGATCATATTTAATTCTGATTTTTTGGGTTTTTTTTAATTGGTTTTGAGATAGAGTCTTGCTCTGTTGCCCAGGCTGGAGTACAGTGGCTTGATCTTGGCTGACTGCAACCTCTGCCTCCTGGGTTCAAGTGATTCTCCTGCCTCAGCCTCCCGAGTATCTGGGATTACAGGCACGTGCCACCACACCCGGCTAATTTTTGTATTTTTAGTAGAGACAAGGTTTCGCCATGTTGACCAGGATAGTCTCAAACTCCGGACCTCAAGTGATCTGCCAAAGTGTTGGGATTACCGGCATGAGCCACTGCGCCCAGCCACCATATTAATTTGTAAATGCTCACTGCGATCACTGTATGGAAAATGAGCTAGGAGTGGTGGTGGATATGGTCTTTGTTTTTGTTTCAGTCTTTCCCTACTCCATGAAACATCTGCCCACATATGCGGCCAAACAGAATGTTTCTCTTTTCTTCCCTCCTCTTCCTCTTAGGAAGTCACCAAAAAAGGGGGAAAAATCGGCAGCAAGAGAAAAGGAGGAAAAGCTTTGGTGTGCCTTGAATTTTGGAATAGCCCCTGCCCCAAGTTGGCAGGGATGAGACTGCTCGTAGAGCTTCAGATCACAGGAAGGAGTGCAGCAAATCAGGAGACGAGGGGCAGCCAGCAGGGCCCACTGGGTATCCACCCTGTGTGTAAGGCCTAAAATCAAGGTTTCATATGAGGTGCTGCCTTGACATCAGGTGAAATCAGGCGTGCCTAGAATAGCCTAACCCCCAGTTTCTCTCCCGGTCCTCCCTTGGCCAAGGGTGCCCAGCGCAACAACCTTCCTTGTCAAACAGACCCGATGAAACAGACAGCAGTTCCTGCTAACCCATGGAACTGTCCAAATGAGCCAATCACATCCTCCAGGGAAACCAGGTCCTCCCCACCCTCTTGCTACAGAGCGTGCCCCGCAGCGGCCCTGGCTGTTCGCTCTGTTTCTGTGTGGCCCTGCACGGCATGTGGGGGGTCTTTCTTCCTGAGCTTTGAGTGTGTGTGACCAAAAATTGCTGCCAATCTCATCTGCCCAGTGTTGGGTGTCACGTGTTTAGCCATCCCCAGAAGGGTGGGAAGTGGGAATCCCTCCCTCACCACTGAGGTAAAGAGGAAGTTATTAAAACATCCCTAATTGGGCCAGGGCGGTGGCTCACGCCCATAATCCCAGTACTTTGGGAAGCTGAGGCAGGTGGATCATCTGAAGTCAGGAGTTTGAGACCAGCCTGGACAACATGGTAAAACCCTGTTTCTCCTAAAAATACAAAAAATTAGCTGAGCATGGTGGCCAGTGCCTGTAATCCCAACTACTTGGGAGGCTGAGGCAGGAGAATCACTTGAACCTGGGAGGCAGAGTTTACAGTGAGCCAAGATCACACCACTGCACTCCAGCCTGGGCAAGAAGAGTGAAACTCCATCTCAATCAATCAATCAATCAGTCAATAAAATAAATCTCTAATTCCAGGCCAACCAGCAGGCCTAAAAAATTAATCCTGGTTTGGTTTCTGCCCAAAGTCATGGTCACACAAAGCCCTGCCTACTAGAGGCAATAAGGAACCATGATCACCCATTTATTCAAATTATCTACTTGGAAGTACCAGGTGGGGTTTCACCCTCTGATGATTGCATGTTTCTCAACCCATATTCTAATCCCATGCAGTCATCATTCAGGAAGATCCCCTGACTCAACTTTTCTTTTTTGAAAAAATTAGAAATTCCCATCTTCTTTCACTTTAACTGTGACCTTTCGGCTTCCTGTTTTTCATTCCCGAGGGCTATGAATCATAGTTCCAAAATAAATGATGATCTATGGAGAGGATTTTGCATTTCCAGCATTCTTAGCTAACTTTAATGAATTGTGATAGTCACGTGATCCTGAGGCGTCAGGAATCGGAGGAGGTGGCTGACACTGACTGACTCACCATTTTAACCAAATAAGCATCGCACCTAAGCTTGGATAAGGGTCAACTCACACTAACAGGGCTCTTATGTAAGCTTGTTCAGTCTGGTAAGCCATGAATATTTACGTTTTATTTCTCCCAAAAAACAATAAGCCCCTCAGAGGCAAGGAACTCATTTTGGTTTTTGTCCCTTCCACACCTATCTCATTGCAGTGGTGTGTGGGCACTGGAAACAGACCACGTGGGTTTAAATCCTGGCTTGGTCACTTATTGGCCAAGTGGCCCGATACAGTGGTTGTGTCCCCACCCAAATCTCATCTTGAATTGTACCCGATAATTCCCATGTGTTGTGGGAGGGACCCAGTGGGAGACAACTGAATCATGGGGTGGTTTCCCTCATGATTTTTCTCATGGTAGTGAATAAGTCTCATGAGATCTGGGAGTTTGATAAGGGGTTTCTCCTTTCATTTGGCTCTCATTCTCTTTTTGCCTGCCACCATGTAAGATGTGGCTTTGCTGCTCCTTGCCTTTGCCAGGATTGTGAGGCCTCCCCAGCCCTGTGTAACTGTGAGTCAACTAAACTTCTTTCCTTTATAAATTACCCAGTCTTGGGTATGTCTTTATTAGCAGCGTAAGAACAGACTAATACATGGCTTCAGGCAGCTTCTCATGAGTCTAGCCATGGTAGCTATTCTTATGATTTGGATGGTGCCCAAGCATCGCTCTTGAGCTCCAGACCCATATATCCAACCACCTCCAGATACTCTATACTTAAATGGTTTAGCGGCAACTCAAACAGATACGAAAGACAAATCATGATCTCTGTTCACCCCACCCACCCACATGTGACTTCCAGAGCTACTGGCACTCACCAGGTGGTGCCAATAGCACCACCTGCCATGAGCTCAACTTCCCAAGCCAAAGTTCAAAGGACACCTCTCCCTTCTCCTTCCCCATCTGACCAACCTCATCCCTTCATTATGAGGTTGCACTTACTGGGCACCCCGGCACTGTGCAGGAGCTGGGGATTAACAGGTGAATAAGACAGGCTCTTTGGGAGGTTAGGTGCAGTGGGGGAGACAGGCAATCATAATGAAAAGAAATGGGTTGAGGACAGCTTGGAATAGATTTTGAAAGAAACAAGCAGGATCCTGTGATAGAAGCAAGGGAATTACTTCTGATAGAGGGCAGGGAGGGTTTCTCCAGGGAAGTGGCATTTATGCTAGATCTGAATATCGAGAATGAACCTGCTGTAATGAGTTGAAAGATGGGCATTCCAGGAAGAGTGACGGCAAACACAAAGCTGAGAAGTGAGAGAGAAATAAGAGTGTCCCAGAGCCGGGTGTGGGGGCACACACCTGTAATGCCAGCAACGAGAGATCATCCCTTAAGCCCAGGAGTTTGAGGCCAGCCTGGATAACATAGTAATATTCTATCTCAAAAAGAAAAAAAAGAAAGAAAGAAAAGAAAAAAAATGAGTATGTTCCAGGAACTGTCAGATGGCCAGGGCAACCATGCTCTGGGAGACACAGACTTGCTTGTTTTCTTACTGCCTCCTAAACTGTGTGGTCCCGTTTCACTGAAACAGAAGCTCAAAGAAAGGTGAAATTCACACAGGCAAGCACAGCCTTGGGAGGGTTATGAAGCTCGTGAGATATAAGCGGACCCTCACTGGAGGAAGGGGCTGGAAACAGTGGGATGAGAGGAGGCATTCCCAACAGGACCAGCGGCACAAGCCAGGCCCAGAAAGAAATGACTACAACAGCGGAGGGAGATTAAACGGCACTGATTTGGGAAAACCTTCAAAAAGAAAAAAAGGCCGAGATGTTTGAGCCAGGTGCAAAGTTAAGATGAGCTATTCTTGGGGCTGAAGGAGGACACGAGAGAAGCAATGACTTAAGAACATCCCTCAGACAGACATGAGGACATGGGATGGGAGGGGAAGCCTGGGGTAGTGACATCATTTAGGAGTCTGCTGGGATTATATAGGAGTGTCTCAATAAGCTACCTCCTGTACTACTGAATTGGTGGTGGTGATAGAAAGAAAAGGAAGACTCATTAAAATGTATTTTTTTTCTTTTTTTGTAAAGATAGGGTGTCCCCATCTTGCCCAAGCTGGTCTTGCGCTCCTGGCTTCAAGCAGTCCTCCCACCTGGGCTCTCAAAGCTCTGGGATTACAGGTGTGAGCCACCACCCCGAGCCTGGCTAAATGAATTTTTAAAAATTCCTTTAAGTCCAACAGGAGGAGCTCAGTTAAGTAAATTATGGCACATTCATATAACAGAAGAGTATACAGCTATTTTAAATGATGACACAGAAAGACAGTTAATGACATGGACAGATGTTCAAGGTAGGACACAGCATGTACGACATTTCTTGCTTAAGGAGAATCTGAGCTTTTAACTAGATCTCTTTTTTTTTTTCCTGAAGAGATAGTATTTATTAAAAATCTTTAACCTTAAGTGCACATTTAAGAAGACAAAGAAGAACTGCCTCATTCCTCCTTGGAATATGTTATAGATAGTAACAAACTTTTTTTTTTTTGAGATGAAGTCTCACTCTTGTTGCCAAGACTGGAGTGCAATGGTGCAATCTCAGCCTACTGAAACTGCCACCTTCCAGGTTGAAGAGATTCTCCTGCCTCAGCCTCCCGAGTAGCTGGAATTACAGGCACCTGCCACCATGCCTGACTAATTTTTGTATTTTTAGTAGAAACAAGGTGTCACCATGTTGGCCAGGCTGGTCTCGAACCCCTGACCTCAGGCGATCCACCTGCCTTGGACTCCCAAAGTGCTGTGATTACAGGCATGAGCTACCGCGCCCAGAGATAATAAATTTTATCATTTGGAGACATCAAGAAATGTTAGTGGCATTTCCTGAAATCCAGAAATCATGCTTAAAAACCATGTTGGGCTGGGTACAGTGGCTCATGACTGTAATCCCAGCACTTTGGGAGGCTAAAGTGGGTGGATCACGAGGTCAAGAGATCGAGACCATCTGGACCAACATGGTGAAACCCTGTCTTTACTAAAAATACAAAAATTGGCCCGACATGGTGGCATGCACCTGTAGTCCCAGCTACTCAGGAGGCTGAGGCAGGAGAATCGCTTGAACCCAGGAGGCAGAGGTTGCAGTGAGCTGAGGTCATGCCTCAGCCTGCACTCCAGCCTGGGCGACAGAGCAGACTCCGTCTCAAAGGAAAACAAACAAACAAAAAGAAGTTCCCATACATGCGACAACATGGAGAAATCTTGAAAACATTATGCCACATGAAATAAGCAAGACACAAAAGAACAAATATTGTGTGATTTCACTTACATGATTACCTAGAATAGGCAAGATCATGGAGGCAGAAAGTAGAAGAGAGGTGACCGCACCTGGAAGGGAAGTGGGATGTGCGTTACTGCGGAATGGGTATAGCACTTCTGTTTCAGATGGTGAAAACACTCTGGAAGTGGACAGTGGTGATAGCTGCACAACTCTGTGAATGTACTTAATGCCACTAAATTATATACTTAAAAATGGTTAAAAGTTGGCCAGGCAAGGTGGCTCATGCCTGTAATCCCAGCACTTTGAGAGGCCAGGGAGGACAGATCACAAGGTCAGGTGTTCAAGACCAGTCTGGCCAACATGGTGAAACCTCATCTCTACTAAAAACACAAAAATTAGCTGGGCATGGTGGTATGGAACCTGTGGTCCCAGTTACTCGGGAGATTGAGGCATAATTACTTGAACCTGGGAGGCAGAGAGGTTGCAGTGAGCCAAGATTGCATCATTGCACACTAGCCTGGGCAAGAGTGAGACTCTGTTTCAAAAACCAAAAAAAAGGCCAGGCATGGTGGGTCATGCCTGTAATCCCAGCACTTTGGGAGGCCAAGGCAGGTAGATCACAAGGTCAGGAGTTCGAGACTATCCTGGCTAACACGTGAAAACCCCGTCTCTCTAAAAACACAATTAGCTGGGCGCAGTGGCACGCACCTGTAGTCCCAGCTACTCAGGAGCCTGAGGCAGGTGAATTCCTTTGACAGGGAGGCAGAGGTTGCAGTGATCTGAGATCATGCCATTGCATTCCAGCCTGGGTAACAGAAAGAAAAAAAATGGTTAAAAATTACAAATTTTACATTATGTATATTTGCCAACATTTTTTAAATCACAAAAAAGAAACCCACTAATGCTTTGACAACTGTGAGATTTCTGTGAAAATTTCTTTATGTAATTAAAAAAACCTAATTGTTTATGCAGAATCTTGTCATTCTTTTAGTGTGAGTCTCATTGGAAGCTTGGATTCATGTGCTCATTTCAATTCCTGTGCCCTCCAGATGTATATGAAAGTACTTTGTTCAGAAAATATTCCACTGGAGAGGCCCAGGATAAAAGACTCCACCTCAAAAATAAATAAATAAATAAATAAAATAAGAAATGAATTAAAGAACTAGGTCCACAAAGGGACTCGCAGATCTCTGTGTCTGAGCCAGGCTTGTGTGCCGGGCAGCCTCGAATGTACCCCGGCCGGTTTGCAGAGTTTGAGAACCGCCTGACACAGCACCTGGAAGCTGCTCGCTCAGGTTCTTCCACATTAGCTCCTGTGTCACTGGGAGAGCAAAGTGGCTTGGCCCGCAAGGAGGGGTAGGTGGGAAAACCCATAAACAGCCAGATAGTGTCAGTGTCAATTGCTGTGAATGTTTTGCCAGGTGGAAGCTTTCGAATGTGCCACAAAGGCCCCATTAAAAAGTGGCTGGGACAGGTCATCCCAGAAATGAAGGTGGCGCACAGGGCAGACTGAAACTGCTGCCTCCTAGAAGCAGATCCAGATGTAGAAGTAAAGCAGAAGGGGTGAAATTAGAGCATGCAGGGCATTTTAGGAGGGGGAGTCCCTGTGGGAAACTCACTTGAAGAAAATCCCATTGATAAAAAATCTACATTTACAAACTAAGTAAATGGGAGGGATGAGAGTGATTTTTGCTTGACAAAGGGGTCCAGTAATCCCAGCACTTTGGGAGGCTGAGGCGGGTGGATCAAGGCGGGAGGTCAAGAGATCGAGACCATCCTGGTCAACATGGTGAAACCCCGTCTCTACTCAAAATACAAAAAATCAGCTGGGCATGGTGGCATGTGCCTGTAATCCCAGCTACTCAGGAAGCTGAGGCAGGATAATTGCCTGAACCCAGGAGACGGAGGTTGCGGTGAGCCGAGATCGCGCCATTGCATTCCAGCCTGGGTAACAAGAGCAAAACTCCGTCTCAAAAAAAAAAAAAAAAAGATAAGATTCCTTCAAGAACACCTGAATGAAATTGTAAAAATTGAGTCCTCCTTTTCAGGAGCTTGTCTATGGAAGAGGCAGAGGGATGCGCAGACCCTAGCTGTGAGGGCACTTTAGCCCAGGGCAGTGGTGCATGCCTGTAGTCCCAGCTACTGGGGAGGTTGAGGCAGGAGAATTGCTTGAACCTGGGTGGCGGAGGTTGCAGTGAGCAGAGATCACTGAAAACTAAGTACTCTTAGTTTTCTTATTTTCAAAAGAAAAGGATTAAGCTAAACATGATCTCTAAGGTACTTCTTAAATTTTTCTTTATTTTATTTATTTAATTTTTTTGGAGACAGGGTCTGTGTCACCCAGGCTGGAGTGCAGTGGCATGAACATAGCTCACTGCATCCTCAATCTCCTGGGCTCAAGTGATCCTCCTGCCTCAGCCTCCCAAGGAGCTGGGACTACAGGCACATGCCATCATGCCTGGCTAATTTTTTTACGTTTTATAGAGACAAGGTCTCACCATGTTGCACAGGCAAGTCTCAAACTCCTAGGCTCAAAGAATCTCTTGCCTCGGCCTCCCAAAGTGCTGGGATTACAGACATGAGCCACCGCATACAGCCTGCAAGGTACTTTTAATCTCAAAATGGGAGGATGGGCCGGGCGCGGTGGCCCACACCTGTAATCCCAGCACTTTGGGAGGCCAAGGTGGGCAGATCACGAGGTCAGGAGTTTGAGACCAGCCTGGCCAAAATGGTGAAACCCTGTCTCTATAAAAATGCAAAAATTATCCCCAGAAACATTAGGCAAAAGAAAATGTAAAAATAAATAAAAATAAAAATGCAAAAATTAGCTTGGCATGGTGGCAGCCACCTGTAATTTCAGCTACTCAGGAGGCTGAGGCAGGAGGATCACTTGAAACTGAAAGGCAGAGGTTGCAGTGAGATTAGATGGCACCACTGCACTCCAGCCTGGGCAACAGAGTGAAACTTCATCCCCCCGCACACACACACACACACAAGTGAGAATGTTCTGTGCTAGATAAAAGTGATCACAATAATGGCCAGGTGTAATGGTTCATGCTTGTAATCCCGGCACTTTGGGAGGCTGAGGTGGGTGGATCACCTGAGGTCAGGAGTTCAAGATCAGCCTGACCAAAATAGTGAAAACCTGTATCTACTAGAAATACAAAAATCAGCCTGATGAGGTCACATGCACCTGTAGTCCCAGCTACTTGGGAGGCTGAAGCAGGAGAATCGCCTGAAGGGAGGCCGAGGTTGCAATGAGCCAAGATCATGCCACTGCACTCCAACCTGGGTGACAGTGAGACTCCGTCTCCAAACCAAAACAAAACAAATAATAACAATAATCTCAAAATGCTCTCTCCATTGTATAAAATGAGACCAATTTATACCTGACATTATGCTTCTATGAAGTACTTGGCAAACCACCCAGTAAGTGTCAGTGAATGTACTGCATTAGCTAAGACTGAAGTCCACACTATGGCCTCGAAAGCCTCCTTGATCTGGCCTCTGGCTGCCTCTCGGGAGCTTAGCTCACATCACTCTCCTCCCTGCCCACTATGCTCCATTCATAGTGACCTTCCTTCTGCTCCTGGAACACACCAAGCCCATTCCTACCTCAGGGACTTAGCACCTGCTATTCCCTTTGCCAGGAATACTTTCCCCCAAGCAAAGTATTCAGAGAGCTGGCTTCCTCCTGACATCCAGGTCTCCACTCAGATGGACTTCCTCAGAGAGGGCCTCACTCAAACTATTAGATATAGAACAAATTCAACACCCAGCCAAGAAGGTGCATTTTTTTTTTTGACCCAGAGTCTTGCTCTGTTGCCCAGGCTGTAGTGCAGTGGCACAATCTCAGCTCACTGCAACCTCTGCCTCCCAGGTTGAAGCGATTCTCATGCCTCAGCCTCCTGAGTAGCTGGGATTACAGGCGAGGTGCATGCCACTGAGTCTGGCTAATTTTTGTATTTTTAGTAGAGATGGGGTTTCACCATGCTGGCCAGACTGGTCTTGAACTCCTGACCTTGGACGATCCATCCGCCTCGGCCTCCCAAAGTGTTGGGATTACAGGCATGAGCCACTACGCCCAGCTGGTACATTCTTTTTTAGGATACACAAGGAACAGTTATAACAACAGATACGCATTAGATCATGTATTTTCCTCAATACGTTCCCAACAGCAATATGATACAGAGCAAGTTCTCTAACCACATTTCAATAAAATTAGAAATTAATTTTTTTTTTGAGACAGAGTCTCACTCTGTTGTCCAGGCTGGAGTACTGTGGTGCAATCTCTGCTCACTGAAACCTCTACCTCCCGAATTCAAGCAATTCTCCCTGCCTCAGCCTCCCGAGTAGCTGGGATTCCAGATGCCTGCCGCCATGCCCAGCTAATTTTTGTATTTTTAGTAGAGACAGTTTCACCACATTGGCCAGGGTGTTCTCTAACTCCTGATCTTAGGAGTTCTGCCTGCCTCACCCTCCCAAAAGTGCTGGGATTACAAGATTGAGCCACCACACCTGATGAGAAATTAATTTTTAAAAGGTAGATTTTTAATATATTTGGAAACAAAATATTGCTAAGAAATATTGCTAAATGACTCAAAAATATTTAGAACTGGATAATGAAAGTAATATATGTCAAAATTGGTGGCACATGGCTAAAGCAGTACTATTATTATTATTATTATTATTAAGCTGTAGTCTCACTCTGTCACCCAGACTGGAGTGCAGTGGCGCAATCTTGGCTCACTGCAACCTCCGCTTCCAGGTTCAAGTGAGTGTCCTGCCTCAGCCTCCCAAGTAACTGGGATTATAGGTGTGTACCACCACGCCCAGAAGACGTTTCTATTTTAGTAGAGATGGGGTTTTGCCATGTTGGCCAGTCTGTTGTCAAACTCCTAGCCTCAAGAAATCTGCCCTCTTCAGCTTCCCAAAGTGCTGGGATTACAGGCATGAGCTGGCCAAATGGCAGATTTTGTCCAAACGGAAGGCTAAGGCTGACCCGAAGGCTAACCCTAACCTTAGTCCTAACCCTGACCCTAATTGGGTTAGGGTAAAATGACTAAAGGCAAGAGACGAGCATTCTGGATATTTCTCAGGGAAGGAGAGGCAACTTTTATCCTCCACTGACCCAAAGAAATGGACTGTAGTTTGTCCCCGACTTCCCACTCAATTTCCCACTTTGACCCCCATCCTCCCACCCCTTGTCTATCCCAAGCTTCACTCTGGAGGCAATAGCTAAACCTGTGCTAGTTAAACTTGAACCAGATCTGTCAGAAAAGAAGAGGCTGTTGCAAGAAGCAGCGCGGCTTCAAAGAAAGCCAGAAAGAAAGTGACCGTGCTTACTCACCCCGCTTCCCGCTCAATTTCCTCCTGCCCAGAGAATGGAACTCATGAGACAGAAAGCCCAGAAAAAGGGAAGCGAGGGCTTCCCGTCCCTGAAGAAAGGGACAGGGCACTACTCTCCACAAACAAACACTTCCTGCTGGCTGTGCTGACATCACCGCATGCCATTCGTCTCATACTTGGGGTATAGCTCACACACCTAATGCCTTCGAGTTCTAAAACAACTTGGAGCCAGCGTTCTCTGATTTTTCAGTGGCTACATTTAAGAGTATAAAAGAACTGGGAAATCCCAACAGAACACTCTGTGATTGCTAATGTGGTCTTAAAGGTTATTCTTATCAACATCTAAACAACTGAAAACGCAAAATGTTATAACACGTGGACAGTTTTGGAGTCTGAGGAGTCCTGCTTTTCTTCCCTCTTAGCAACCAACTGTTATCTTTTTGTTGTTATTGAGATGGAGTTTCGCTTTTGTTGCCCGGGCTGGAGTGCAGTGGTGCGATCTCAGCTCACCGTAACCTCTGCCTCCCAGAGTTCAAGTGATTCTCTTGCTTTAAACTCCCAAGTAGCTGGGATGACAGGCGCCCACCACCACGCCTGGCTTTTTGTTTGTTTGTTTGTTTCTTTTTTTGTTTGTTTTTTTGTTTGTTTGTTTTTCTTTTTTTTTCTTTTTTTTTTTGTGTGGCTTTTTTTTTTTAAGACAGGGTTTCACCCTGTTGGTCAGGCTGGTCTTGAACTCCCGAACTCAGGTGATCCGCCCACCTTGGCCTCCAAAGTGCTTGGATTACAGGCATGAGCCACCACGCCCGGCCTAATTTTTTGTACTTTTAGTAGAGATGGGGTTTCACCATGTTGGCCAGGCTGGTTTTGAACTCCTGGCCTCAAGCAATCCACCAGTCTCAGCCTCCCCAAAGTGCTAGGATTACAGGCATGAGCCACTGAACCTGGCCTGAATTTCTTTTCTTATGCTTTCGTTTTGAAGTTTACTTTTCTGTGCTTATAAAACTTACTTTTCGGGGGAATAACTATGAACCTGAGAGAGAGTTACAGCTTTGGACTTCTTCTCGCCCGGGCCCATCGCCATGTATTTGAGTGTACACAGAAACATGTATACCAAAGTCCTCCCAAAAGAAAACAAAATGTCCCAATATTAAAGACTACAGTAAATGTAATTCTTGTGGCCTAATCTGAATTGTGAATCTTATGTTTACAATGTTTCCATGGAGTTAGTAACTGTATTAGTTTCTTATGGCTGCCATAACAAATTACCACCAACTTTGTGGCTGAAAGCAACACAAACATTACTTCCAGTTCTGGAGGTCAGATGTCCGAAATGGGTTTTACAGGCTACCATCAAGGTGCTGGCAGCGCTGCGCTCCGCCCAGAGGCTCGAGGGAACCCATCTCCTTCCTCTTCCAGCCTCATGCCTTGGCTCACGGCCGGCCCCCACCATTACCTCTTCACTCTGCCCTCACATCCCCTTCTCTTGAGTCCTCAGCCTCTCCCTTCCATTTTTAAGGACCTTTGTGGTTAAATGGGGCTCACTTGGATAATATAGGCCACTCTCCCCATCTCAAGATCTTAACTTAGCTGCATCTGCCAACTCCCTTGCGCCATATAAGGCAACACATTCACGAGTGTGATGACGAACTGGATATCTTCAGGGGACCATTACTCTGCCTACCACAGTAATTAAGTCACCACCTTAGACATCTAGTCATTGGATTTGACACTACTGGGACTGTATTTTCCTAAGTCTAGTTTGTTGAGTAATTCTGTTAAATATCTAGGCATCTAGTAGTTTCTAAATACATTTGAAGAGATTTCTTTCTTTCTTTTTTTTTTTTTTTTGAGATGGAGTTTCACTCTCGTTGTCCAGGTTGGAGTACAATGGCTCAATCTCAGCTCACCACGACCTCCACTCCTGGGTTCCAGTGATTCTCCTGCCTCAGCCTCCAGAGTAGCTGGGGTTACAGGCATGCACCACCACGCCTGGCTAATGTTTTTTGCATTTTTAGTAGTGACAGGGTTTCTCCATGTTGGTCAGCTGGTCTCGAACTCCGACCTCAGGCATCTGCCCACCTCGGCCTCCCATAGTACTGGGATTACAGGTGTGAGCCACTGCGCCTGCCTGAGATTTCTGACTACGTCATATGCTACAGTGTTCCTGCCTCTCTATCGTCGGGGAACATGAGGAAATGTGTGGGGGCTGCATTAACTGCCATCTCCACAAGCAGGATTTCTTCCATCTCAAGGTGACCCTACGATTGCCATCATCCCTTACATATGGAGCAGTGGAAGCAGACCTCACTCTAAAAATGGTCCCACATAATATTACACAATGTTTTTGAGTAGACAAAATGGTTTCACAGCATTTTAAGGCTATGTAAAGAAATGCCTGCCTCCCAGCACCTTGGGAGGCCGAGGCAGGAGGATCAATTGAAGTCAGGAGTTCAAGACCAGCCTGGGCAACATAGCAGCACCCCATCTCTACAGAAAATACAAAAAACAAATTAGCAGGGCATGGTAGCACACACCTGTAGTCCCAGCTACTCAGGAGGCTGAGGTGGGAGGATTACCTGAGCCTGAGAGGTTGAGGCTACAGTGAGCTGAGATCATGCCACTACACTCCAGCTTGGGCAGCACAGCAAGAGGCTCTGTCTCAAAAAAAAAAAAAAAAAGCAAAGATGATTGATGGAATCAGGTGACAAATGTGCACTCAAACCTGACTCACCCACTATATGACCTTGCTAAGTCTCAGCTTCACTTCTCAGTACCTACTTCATGGTTCACGTGAGATGGAATGAAATGAAGCCTATAAAGCTTTGGGCAGGGACTTCACTGTTGTTATTATGATCAAGAAGACAATACCATACTTGACATAATAGGTTCCCTAGTTTACCTGTAAAGAAAGAGACTTGGCCAGGCTCAGTGGCTCATGCCTGTAATCCCAGAACTTTGGGAGGCCGAGATCAGGGGACCACCTGAGGTCAGGAGTTCAAGATCAACCTGGCCAACATGGTGAAACCCCGTCTCTACTGAAAATACAAAAATTAGCCAGGCATGGTGGCACGAGCCTGTAATCCCAGCTACTCAGGAAGCTGAGGTAGGAGAATTGCTTGAACCCAGGAGGTGGAGGCTGCAGCCAGCAGAGATCACACCACTGCCTCCAGCCTGGGCAACAAAGCAAGACTCCATCTCAAAAAAAGAAAAGAAAAGAAAGAGACTCCCCAAAAGCAAATAACTTGTCTAAAATGGCACAGCTAGTACGTGTCAGTGCTTAACACACATGGTATTTACTCCTGAAATATCTTTGTTGCTGATCCTTTTTGATCAGAGGTCCTTTTAAAAATTTCTTCTCACCGGGTGCAGTGGCTCACGCCTATAATCCCAGCACTTTGGGAGGCCAAGGCGGGTGGATCACGAGGTCAAGAGATCGAGACCATCCTGGTCAACAAGGTGAAACCCCATCTCTACTAAAAATACAAAAATTAGCTGGGCATGGTGGTGCGTGCCTGTAGTCCCAGCTACTCGGGAGGCTGAGGCAGGAGAATTGCCTGAACCCAGGAGGCGGAGGTTGCGGTGAGCCGAGATCGCGCCATTGCACTCCAGCCTGGGTACCAACAGCAAAACTGCGTCTCAAAAAAAAAAAAATTTCTTCTCTCAGGATTTGCAGAATCTGTTTCCAACCAAGGTTTCTATATACACTTAGTCAACTTTAACATTTACTGATGTGCTGATTAAGAAATGTTTCAGTTTAGTTTCATTTTATAAATAATTACATAAAAAATTATTAGCAGGTCTCCAGATTTTTAGTCTAGCTTTTTTTTTTTTTTTTTGAGAGGGAGTTTCACTTTTTTTTTTTTTTCAGACAGAGTCTTGCTCTGTTGCCCAAGCTGAAGTTCAGTGGCTCAATCTGGGCCCACTACAACCTCTACCTGCCAGGTTCAAGCAATTCTCCAGCCTTAGCCTCCCAAGTAGCTGGGAATACAGGCACACGCCACTGTGTTCAGCTTAATTTTTGCATTTTTAGTAGAGATGGGGTTTTACCATGTTGGCCAGGCTGGTCTCAATCTCCTGACCTCAGGTGATCTGTCTGCCTCAGCCTCCTGAAGTGCTGGGATTACAGGTGTGAGCCACCACACCCAGCCGAGTTTCACTCTTGTTGCCCAGGCTGCAGTGTAATAGCGAGATCTCAGCTCACTGCAACATCCACCTCCCAGGCTCAAGAGATTCTCCTGCCTCAGTCTCCCGAGTAGCTGGGATTACAGGTGCCCACCACCATGTCTGGCTAATTTTTTGAATTTTTTTTTCTTTTTGAGACAGAGTTTTGCTCTTGTTGCCCACGCTGAAGTGCAATGGCACGATCTCTGTTCACTGCAACCTCTGCCTCCCAGGTTCAAGCAATTCTCCTGCTTCAGCCTCCCGAGTAGCTGGGATTACAGGCATATGCCACCATGCCCAGCTAATTTTGTATTTTTAGTAGAGACAAGTTTCTCCATGTTGGTCAGGCTAGTCTTAAACTCCCAACCTCAGGTGATCTGCCTGCCTCAGCCTCCCAAAGTGCTGGGATTACAGGCATGCCACCATGCCCAGCCCTAATTTTTTTGTATTTTTAGTAGAGATGGGATTTCACCATGTTGGCCAGGCTGGTCTCAAACTCCTGTCCTCAAGTAATCCACCTGCCTCAGCCTCCCAAAGTGCTGGGAATACAGACATAAGCCACCAAGCCTGGCCTTCAATCTAGTATTTTAAAAGCAAATACTAGGGAAGAAAAGATTGATTCAAAGAATCATTCTGGCCAGGCTCTGTGGCTCACATCTGTAATCCCAACACTTTGAGAGGCCAAGCCAGGAGGACTGCTTGGGCCCAGGAATCAAGACCAGGTTGGGTAACACAGTGAGACTCTGTCTCTACCAAAAAAAGAAAGAAAAGAATCATTCTCCCTGGATAAAGCAAGATGCTTCTCTTCTTTTGATGTATATAATTTAGATTCTAACACTTAAGCTGTTTTGTATTTTGCCTTGCCTTTGTCCTCACTTAACATTACAGCATAAGCATTTCCTCCATATAATTAAATATCGTTCATAAACATTTTTAGGAGTCCCAGGTAGCTGGGACTACAGATATGTGCCACCGGTTAATTTTTGTATTTTTGTAAGGCAGGATTTCACCCTTTTGGCCAGACTGGTCTCAAACTCCTGACCTCAGGTGATCCGCCCACCTCAGCCTCCCAATGTGCTGGGATTACAGGCATGAGCCACCAGGCCTAGCTGAAACCATACTTTTCATCAGTTGTACCTGAGGTAATTAAGTGCAAATATGTAACAGAGATTTGGGACTCTTTTTAACTAATTTAGACCCAAATACTTTTAAAGGATAGGATACATATAAAATGCAGATATCCCTAAATTTCATTAAAAGGTTATTTTTTAAATGTTATATTATTAATACACTTAAAAAGCAAGGTAGAGGCCAGGCACAGTGGCTCATGCCTGTAATCCCAGCATTTTGGGAGACTGAGGTGAGTAGATCACAAGATCAAGAGTTCGAGACCAGCCTGGCCAATATGCCGAAACTCCATCTCTACTAAAAACACAAAAATTAGCTGGGCATGGTGGCGGGGGCCTGTAGTCCCAGCTACTCAGGAGGGTGAGGCAGGAAAATTGCTTGAACCTGGGAGGCGGAGGTTGCAGTGAGCTGAGGTCCTGCCACTGCATTCCACCACTCCACCCTGGGTAACAGAGAGAGACTCTGTGTCAACAAAAACAAAAAAGACGTTGGGTGCTTGTTTTTGTTTTTTTGTGGCTTTTTGCCTTTTGTTTTTTTGTTCCACAATAGATCCAGTCTCATGGACTACCCTACACTGCCTCTGGCGGTCACAGGTTATTCCCCATCCACCCTCTGTTCTATGGTACCTATCAAAGGGAGTGATCTCTGAGGTCTTTCACAGCCTAGTGACCAAACATTAAATGGACTAAGATGTCAAGATCCAGGTATTAGAATAGGTCCAGCTCATCTGCAAGAATATCATCCTCTCCCTATCTCCTCCATTTCAACAACCTGTAATTCCTCCCACCCACTGAATGGAAGGAAGCATCTACAGATCATGCAGCTGATATGGAACTTGTATCTAGAATATATAAAGAACTCTTACACTTTGAAATCATAAGACAAAAGGCCAGGCACGGTGGCTCACACCTGTAATCCCAGCACTTTGGGAGGCCAAGGTGGGCACACCGTCTGAGGTTAGGAGTTCGAGACCAGACCAACCAACATGGTGAAACCCCGTCTCTACTAAAAACACAAAAATTAGCTACACGTAGTGGTGCATGCCTGTAATCCCAGCTACTTGGGAGGCTGAGGCAGGAGAATTGCTTGAACCCGGGAGGCGGAGGTTGCAGTGAGCTGAGATCACGCCACTGCACTCCAGCCTGTGCAACAGAGTGAGACTGTCTCAAAAAAAAAAAATTAAAAAAAAAGAAATGCTTCTGGCTGGGCATGGTGGCTCACACCTGTAATCCCAGCACTTTGGGAGACCAAAGCAGACCTGGGCAACAGAGAGAGACCCTGTGTCAAAAAAACAAAAAGGACATGGGGTCTGATGGGGTCGAGAGGATCATCTGTGACCAACATATGGCCTAGGAGATAAGAGTCAGGGTTTTTCTGCTCTGCTTTTTTGCTTTGCTTTTTCTTGTTCCACAATAGCTTCAGTCTCAAGGACTACCCAGGGAAAGCAACAGCAAAATTATAAACTGACTTATTCCTCACTTTCGCTATCAACTGTTCTTTATTTAGACGTTCCGCTTCTGGAAGTAGATATAATTACACTGTGTGCCACACATATCTGTCATTATGTTATACAATGACGTATTTCACAATATCTATGTGCCAGATAAGCGAATCTTACAGCTTTAAATGCCTGAACGTGTAATTTAAACTTTTCACGAAGGATTCTTCAGAACAAATGACACTGTCTCATTTGCCTGGCCTTTCGCGACTCAAGGATATGGTGGCAAATGTCAGTCTTACATAACTGTAAGCAAATGACACCCTAAGGCACACGGAGGCCTATCACCGCTGGCCTCTAAACTAAATGGTCCCAGACTGATGAGTTTTTTGGAGTTCTTCGCTCTGCTTTTTATAGAAACATTTCTATTTTATGGGCTATTTGCGTATCTGCTGCTCTTAGTATTGGTGACCTTGGGCAATGTGTCCCATCTCTTTCTAACTTGCTGCATTCAAAGAAATGTTTGTTTTACCACCTACGTTACTGGTCACATAGTACATTTTTCATCTGTTAGATGCTAGGGCTATAGCCATAGTCTTTTCAATTCCAAGTTTGTGGAGGCTAATAGCTTAAGCAAAAAATGTACATTACTTCTAAGATTATGGGGGTAACTCAAAGGTAAAGGTGAACAGGGTAGGGGCAGACCCAGGAAGTAGAAGCTGAGCAGAAACCAGAGGCCCATCCCTTCGTCTCCCTCACCTATGTGTGTCTTTGCCCGGCGGTCTCACTGTCTCCGTCTCCCTCACCTCTGTGTGTCTTTGCCCGACTGTCTCACTGTCTTGGTCTCTCACCGCTGTGTGTCTTTGCCGGGCTGTCTCACTGTCTTTGTCTCTCTCCGCTCTGCGTGTCTTTCCCCAGCTGTCTCACCGTCTTCGTCTCTCACCTCTGTGTGTCTTTGCCCGGCTGTCTCACTGTCTTTGTCTCCCTCACCTCTGTGTGTCTTTAACCGGCTGTCTCACTGTCTTCGTGTCCCTCACCTCTGTGTGTCCTTGCCCGGCTGTCGCACTGTCTTCCTTTCTCACCTCTGTGTGTCTTTGCCCAGCTGTCTCACTGTCGTCATGTCCCTCACCTCTGTGTGTCTTTGCCCGGCTGTCTCACTGTCTTCGTCTCTCACCTCTGTGTGTCTCTACCCGGCTGTCTCACTGTCTTCGTCTCCCTCACCTCTGTGTCTCTTTGCCCGGCTGTCTCACTGTCTCCGTCTCCCACCTCTGTTTGTCTTTGCCCGGCTGTCTCACTGTCTTCGTCTCTCACCTTGTGTGTCTTTGCCCGGCTGTCTCACTGTCTCCGTCTCCCACCTCTGTTTGTCTTTGCCCGGCTGTCTCACTGTCTTCGTCTCTCACCTTGTGTGTCT
>CM052656.1:10426160-10472384 GCA_028533165.1 Leontopithecus rosalia | reverse complement strand
TCGTCTCTCACCTCCGTGTGTCTTTGCCCGGCTGTCTCACTGTCTTCGTCTCTCACCTCCGTGTGTCTTTGCCCGGCTGTCTCACTGTCTTCGTCTCTCACCTCTGTGTGTCTTTGCCCGGCTGTCTCACTGTCTTCGTCTCTCACCTCTGCTGTCTTTGCCCGGCTGTCTGACTGTCTTTTTCTCTCTCACCTGTGTGTCTTTACCCGGCTGTCTCACTGTCTTCGTCTATCACCTCTGTGTGTCTTTAACTGGCTGTCTCACTGTCCTCGTGTCCCTCACCTCTGTGTGTCTTTGCCCGGCTGTCTCACTGTCTTCGTCTCCCTCACCTCTGTTTGTCTTTGCCCAGCTGTCTCACTGTCTTCTTGTCCCTCACCTCTGTGTGTCTTTGCCCGGCTGTCTCACTGTCTTCATGTCCCTCACCTCTGTGTGTCTTTGCCCGGCTGTCTCACTGTCTTCGTGTCCCTCACCTCTGTGTGTCTTTGCCCGGCTCTCTCACTGTCTTCGTCTCTCTCACCTCTGTGTGTCTTTGCCCGGCTGTCTCACTGTCTCCGTCTCCCTCACCTCTCTGTGTCTTTGCCCGGCTGTCTCACTCTCTCCGTGTCCCTCACCTCTGTGTGTCTTTGCCCGGCTATATCACTGTCTTCGTCTCTCCCCTCTGTGTGTCTTTAACCGGCTGTCTCACTGTCTCCGTCTCCCTCACCTCTGTGTGTCTTTGCCCGACTGTCACACTGTCTTCGTCTCTGACCTCTGTGTCTCTCTTCCCGGCTGTCTCACTGTCTTCGTCTCTCACCTCTGTCTGTCTTTCCCCGGCTGTCTCACTGTTTTGCTTCTGCCGATTACTGTTCTCAGCTTCTCCACACGTGAGGGTTACATCAAATTCGTTCCAGTCACCTACAGAGAAGAAAGAGTTGTCTGTATCCCAAGGCCAAAGCCAGAGCCTGGGCCGGTTTGGGTCAGGCTGCCACGTGTGTTCCAATCAGCTGTGGCCAGGAGGATACAGTCACATAGTATAAACATGGCTGCTGCATCACCTCTGGGAAAAAGACAGCCTAGAGAAAGGAGGTAGTGACTTAGTGTTTTCACCAGCCACAAAGGAAGCAGATAATCAACACTGTTCCAATTGCATCTAAAATAAAAATAGAGGCTGGGCGCCGTGGCTCACACCTATAATCCCTGCACTTTGGGAGGCCGAGGCAGCTGGATCACTTGAGCTTAGGAGTTCAAGATCAGCCTGGGCAACCTGGTGAAACTCCATCTCTACCGAAAATACAATAAAAAAATAAAAGCTGGGCATAGTGGCAAGTGCCTGGAGTCCTAGCTACTTGGGAGGCTGAGGTGGGAGGATCGCTTGAATCTGACAGGTGGAGGTTGCAGTGAGCCAAGAACTCACCCAGGTGACACAGTGAGACACTGTCTCAAAAAGAAAAAAAAAAGATAAGCTTGGCGTGAGGGCCTGAGATGCTCCCCTATGAAAAAAGAACATGAGGTCTGGCCCCATGGATTCATGGTATACACTTTGCTTTTCTTGAGACCTTGTTGTTTACTCCGTTTATTGGAATTATTAGAGACATAACTCACGTGCCATAAAGTTTACTCTTCCTAAATGTACAATTCAGCGGCTTTTAGCATCCTCACAGGTTCCGCAGCGATCACCGCTTTCTTTCCTCGCACATTTTCGTTCCCTAAATGGAAACCTCGTACTCAGCAGCACTCACTTTCCAGCCTTCCTTTCCTCCAGCCCCTGGCGACCACTAATCTATTTTCTGGTTTTTTTGGTTTTTGGTTTTTGGTTTTGAGATGGAGTTTTGCTCTTGTTGCTCAGGCTGAGTGCAGTGGCGGGGTCTCAGCCCACCGCAACCTCCGCCTCCCGGGTTCAAGCGATTCCCCTGCCTCAGCCTCCAGAGTAGCTGGGATTACAGGCGCGTGCCACCACACCTGGCCAATTTTTGTACTTTTAGTAGAGACAGGGTTTCTCCAAGTTGGTCAGGCCGGTCTCGATCTCCCGACCTCAGGTGATCCACCCACCTCAGCCTCCTGAAGTGCCGAGATTACAGGCATGAGCCACTGCACGTGGCCTCTACTTTCAGTTTCTATGGATTTGCATACTCCAGACATTTCCTATACACAGAATCATACAGTAAGTGCCCTCTCGTGTCTGGCTTCTCTCACTCAGCACGGTGTTTTCAAGGGTCATCCATGGTGTAGCATGTCAGTGCTGCCTTCCTGTTGAGGCTGAATCATATTCCATTGTGTGGATGGACCGCATTGTATTTATCTGCTCATTAGTTGATGGACATTTAGGTTGTTTCCACTTTTTGGCTATTATGAATGCTGCTATGAACACTATGTTTTCTTCAGAGATTTATAATTTTAGATCTTATGTCTTTGATCCATTTTGAATTAATTTTCTTTCTCTTTCTTTCCTTATTTATTTTTATTTTTATTTTTGAGATGAAGTCTCCCTCTGTCACCCAGGCTGGAGTGCAGTAGCACGATCTCAGCTGACTGCAGCTGCCACCTGCTGGGTTCAGGCACTTCTCCTGCCTCAGCCTCCCAGGTAGCTGGGATTACAGGCATGTGCCACCACACCTGGCTAATTTTTGTATTTTTAGTAGACACAGGGTTTCACCATATTGGTCAGGCTGGTCTCAAACTATCAACCTCAAGTGATCCACCCACCTTGGCCTCCCAGAGTGCTAGGATTTCAGGTGTGAGCCACTGCACCCAGCCTTCTTATTTATTTTGGAGACAGGGTCTCACTCTGTCACCCAGGCTGGAGTACAGTGGTACAACTGCAGCTTACTGCATCCTTGACCCCCTAAACTCAAGTGATTCTCCTGTCTCACCCTCCCAAGTAGCTGGGACCACAGGCATGCAATAGCATGCCTGGTTAATTTTTAAAGTATTTGTAGAGATGTGGGGGCGGGGGTGTCTCCCTATGTTGTCCAGGCTGGTCTTGAACTCCTGGGCTCAAGCAATACTCCAAGTTAATCTTCCAAAGTGCTGGGATTACAGGAATGGGCCACTGTGTCTGGTAAATAAAGTTGTTTTTTCTTTTAAAGAAATAAACCAGGCTGGGCACTGTGGCTCAAACCTGTAATCCCAGCACTTTGGGAGACCAAGGTGAGTGGATCACAAGGTCAGGAGATCAAGGCCATCCTAACTAACATGGTGAAACTCATCTGTATTATAAATACAAAAAATTAGTCGGGCATGGTGACACACACCTATAGTCCCAGCTACTCAGGAGGCTGAGGCAGGAGAATTGCTTGAACCAGGGAGGCAGAGGTTGCAGTGAGCCAAGATCACGCCACTGCACTCCAGTCTGGGCAACAAAGTAAGTCTCCATCTCGGGGGGAAAAAAAAAATAAACCAAGGGCAACAGTGTAAACAAAATCACTTTCTTTTCCTGGCCTTTTCTTGGCCTCCCAAAGTGCTAGGATTACATGCTTGAGCCACAGCGCCTGGCTGATTTATTTTTTAGGATCAGTTTCTTTGGTTGGGCCTAAGATGTTACAACTAGTAATTTATGAAAACTTGCATTTCTGTTTTTCTTTCTCTTTTTTTTTTTGAGATGGAGTTTCGCCCTTGTTACCCAGGCTGGAGTGCAATGGCTTGATCTTGGCTTACCACAGCCTCTGCCTCCTGGGTTCAGGCAGTTCTCCTGCCTCAGCCTCATGAATAGCTTGGATTACAGGCACGTGCCACCATGCCCAGCTAATTTTTGTATTTTCAGTAGAGATGGGGTTTCACTATGTTGACCAGGATGGTCTCAATCTCTTGACCTTGTGATCCACCTGCCTCGGCCTCCCAAAGTGGCCAGGCTTCAGCCACCATGCCTGGCCCCTGCATTTCTGTTTTTCTTACCTGTCTCCATTCCAAAACACAAGCAAACCATCTAGATTGAGGATCTGTAAGGTTGAGATGAACTCATTACTATAGGGTAAGTATGAGAAGGGGCTAGAAATGTGTTTTGATTATTGCCATGACTTTTTTTTTCTTTTCTTTTCTTTTTTTTTTGAGATGGAGTCTCACTCTGTCTCGCAGGCTGTTGTGCAGTGGAGCCATTTCAGCTCACTGCAACCTCTGCCTCCCAGGTTCAGGCGATTCTTCTGCCTTGGCTTCCTGAGGAGCTGGGATTACAGGCACCTGCCACGACACCCAGCTAAGTTTTTCGTATTTTGAATAGAGACGGGGTTACACCAGGTTGGCCAGGCTGGTCTGGAACTCCTGATCTCAAGTGATCCACCAGCCTCGGCCTCCCAAAACAAAGTGCTGGGATTACAGGCATGAGCCACCGCGCCCAGCCATGTTTTGATTCTTAAGGAAATGATTTTTTAAGACCCCTTCCGATGAGGATTTAGCAAGGGAGTTTTCCTCTTCTATAGAGAATTTGAGCTTTCCCAATTGCACCAGGCTCCAACTGGGCAAAGACCTCACCTGTCTGTTCACTCCATATCCCTAGCATCCAGAAAACTGCCAAGCGAAAAACAGGCACTCAGTAAATTTCTGTCAAATGAATGAATAAAATACCACCACCTTTTCCTGGAACCATTATGGACCAAGCCATGCATGGGCATCTCTGTTCCTCCCTCTAACTTAACAATTCCATCTCTTAGAGGCAGAGGCTGTTTTCTGCAAATTTTATTATTCACCTTTCTATATTTGGGAAAACAAGTTGGTGTAGCTTAGGAATCGCACATCCAGGAAATGAATTTAAAATGCTGCATCAAAGATTATGCACAGGATTCACAAAGTAAGAAGCAAGCAGATGAAAGCAGTTAGAGACATCATGTCATATTTTCCAGAAGAAATGGTCCATGGATTAAAAATTATCACTATGGGCCGGGCACGGTGGCTCACACCTGTAATTCCAGCACTTTAGGAGGCTGAGGCAGGTGGGTCACCTGAGGTCGGGAGTTCAAGACCAGCCTGACCAACATCTCTAGAGATGGAGAAACCCCAACTCTACGAAAAATATAAAATTAGCCTAGTGGTGGCGCATGCCTGTAATCCCAGCTACTCGGGAGGCTGAGGCAGGAGAACTGCTTGAACCCAGGAGGCGCAGGTTGCAGTGAGCCAAGATGGCGCCATTGCACTCCAGCCTGGGCAACAAGAGCGAGACTCTGTCTCAAAAAAAAAAGAAAAAAAAATCATTATGAGTCTGCAGTAACATAGAAACCAAGTAGTGTGAATCAGAAAATGAAAAGCACAACCATTGACTGTGATTACAAACCCTAACTTTATACCGATTACCTGGTAGAATTTATGCTGCATGAAGGCAGGATGTTTTGCTTGTTCTCTTCACTGGATAGTATTTGGCATATGGAATGTGCTTATTAATATTTTCTGAATGTATTAGGGAAAGTAAATATAACATTCACCTATAAAAACATGTCTGTTGCGGTGGCTCACTCCTGCAATCCTAACACTTTGGGAGCCCGAGGCAGGCGGATCATGTGAGGTCAGGAGCTGGAGACCAGCCTGGCCAACATGATGAAACCCCAGCTCTACTAAAAATACAAAAATTATCTGGGCGTGGGGGCAGGTGCCTGTAATCCCAGCTACTCGGGAGGCTGAGGCAGGAGAATCACTTGGATCAGGCCGCTGCACTCCAGCCTCAGCAAGAGTGAAACTCTATCTCCAAAAAAAAAAGAGAGAAAGAGAAAGAAAACATATATGAAGGCAATGAACAAATATCCAGGTGGAAAATTGTGTTTTTAAAGTAGAACGGTGGCCGTTTCCCCCACTCTCCCTCTATTTTCCAATTCTTCCCTGAAGTTGTGATGCCATTTTCTCAGTGGAAAGGATGACCACAGAATCACCTCCCGTGGGCTGCAACTAAGGAAGCATTTGGATTGGAGTGAGAATGCGGCCAGGCTTCAAATCCAGGAGGGACATCTTACAGGGTGTGTGGCTCTCACCCAGAGCTCACACGACATCTGAATATTTAGGCTGAGGGCAGCGCGGCTCCAGCTTCCCCTGCTCCCCCAGCTCCAGCTGCACGCGTTTAGGAGTCTGCAGTCCTGAGCGATGGCTGCTCCAGACAACCCCCGAGTCCTCTACGGAAGTCCCTGGCACCTAAAAGGAACCCTAAGGGGGGTCGCTCGTTACCCCTCACTTGAACTCGGCCCCAAATGGGAGGTCACTCTCTCCTCGCGGAACCCCTCTCCCCGAAACAGTCTCTCGTTCTCCCTGGCCCTCCTGAGAAGGTCATTACTCCCCAGCCAGCCATTTTTGTTGTTTTTTGGTTTCTGGTTTTTTGAAGCAGGGTCTCGCTTCGTCTCCCAGACTGGCGTGCAGTGGCAAGATCACAGCTCAAGGCAGCCTCGACCTCCTGAGTTCAAACGATCCTCTCACCTCAGCCTCCCCAGTAGCTGGGACCACAGGCGACCGCCACTACGCCCGGCTTCGTGAGTATTTTTGATAGAGACGGGGTCTATGTTGTCCAGGCTGGTCTCTCTAAGTCAAGGGGCCCTCTCACTTCGGCCTCCGAAAGCGCCGGGATGACAGGTGTGAGCCACCGCGCCAGGCCCCTCGCCCGCCTTGGGAAGGAGTCTTCGTCCCCAGGGGCGAGGCCGCTCCCTCCCCGCGAGTTCCAGGCTACCTAGAGGGTCCTGGTTCCCGACGGGGAGGTGGCGCCCTCCCCCGGGCCCCGGGCCCCGGGCCCCGACCGCCCGCACCGCCTCCTTCCAGGCCCTCCCCCGCGATGACGGCGCCGCAGGCCGGCCGGGCTGGGCGGGGCTCCGAGCGGGGACCGAGACCCACCCAGACGCGCTCTGGGACGCGGAGCGGGCGGCGCGGCCATGGCGGGCTGCTGCGCCGCGCTGGCGGCCTTCCTGTTCGAGTACGACACGCCGCGCATCGTGCTCATCCGCAGCCGCAAAGTGGGGCTCATAAACCGCGCCGTGCAGCTGCTCATCCTGGCCTACGTCATCGGGTGAGCGCGGCCTGCGCGGGGTGGGGCGGGGGCCGCGCGGGGTGGGGCGGGGGCTGCCCTCGGCTCCCCGCCCTGTGGCGGCTCATCTCGGCCTCGGTCACCTGGGCGAGTATGGGGGCGGCAAGCCGAGGCGGTGACACCTTCCCCGGGCTCCAGCCGCCGCGCCGGGGTCCCGGGGGCAGGAGGCTGCTTGGGGCTGTTTTGAAGCCACAGCCTGGGCCGGGCGCGGTGGCGCACGCCTGTAATCCCAGCATTTTGGGAGGCCTAGGCGGGCCCATCGTCCGAGCCCAGGAGTTCGAAACCAGTTTGGAAAACATCGTGGGACCCCGTCTCTGCAAAAAATTAAAAATCAGTCGGGCCGTGGTGTCGCGCGCCTGGGGTCCCAGCTACTCAGGAGGCTATGGTGGGAGGATTGCTTGAGCCCAGGAGGCCGAGGCTGCAGTGAGCTGTGATCACAGCACTATGCCGGAGCCTGGGAAACAGTGTGAGAGCCGTCTCTTTACAAAATAAATAAAGGCAAAGCCTGGCTAAGCCTTTACCCTCTCCTGCTTGACGCATAGTGCCCCTTAGCTGTGGGGGTTTTGCCCTGAACGTCTCAATCTTCGCTATTCACTTCCCATCCTGTTGATTTGCTGACAAAACCAAAGATTGGAATTTCCGCTTGGTTCCTTCCCAGTCGGTGACTTCTTTTCATTTCTTTTGTTCACTATATGATCAAACCAAATATAGCGAGGTCGCAGACTTCAACAGTATTTAAAGTTCTCGTCCTTTGTTTTGTAATATTGTGGGGCTTTTTATGGTACCTGCTCTAGCCCAGTCAGTCATTCCCCACGCTGCCCCCTTAGGCTAGAGATGGATGTGCCATTGTACTTGAAGTCACCTGTTACTCTTTTTTTTTTTTAAGGTGGAGTTTCTCTCACCCAGGGTGGAGTGCAGTGCCATGATCTCCACCTCCCAGGTTCAAGCGATTCTCCTGTCTCCACCTCCAGAGTAGCTGGGATTACAGCGCCTGCCACCATGCTAATTTTTGTATTTTTCAGTAGGGACGGGGTTTCACCATGTTGGCCAGTCTGATCCCAGTCTGATCCTAAACTCCTGACCTCAGGTAATCCACTCGCCTCAGCCTCCCGAAGTGCTGAGATTACAGGCGTGAGCCACTTCGCCCGGCCAGCACCTGTTACTATTGAATACAACCCAAGAGAGAAGATGGGAATTACCTTGTCACCTAGGGCCACTTTAAAGGCTCACCTGGGGTGTTCCGGTGTGTACAGCTGCTGGGCTGACATGTATCGCCCAGTGCAGTGGCCCCCAAACTGCACATTGGAACCACCTGGGAATCTTTGGCACCCATCCCCAGACCTTTTTTTTTTCTTTTTTAGATGGAGTCTAGCTCTGTGGCCCAGGCTGGAGCAGTGGTGCAATCCTGGCTCACTGCAACCTCCACCTCCCGGGTTCAAACGATTCTCATGCCTCAGCCTCCTGAGTAGCTGGGATTATAGGCATGAGCCACCACGCCTTGCTAAGTTTTGTATTTTTTGTAGAGAAGGGGGTTTTGCCGTGTTGATCAGGCTGGTCTCCAACTCCTGGCCTCAAGTGATCCACCTGCCTCGGCCTCCCAGAGTGCTGGGATTATGGGTGTGAGCCACTGCGCCCAGATGCATCCCCAGACCTTCTGATTTAATTGCTGTGGCATATGATCAGCTCCCCAGGTGATTCTGATGTTCAGCAACATTTCAGAACCAGTGAACTGTGTTTCCCAACCTTACCTGATCATGGAAGACTCATCTGAAGAACTGTTTAAAAGTAACAAATCCCCCTCCTTGGGATGAGGTTTGGAATCTGAATACTGCCCAGGGGAATTCCCCATGACCGGGCAGGTAGCAGCAGTAGGTGCAGACAGTATTCGAGATGGCTTTTCAGGTACAAACCCAACATCAGAACCACCTGGCCCACACCCAGATTTGGACTCATTGGCCCACACCTGTAGTCCCAGTGCTTTGGGAGGCCAAAGTGGGAGGATCACTTGAGGCCAGGAGCTCAAGAAAGCCTGGAAAATTCGGGAGACCCCTTCTCTAAAAGGAAAAAAATAAAGGTTAAAATGGTAAATTTTAGTGATGGAGAGGTATTAAAAAAACAACTTAGGTCCGGGCATGGTGGTGCAAGCCTGTAATCTCAGCAGTTTGGGAGGCTGAGGTGGGCAGATCATGAAGTCAAGAGATCAATACCATCATGGCCAACATGGTGAAAACCCGTCTCTACTTAAAATGCCAATATTAGCTGGGCTAATAGTTGTAATCCCAACTATTCCGGAGGCTGAGGCAGGAGAATCACCTGAACCCAGGAGGCAGAGGTTGCAGTGAGACAATTGCACCACTGCACTCTAACCTGGCAACAGAGCGAGACTCCATCTCAAAAACAGATAAAAAACATTAGCCGGGCATGATGGCAGCTGCCTGTAATCCCAGCTACTTGGGATGCTGAGGTGGGAGAATCACTTGAATCCTGGAGATGAGGTTGCGGTGAGCTGAGATCACACATTACAGTCCAGCCTGGGCAACAGGGTGAGACTCCATCTCAAAGGAAAAAAAAATTTGGGGGGGGGCCAGGCACGGTGGCTCATGCCTATAAGCCCAGCACTTTGGGAGGCCAAGGCGGGTGGATCACTTGAGGTCAGGAGTTCAAGACCAGCCTGGCCAACATGGTGAAACCCCATCTCTATCAAAAATAGAAAAATCATTTGGGTGTGGTGGCAGGCGCCTGTAATCCCAGCTATTCGGGAGGCAGAGGCTGGAGAATCGCTTGAACCCAGGAGGTAGAGGTTGCAGTGAGCCAAGATTGCACCACTGCACTCCAGCCTGGCCAGGAAGAGCGAAACTAAAAAAAAAAAAAAAAAAAAAAAAACCACAACTCTTTTTTTGAGACCCACTGCTAGCCAGTTAACTGAACTCACATCTGTGGTTGGACCTGAAGCATCTGGGCCGGGAGCTCCCCTGTGGCTTTTTGCTTTTGGCCTTTGCTGCTAGTGGGAGAATCAGTGCATATCTACCTTAGGGTGCTTGTAAAATTTCAACTGCAGCAGTGTCCATAGCGATGTCGTACTGTTTGGTGGCCACTAGTAACATGTGGCTACTGAATACTTGAACTGTCTACTCCAAATTGAGATGTGCTACAACTGTAAAATACACACGATTTCAAAGACATAGTACAGAAAAAGAGGCAGGACATGGTGGCTCATGCCTGAAATCACAGAACTTTGGGAGGCTGACGTGGGAGGATCACTTGAGCTCGAGTTGAGACCAACCTGGGCAACATAGTGAGACCTTGCTTCTACAAAAAAAAAAAAATACAAAAATTGGCCAGGCATGATGGCTCACGCCTGTAATCCCAGCACTTTGGGAGGCCAAGGCGGGTGGATCACAGGTGAGGAGTTTAAGATCAGCTTGACCAACATGGTGAAACCCCATCTCTATCAAAAATAGAAAAATATTTGGGTGTGGTGGCAGGCACCTGTAATCCCAGCTATTCGGGAGGCAGAGGCTGGAGAATTGCTTGAACCCGGGAGGCGGAGGTTGTAGTGAGCCGAGATCTCGCCACTGCACTCCAGCCTGGGTGACAGAGCGAGACTTCATCTCAAAAAAAAAAAATTAGCATGGCATGGTGGCACATGCATGTAGCCCTACCTGTTTGGGAGGTTGAAGCAAGAGGATTGATTGCTTGAGCCTGAGAGGTCGAGGCCACAGTGAGCTGTGACCACACCACCACACTCCAGCCTGGGCAACAGGGCAAGACACTGTCACAAAAAAATAAAAAAGAGTACCACTATCACATCAATACATTTTCTATTGATGACATGTTAAAATATTTTGGATATATCGGGTTACACAGAATATATCATTACAATTAATTTTTCCTTTTTTTTGAGATGAGGTCTCACTGTGTCACCCAGACCTAAGTGCAGTGCACTATCTCAGCTCACTGCAACCTCTGCCTCCCAGGATCAAGTGATTCTCCCACCTCAGCCTCTGGAATTACTTTGACTACAGGTGCACACCACTACAACTGGCTAATTATTATAATTTTTTTGGTAGAGATGAAGGTTCTCATCTCTACAATCATGAGGTTTCCATGTTGCCCAGGCTGGTCTCAAACTCCTGAGCTCAAGCAATCTGTCCACCTCAGCCTCCCAAAGTGCTGGGATTACAGGCGTGAGCCACCGCACCTGGCTCTTCCTGTTCCTTTTTACTTTTTGACATGGCTATTAGAAACTTTTAAATTACATATGGCTGAGGCGGTTTATGCCTGTAATCCCAGGACTGTGAGAGGCTGAGGCAGGTGGATCCCTTGAGCTCAGGAGTTTTGAGACCAGCCTGGGCAACATAGTGAAACCCCAGCTCTACCAAAAATACAAAAAATTAGCTGGGCATAGTGGCGTGCACCACTATGCACCCAGCTACTTGGGAGGCTGAGGTGGGAGGATCGCTGTAGCCTGGGAGGCGGAGGTTGCAGTGAGCTGAGATTGCACCACTGCACTTCAGCCTGGGCGACAGAGAGCCTGTCTCAAAAAAAAAAAAAAAAAGTAGCTCATATTATGTTTGTATTGGATAGCAAAGCTCCGTAGGATTTCTTATGTTGTATTCACTATCTCATTCATGAGAATCTTTAAAGCAGTAAATGCTTTGCTTTTGTCCATCTTGCTGTAATCAAAACTGACTCAGAATCTGAATGAAGGCTCTTTTTTCTAACTCATCTCTTAACTTTCTGATCCAACTCATCTTAGCGAAATTGTGGTCTCCTCCTATAGCAACCCTTCCTTAAAAAGAGACCGAACACGCAGTTCTCATTTATCTAACTCTGTTAACAGTCACATGATGAGGAAGTAATCACATGATAATGAGTGGCACACAACCCCGTGTCTCTAAGTTGGTCAACTCACTGCAATTGATGAGTATATCAGTCTTCCTGCCCCAAGCTTTTGTGTGTCAGACTGGAATTAAATGGAAGCTTACACTGCAGCTGAATTCCTGGAAGCCAGGAATTCAGAAGAAAAGGAACTTGTGAGGGGGAAAGCCCATCTCTAGGCTGGGCAATGAACTTGGAGACTGCTCAATCAGACACACTCATAAGTAAGTAATGAAAACCAGAAAACCAGTTAATTCTCTTTCTTTCTTTCTTTCTTTCCTTCCCTCCTTCCTTCTTTCCTTCTTTCTTTCTGGGTCTCACTGTCGCCCAGGCTGGAATGTAATGGCACAGTCTCAACTCACTGCACCCTCCACCTCGTGGGTTCAAGTGATTCCCCTGCCTCAGCCTCCTGAGTACCTAGGACTACGGGCACCCATCACCACACCCAGCTAATTTTTGTATTTTTAGTAGAGACAGGATTTCATCATCTTTCCCAAGCCGGTCTGGAACTCCTGACCTCAACAAAACCAGTGAATTTCTGAAGTCTCAGCATCTAGGACTCAGAAGAAGGAGGAACCTATCGTTTTCTGATTCTAATGACACTAATAGTCTCTAGTAGATGTTTGACAACAGTTTGGAGGGAGGAGTCCTGATTTGTAGTACTGGCCGATTTCCACGGTGTCAATACTTGCTCCATAATCAACGATGACTCACAAACATTGTTTCAAACATTTGTCATACATTAAGTCATTTACCCTCACAAGAATCCTGTGAAGTTCTATCATTCCCATAATATAGATGGGAAAACTAAGGCACAACGAGGCTAAGCACCTTGGCCAAAGTTATGCCTGGTGGGTGGTGGACCTGAGCCGTGAACCTGGACCTGAGCTGTGAACCAGGGCCTGCTGCCTCCTGTCTGTCCTAAGCCCTATGAGCTAATGCCTGGAGATGTTTTATTTTTTGTGACAGGGTCTTGCTCTGTCACCCAGGCTGGAATGCAGTGGCATCATAGCTCACTGTAGCCTCCATCTCCCAGGCTCAGGTAATCCTCCCACCTCAGCCTCCCAAGTAGCTGGGCTCACAGATGTGTACCATCACACCCAGTTTTTTTTTTTTTTTTTTGAGACAGAGTTTTGCTCTATCGCCCAGGCTGGAGTGGTTTCACCATGTTGGCCAGGCTCGTCTCAAACTCCTGGCCCCATGATCCAGCTGCCCTGACCTCCCAAAATGCTGCGATTACAGGCATGAGCCACCGTGCCCAGTTAATTTTTTATTTTTTGTAGAGATCCCTCCATTGTCCAGGCTTGTCTCAAGCTCTTGGACACAAGTAATTGTCTCCACTCAGCCTCCCAAAGTGCTGGGATTACAGGTGTGAGCCACTGTACCCAGCGCCTTTGGATTTTTAACTGCTCAGACTGGTAGTCATATTCCCACTTCAGAGGAGAGAAGCATATATGTGATGAGAATTCTTGGGGGAAGAGTAAGAAACTACTCTTAAAAGTTTGTTAAAGGGTAGAATTCTCTTTTGTAGAAAGAGTAGTCTAGGGGTGTCCAATCTTTTGTCCTTTCTGGGCCACGTTGGAAGAAGAATTATTTTTAGCCACACATAAAATACACTAAAACTAACAATAGCTGATGAGCTAAAAAAAAAAAAAAAGGCAAAAAAAAGTCATAACAAATTTGTGTTGGGCCTTATTTAAAGCTATCCTGGGCTGCATGCATCCTGTGTACCATGGGTTGGACGAGCTTACAGCAGAGCATAGTGGGTGAGAGAAGAGGCTTCAGAGGCCTCTAGCCTGACCTCAAATCCTGACTCTACCACTCACTAGCTGTGTGACCTTGGGCAAGTGACTTAACCTCTCTGTGTCTCCGTTTCCTCCTCTGTAAAATGGAAATAATAATAATACCTGCCTTATAAAGTGGTCAGGATTTAATGAGTTGATACATATAAAGAGCTTAGATCAGTGCCTGGCGCCTATAAACACTCCAGTGGTAACACATGTAATGAAGACCCTATTCATCGAGCGTTTTCTTTGTGCCGTCAGTGTGCTGAGTGCTTTACCTGCACCACGCCATTTGTTTCCTGCAAACCCTCCTGTGGTTTAGGTGCTACTGTTCTCATTTGGCAGAAGTGGAAATGGAGGCTCTAGAAGTCACGTGATTAGACTGTGGAAAGTCACATGATTAGTCCACACCATACTTCCAGCCTCTGGCTGTCAGAGGCTTCCTGGCATCAGTTCAAATCCACTGAATCCTAATGGCAATTTAAAAGGGCTGTTTTATTTTATAGGTGGGTGTTTGTGTGGGAAAAGGGCTACCAGGAAACTGACTCCGTGGTCAGCTCCGTTACGACCAAGGTCAAGGGCGTGGCTCTGACCAACACTTCTGAACTTGGATTCCGGATCTGGGATGTGGCCGATTATGTGATACCAGCTCAGGTGTGTCTCCCACTGTGTCTTCTGTCTAACACTGACACTTTGCTCTTTACTGACTTTGCACACTTGATTGATTAATGATTGCCATGGCCTGAGTCCTGACATCACTGACGCCCAGACTGATTGTTTTAGTCCAAGAAAGCGGTGCAGCCAGATCTCTTGTCGGCTTAGTATCTAACAGAGTGTATCCAGGTAGCTGTGGTCCCTCAGCTTGAAAGTGTGGCAGGCTGAAACGTCGGAAGCTTTCCAGGTGGATATCTCAGTCTAACTCAAGCCCTGAAAGATGAGAAAACACATGTCTTAAATCCTAGTAAAAATTCAAGTGGAAATATCACCTTTCTACATTTTGGGTTTGCATCATTATCCTAAATCCACGAGGTAAATCTTTTCAGACAGTGTAAAAACTTAAGGCTGGGCATAGTGGCTCACACCTATAATCCCAACACTTTGGGAGGATGAGGCAGGTGGATCCCTTGAGCCCAGGAGTTTGAGACCAGCCTGGGCAATATGGTGAAATCCCATCTCTACCAAAAAAAAAAAAAAAAAGAGGGCCAGGCACAGTGGCTCATGCCTGTAATGCCAGCACTTTGGGAGGCCAAGGCTGCTGGATCAGGAGGTCAGGAATTGAGACCGTTCTAACACAGTGAAGCCACTTCTTTACTAAAAATACAAAAAATTAGCTGGGTGTGGTGGAATGCACCTGTAATCCCAGATACTCAGGAGGCTGAGGCAGGAGAATCACTTGAGCCCTGGAGGGGGAGTTGTAGTGAGCTGAGATCACGCCAGTGCACTCCAGCCTGGGCGACAGAGCGAGGCTCCATCTCAGCAAAAAAAAAAGAAAAGGAAAAAAAAGAACTTTAACAGCAAATAGAGACCAAAACCCAAACAAGAAGGAAATAGAGCACCAGACCTTATCGGGAACAAAGGGAAGGGAAGACACTTCACTGCCATGCTAGTCTCCAGGCTGTTAATCTGCAAAGCTCCAAGTTAAACATTGACTCGTTAGCCCTGGTAACAGCTCCACACCACACAGCCAAACCCTGACATACCCCTCCAGATGGCCTGTGTGCTACGGGACCGAGGGTGACCAGTGTGGATAAGCTGCCAACTCTTGGCTCAGAGCTCTTGCCAGGGAAAACAAGAACTTCAGAAACTGTTTCTTCAGGTGCGCTCTTCTTCCCTCTGCCTTATCATGAGAAGGGTCTTGTCAGGTGCGCAGAGAGGAGACGGAGCTAATGAGCTGTAAAGGTCAAGTGGAACAGGGGATCTGTAGTTGGCTGGAGGGGGCAGTCCTGTTAGCATGCACCTGCCTCAGCAGAGACACGGCTGCCTCCTGTGTCCCCATAGCCTCGTCCCAGCAAACTCTGGGAGTGTCATGCTTGGTGTGTTTACTGGGCGGATGAGGAAGGACACAAGCCCTGCTTTTGTCCATTGGTGGGAAGGAGCACCCCGCAACTCGGCCTTCCATGGTGGATCTGGGCGGGGACCGTGTAAGTTCCCCAGGGCTTTCTTCCTGAGCTTTCACAGTGTCTGTGTTCTTCCGTAGATAGAGCACAGTCACCTGTTTGCAGCCACTTGGCTCATCTCCAGACTGAAATTCCCCTTAATTTGAAGTAGATAAGAGATAGGAAACAGGCCAGGTATGTGGTTCATGCCTATAATCTCAACGCTTTTGGAGGCCGAGGCAGAAGGATCACTTGAGCTCTGGAGTTTTTTTATTCGTTTGTTTTTGTTTCTTTTTTGAGACGGACTTTCGTTCTTGTTGCCCAGGCTGGAGTGCAATGGCACAGTCTCAACTCACAGCAACCTTGGCCTCCTGGGTTCAAGCAATTCCCCTGCCTCAGCTTCCCAAGTAGCTGGGATACAGGCACGTGCCACCACGCCCAGCTAATTTTTGTATTTTTAGTAGAGACAGGGTTTCTCCATGTTGGTCAGTCTGGTCTCAAACTCCCAACCTCAGCTTGGGTAACAGAGTAAGACTTTCTTTCAAAAAAATAAGATGAAATAAAGGAATAAAGGTGATCCACCTGCCTTAGCCTCCCAAAGTGCTGGGATTACAGGCATGAGCCACCGCGCCCAACTAGAGCCCAGGAATTTGAAGCTGAAGTGAACCATGATCAGGCCACTGCCCTCCAGCCAGGGCAACAGAGCGAGACCCCAACTCTAAAAAAGAGAGAGAGAAGAAGAGATCGGAAATAAAAAGTAGACCATACTGAATTGTTCCAAGTGTAGCTCAGGAGAGTCTTAGGAGCGGCCTTCTCTAACACCAAACGAGGAGGGGTTTTGCACATTGAACACCTGGGAACACGACAGCGTGGCTGTGGTGACAGCTCATGCCACATCCCCAGGCTTCCTCCTGTGGCCTTCTTGTCTCCCCACATAGTTTGCCCTAGGCCTTTGGAGGATGCAGCTATTCCTAGGGCTTCCACCACTTCTCAGACTGGAGGTGGGGATATCTACAGACTGGTTGGTTTCTGAGTTGTTCTGATCCCCAAGATGGCTCCCACTACTGACTGCTCTTCCCAGGAGTGTGAAATGCTGAAAGATTTGGGCATCTCCTTTTAAAATGCCTGGGCCCAGCCAGGCAGAGTAGCTCACGCCTGTAGTCCCAGCACTTTCGGAGGCCAAGCAGGAGGATCGCTTGAGCTCAAGAGTTCAAGACCAGCCTGGGCAATATAGTGAGCCCCCATCCTGATTGGATGGGTGGATGGATAGATAGATGGATGGATGGATGGATGGAGGGATGGATGGATGAATGGATGGATGGATGGATAGATAGATAGATAGGTGGATGGGTGGATGGATGGATAGATGGATGGATGGATGGATAGATAGATAGATAGATAGATGGATGGATGGATAGATAGATAGATAGGTGGATGGATGGATGGATGGATAGACGGATGGATGGATAGATAGATAGGTGGATGGATGGATGGATGGATAGATGGATGGATAGATAGATAGATGGATGGATGGATGGATGGATAGGGTAGATAGGATAGATTAGATAGATAAATAGGAAATAGATAAGATAATAGATATAGGATAGATTAGATAGGATATATTAGAGAGAGAGAGATTAGATTAGATAGATGGATACCAGTGCCCAATGAGAGGAGGATCCAACTGGAATCTTTTGGGGTCTTTGCCTTTTATTCCTTATGTGAGGAGGTCATTATCAGCAGTTCTTCAGTCTCATCCCTAGCAAACTGCTTTGTAGAAATTCTAAATCAATGATTCGGCACCTTCACACATATGAGGAAACAGAAGCTTCTCAAAGAGAAATGTCACTTGCTGACCCTGATCAAGTCTTCTCTAGAATGTTTTATTTATAATTTCAGTTAGGAAAGAAAAGCAGCCAGATCTGAGCCCCATGAGATGAGGCCTCGTGTTTTTATTCCTGAGATAATCTGGTTGGCAGGGAATGTTGATAGCACTTGTTGGCTCTTTCCCTCAATAAGTCAAGCTTAACTGAGAAACCATTGTTTCAGCATGCAGAACCCCCTTTTTTAAAAACTGCAATAAAATTCACTTACAGAAATTAACCATTTTAAGCTGGGCACAGTGGCTCATGCCTGTAATCCTAGCACTTTGGGAGGCTGAGGCAGGTGGATCACTTGAGACCAGGAGTTTGAGACCAGCCTGACCAGCATGGTGAAATCCCATCTCTGCTAAAAATACAAAAATTAGCCAGGTATGGTGATACACACCTGTAGTCCCAGCTACTTGGGAGGCTGAGGCAGGAGAATCGCTTGAACCCAGGAGGTGGAGGTTGGGGTGAGCCAAGATAGTGCCACTGCACTGTAGCCTGGGCAATAGAGCAAGGCTTCTCTCAAATAAATAAATAAAAAGAAAGAAATCAGCCATTTTAAAATGAAAAATTCAGCAGCATTTAGTGCATTCACAGTGTTGTACAAGCCTCACCTCTGTCTACTGCAAAACATTTCCATCACCCCAAAGAGAAGCCGCGTACGTTGCTCAGTGCTCCCCACTCCCCGCGTTCCGTACATCCCTCACTCCCTGGCAACCACCAAGTGCTTTCTGTCTCTGTGAACTTGACTGTTCTAGAAATCTCACATCAATGTAATCGTGTCCTGTGTGGCCATTGTGTCTGGCTTCTTTCATTCAGCCTCTTGTTTTTGGAGTTCATCCATGTTATGGCCTGGGACAGTGCTTTATTTCTTTATTTTATTTTTTTTTAATTAATTTTTTTTTAAGATAGGATTTCACCATGGTGGCCAGGCTGGTCTTGAACTCCTGACCTCATGATCCACCCACCTTGGCCTCCCAAATTGCTAGGATTACAGGCGTGAGCCACTGCGCCCAGCTATTCCTTTATTTTATTTTATCTTATTTTTTTGAGACAGAGTCTTACTCTGTCACCCAGGCTGGAGTGTACTGGCATGATCTCTGCTCACTGCAACCTCCACCTCCTGGGTTCAAGTGTTCCTCCTGCTTCAGCCTCATGAGTAGCTAGCATTACAGGGGCATGCCACCATCCCTAGCTTTTTTTTGATATTTTTAGTAGAGATGGGGTTTTACCACATTGGCCAGGCTGATCCGGAACTCTTGACCTCAGGTGATCCGCCCGCCTTGACCTCCCAAAGTGCTGGGATTACAGGTGTGAGCCCCTGTGCCTGGCCCCGTCATTCCTTTTTATTCATGCCTGTCACATTCCATGTGTGGCTCGACCAGGACAGACACTTGGGCTGTTTCCACCTTTTGGCTCTTGTGAAAAGTGCAGCTGTGAATATTTATGTACAAGGATTTGTTTGAGTTGCCATTTTCCTTTAGATTATAAACTTTCCTGGAAGAGAGCAGGAGGCCGGGCAGTCAGTTTTTGAGTTGGCCTATTAAGTCAAAGCCTACCTTTCTCAGTTCTCCTTGAGTCCTCTGAGCATGACTTGCCCACATTCTCTCCCCTCTGCAGGAGGAAAACTCCCTCTTCATCATGACCAACATGATCCTCACCATAAACCAGACCCAGGGCCTATGTCCCGAGGTAGGTGGCTCCCCCGGCAGAGCCCCAGGCCGCCACCCCTCTCTCCACGCCTGTCTGCAGGTGTGTGGGGCTGGGCCACGTGGACCTTCTTCTCACTCCTTCTTTTTCCAGATTCCAGATGCGACCAGTGTGTGTGAATCAGATGCCAGCTGTACTGCTGGCTCTGCCGGCACCCACAGCAACGGTAAGAGCTCATGGCCTCCTGGGGAAGGCAGTCCCTGATCAGATCGCCACCACTGTGAAGGCTCTTTGATAGGGAAATCCCAGGAATAAAGAAATCCCCTCAGCTCCTTCACATGACCCTGGGTGAGCCAGGTGTCGAGGTTGGGGCCCTAGAACCCTCTCTATGTTCATGGCTAACATCCCAGCTCTTGCCCTGTTCTTTTTTGAGCCAGAATCTTGCTCTGTTGCCCAGGCTGGAGTGCAGTGGTGCAATCTCAGCTCACTGCAGGCACGAGCCACCATGCCCAGCAATTTTTCTTCTTTTGTTAGAGATGTGGTTTCACTATGTTGGCCAGGCTGGTCTCTAACTCCTGACTCAGGTGATCCGCCCACCTCAGCCTCCCAAAGTGCGGGCATTACAGGAGTCAGCCACCACGCCCGGCCTCTTGCCCCCTTCTTTAGGTTGGTATCACCCTGGCTGAGATGTGGCCAGCACACAAGTGACTGTCTTCCTCTGATTCTAACTCTTGGACACTGACACTGTCTAAATCCCAGATATGCGGAGCTCAGGATTGGCTACATGGGAGGCTGGGTGGGGCTATCACTCTCTACTCGAAAAAGGTAGAAAATGGGAGACCCCTATGGACCTGGGACCCCCTTGTCTTTGTAGGAGTCTCAACAGGCAGATGCGTGCCTTTCAACGGGTCCGTGAAGACCTGCGAGGTGGCAGCCTGGTGCCCGGTGGAGGATGACACACATGTGCCACAGTGAGTCCAGCCCTAGGGAAGGAAGAAAGTGCCTTTTTTTTTTGAGACACAGTTTCACTCTGTAGCCCAGGCTGGAGTGCAGTGGTATGATCTTGGCTCAACCTCTGCCTCCCAGGTTCAAGCAATTTTCATGCCTCCCAAGTAGCTGAGATGACAGGTGCTCACCACCATGCCCGGCTAATTTTTTGTCTTTTTAGTAGAGACAGAGTTTCACCACGTTGGCCAGGCTGGTCTCGAATTCCTGACCTCAAGTGATCCACCTGCCTCGGCCTCCCAAAGTGCTGGGATTACAGGCGGGAGCCACTGCGCCCCACCGGAAGCACCTTAAACTGTAGGTGTCAGCCCTGAGCAGAGGTAATCAAGGGTTACACCTGTGTGTTGTGGCTTTCTGTGTGTTACTGGTGTCTGTGTGGAGTCAGGCTGCCCTAGGATGACTGCTCAACCACGAAGCAGTGACCATCAGTGGCGAGGTGGGCCACAAGTGTCTGTCACTCACGAGAAGGATGCAGGTAATTTCCTCGTATGTTAGGACTCTGTCAGTTTCAAATAACTGACAGGAAACAGTTCTCAGTGCCTTAAGCACATGTGCACAAACACACACACATACATACATGTGTGCTTAGCGGGGATAGTGTATTGTTCAGCTAACCAAAAAGATCCAGCGTGGCCATAAGCATCTTTTGCCAGGCTGAGGCAGGGGAATCACTTGAACCTGGGAGGCGGACGCTGCATGAACTGAGATGGTGCCACTGCGCTCTGGCCTGGATGACAGAGTGAGGGCTAAAGGACAACACCCTGGTCTCCCTGCCTGTCTCCACATCCCTCCGTGCCAGCTTCACTCACAGGATCCACCACATAGCCCGGGGGGCGGCGCTGCACTTAGAGCCCCCAAGGCCGAGTCCCAGATATCCCTGGAGAGTCTAGACCTGTCTATCACCACATCATCAGCCAGAGCTCTCAACCCATCTGTATGGCTGGGGCATGGGTTTTGCTTATCAGCTTGGGCCTGGGTCTCATGCCCATCTCTGCAGCTGGGGCTAGAGTCAGACCCGCCCAAGTGACACAAGCAAGCATCAGGGAGGTATGGCTTCCAAAGGAAACTTGGGGTTCTGTTATCAGAAGAGCTGGGAGCAGATGCTGGGAAGAAAATAACAGATATTTCCTACATTATATTTTAAACTAAACTAGACAGGTTCAGCCAGGCACAGTTGTTAACGCTGTAATCCTGGCACTTTGGGAGGCCGAGGCAGGCAAATCACCTGAGGTCAGGAGTTTGAGACCAGCCTGGCCAACATGGCGAAAAACCCCATCCCTACTAAAAATATAAAAAGTAGCCAGACATGGTGGCTGTCACCTGTAGTCCCAGCTACTTAGGAGGCTGAGGCAGGAGAATGGCTTGAACCTGGGAGGTGGAGGTTGCAGTGAGCCGAGATTGCACCACTGCACTCCAGCCTGGGCGACAGAGGGAGACTGTCTCAAAAAATAAAAATTAAATAAATAAAAATTTTAAAAATGAACTAAACTAGACGGGTTCAAGGTTGCTCCAGACTAACATTCTCCCTGGTTGTAATTGGCTGTGCTTGGCGGGGTGGAGTCCAGGCGGCGCTCTGAGAAGTGCATGCAGCCCAGTGCCTTTCTCACCAAGAGCGCCAACTGAGGCCTCTGTGAGCCCTGGGGAGCAGGAAGCCACTGAACCTCATCCTGGGTGTGTTGAGAAGGAGGGAAAGGCTGAGAACTGCAGATTTAGAGATTGCTGAGGCAAAGGAAGGAGGTAGCAAAAAGGAATCCTAGCATCTTAGAGCTGAGAGGATCTCACCGAGCTGTGCTCTCCAGTGCAGGAGCCTCTGGCCCCACGTGGCTGTTGAGCAATTGAAATGTGGCTGGTCTGAAAGGAGATGGGCATCCATAGGCAGTACACCCATAATTGATTCTGAATTTTTTTTTTTTGAGACTAAGTCTTGCTGTGTCACCCAGGCTGGAGTGCAGTGGCACAATCTCAGCTCACTGCAACCTCCACCTCCCAAGTTCAAGTGATTCTCCTGCCTCAGCCTCCCGAGTAGCTGGGATTATGGATGTCTGACAATATGCCCAGCTAATTTTTGCAGTTTTAGTAGAGACAGCGTTTCACTCTGTTGGCCAGGCTGAAACTCCTGACCTCAGGTGATCCACCCACCTCAGTGAGAGAGCAAGAGAAAAATGGTATCTTGTGAGACACAGCTACAAGCCACACTCCAATTTAAAGTTTTCTAGTAGCCACATTAAGCAAAAGAAACAAGTAACATTTTATACAATAACCCAAAACATTACTTCAACACATATCCAACATAAACCATCAATGAGATATTATACATTCTTTTTTCATAATAAATATTCAGAATTGGGCTGGGCACAGTGGCTCACGGCTGTAATCCCAGCACTTGGAGAAGCAGAGATGGTTGGATCACTTGAGGCCGAGAGTTCAAAAGCAGCCTGGCCAACATGGTGAAACTCCCTTTCTACTAAAAATATCAAAATCAGACTTGTGTGCACCTGTGATTGCAACTACTCAAGAGGCTGAGGCACGATAATCCCTTGAACCTGGGAGACAGAGGTTGCAGTGAGCCAAGATCGTGCCACTGCACTCCAGCCTGGATGACAGAGTAAGACTCTGTCTGAAAAACTAAACAAAACAAAAACATTTTGGAACTAGATAGAGGTGACGATTGCACAACATTGTGAATGTAGTAAATGCCACCGAATTGTCCAGTTTAAAATAGTTAATTTTATGTTACATGAATTTCGTCTCAATTTCTCTAAAAAGGTGAGTTGATCTTAAAGTATTGCATATGAGGCACACAGGTGTGCAGGTGCGTTATGTACAGGAAATGACAGAAATTTGTACACCCCTGTTGTGAGCCATCCCTCTTGAGGGAGCAGGGACTTTGAAGATCTGAGAGAAGGCTGGGCACAGTGGCTCACGCCTATAATCCCAACTTTGGGAGGCGGAGGTGGGTGGATCACCTGAGGTCAGGAGTTCAAGACCAGCCTGGCCACCATGGTGAAACCCCGACTTTACTAAAAATACAAAAATTAACCAGGCGTGGTGGTACATGCCTGTAACCCCAGCTACCCAGGAGGCTGAAGCAGGAGAATTACTTAAACCTGGAAAGTGGAGGTTTCAGTGAGCCACTATCATGCCATTGCATTCTAGCCTGGGCAACAAGAGTGAGACTCCGTCTCAAAAAAAAAAAAAAAAAAAATCTGAGAGAAGCCCCTTGGTCTCGGCCTTGCTCTGACAGCAGCAGTGACAGGCTCAGCTCTCCTCAGAGTGCAGCTCTGTCACTGGCCTTGCTCCTGTCTCAGGTCTGGGAAGACTGTCGATGTTGTCATTCCAAAGATCCCATCTGGATGAGGGGAGCATCCCCCACAGAAGGGTCACCCCTACAGTGCAGATTCTCCAGGAGAAATTCACCAAAGAAATGGAGGCCCCTCGGGGACAGATTCAACTTGGTATTGTCAGCCCGGAGCTGACGTGGCACTTCTGAGAAGGGGCTGGCGCACCTGCTGGCAGGTGCTTTATGCACTTTTCAGACAGGTCAGAATCCAGCCTGTAGGCAAATTTACCGTGGCTTTGACTTGTAAAACCGGACCTGCCCGGCCTTCATTCTTCCCCTGGAGAATGCCTGAGGCCCTGAGGCCTGGGAAGACTGATTTCCAGTGAGGCCACGCATCCCCTCCCTGGTTAGCTCTGAGTTCTCCCTGCCTTGAGGAGAGCCTCTGCCCTTCTTCGAGAGGAAGAACCTGGAAGTCTTGGCTCAGTCTCTTTTCTTGACGCAGTGTGTATGCAGAAGCGGGTAGAAAATGCTAGTGGGGGTGCATCTTTTTGACAAAATGACATTGTAAGATGTGTGTATATGTTTTTAAAAATATTACATAGGGGCCAGACATGGTGGCTCACCTCTGTAGTCCAGCACAGGGAGGCGGAGGCGGGAGGATCGCTTGAGGTCAGGAGTTCCAGACCAGCCTGAGCAATGTAGCAAGACCTCGTCTCTACAAAAAAAAAAAAAAATTATTTTAATGAGCAGGCATGGTGATGCATGCCTGTAGTTCCAGCTACTTGAAAGGCTGAGGTGGGAGAATCCCTTGAGCCTGGAAGGTTGAGGCTACAAGAACCTGTGTTCATGTAACTGTACTCCAGCCTGGGCAACAGAGCAAGAGCCTGTCTCAAAAATATATGTAGGCTGGGCGTGGTGGCTCATGGTGGCTCACGCCTGTCATCCCAGCACTTTGGGAGGCCAAGGCGGGCAGACCACTTGAGGCCAGGAGTTGGAGACCAGCCTCACCAACATAGTGAAACCCCATCTCTACTAAAAATACAAAAAATAGTTAACCAGACTTAGTGACACATGCCCCGGGAGGCTGAGGCAGGAGAATTGCTTGAACCCAAGAGACAGAGGTTGCAGTGAGCCAAGATCATGCCACTGCACTCAAGCCTAGGTGACAGAAATGAGACTCTATCTCAAAAAATACACACACACACACACACACACACTACACATTTACACGTGTATATATTATGTCTATATCTCGTGGCTATGTGAGTATATGTATATGTGTGTGTGTTTCATTAACAGTAATGTTATTGTTTTTCAGACCTGCTTTTTTAAAGGCTACAGAAAACTTCACTCTTTTGGTTAAGAACAACATCTGGTATCCCAAATTTAATTTCAGCAAGTAAGTGGCGGCCAGGTGTGTGAGCTCACCAGTGTCTCAGGGAAACTTGTGGCTCCTTTCTCTCCTCTGAGGCGTTTGTGGCTCTCATTTTCTGCTTCCTCTCCACTTCAGGAGGAATATCCTTCCCAACATCACCACTACCTACCTCAAGTCGTGTACTTATGACGCTAAAACAGATCCCTTCTGCCCCATATTCCGCCTTGGCAAAATAGTGGAGAACGCAGGACACAGCTTCCAGGACATGGCCGTGGAGGTGGGTGCGGGCCCTGGCTCTCCTGACCCAGCCCTGGTCGCATCTCCTGCCAGGCGCTGAGGAAAGCCTTGCCATGTCTCTGCTGCTTATCCCCAGGGAGGCATCATGGGCATCCAGGTCAACTGGGACTGCAACCTGGACAGAGCCGCCTCCCTCTGCTTGCCCAGGTACTCCTTCCGCCGCCTGGATACACGGGACGTCGACCACAATGTGTCTCCTGGCTACAATTTCAGGTGGGCGTGAGCTTGGGCCCCTCACTGGTGTTCTGGGGGTGCTGGTGGCTGGGTATGCTCCAGTGGGGGCACCCACGCCTGCTGAAGACCAGCACTCAGGCAGCACCCCAAGGACAGGCTGCTGGTCCGCCGTCCAAGGCAGCGGGGAGGTCATGCCTGCAAAGTGCCCTCAGTAGTGCCCTACTCCAGGGCCATCCGGCCCCCAAGAGCCCTCCTTGTCCTTTCTTGCCACAAGAAACATGGTGAGATGGTTCTTTGAGCAGCCAGGAGAGGCTGGGGGCTTGAGTTTTCCAGTGCCAGCCTCAGCCGTGACCTCCACTCACTGTCTCGAGGAGTGGATGGTCTCGTGATCCTCCAGTCCAAAGGCCTCTGGCGCCTGGCCCAGGATTTGGCTTCTCAAAGGTTGAGCCTGCCCAGAAGCACCGGAGTGCAGGGGACACAGGTTTGAGGCCCTAAAAGGCCTTTGCTGGATTCCCTGCTGCAAATGCTGGCGTCTCAGTGTCCTGGGGTTGCTGAAATCAAGTCACACAAACAGTGGCATCTTAGTGTCCTGGGGTTGCTGTAACCGAGTCCCACAGTGGCTTGCAACCACAGGACTTGATTCTCTTGCAGTTCTAGAGGCCGAAACCTAAAATCCAGGCGTCAGCAGGGCCGTGCTGGCTCTGAAGGCTCTAGGGAGAGTCCTTCCTTGTCTCTCGCGGCTCCTGGGAGCCCAGGGTGTTCCTTGGCTTATAGACGCACCACTCCAGTCTCTGCCTCTGCAGCCATGGGGGCTTCTGCCCTGCGTGTGTCTGTGTCTTCTCTTCTTGTGAGGACGTTAGTCATTGGATTTAGTGCCCACTCTATCTAGTGTGGCCTCACCTTAACAAATTACATCCTCAGATACCCTATTTCCAAATAAGGTCACACTCCCAGGCTTCAGGTAGATGTGAATTTGAGGGACACACTGTTCAACCTACTACAGCTGATGATCTCATGACAGGGTCTTATTGCCACATCCTCAAGGCAGCAGAAGCCGTAGCCAGGTACATTTCCACGTCCTTTGTTGCACTTTTCATACTCCTTAAAAAGAGGCTCTCCAGACCGGGCACAGTGACTCATGCCTGTAATCCTAGAAGGTGGGCAGATCACTTGAGGTCAGGGGTTCAAGACCAGCCTGGCCAACATGGCGAAATCCCATCTCTACTAAAAAAATACAAAACTTAGGTCGGGTACGGTAGCTCATGCCTGTAATCCCAGCACTTTGGGAGGCCAAGGCGGGTGGATCACCTGAGGTCGGGAGTTCCAGACCAGCCTGGCCAACATGGAGAAATCCTATCTCTACTAAAAATAAAAAAAATTAGCCGGGCATGGTGGTACATGCCTGTAATCCCAGCTACTTGGGAGGTGGAGGCAGGAGAATTGCTTGAACCCTGGAGGAGGAGGTTGCAGTGAGCCGAGATCGCGCCACTGCTGCACTCCAGCTTGGGTGACAGAGCAAGTCTCCGTCTCAGAAAAAAAAAAAAAAATGCCCCCACAGGGACCATCCCAGGCATTCAGCCGAGCTTTTGGGCTGCATTTATCTCCCTCTAGTGGTGACGTATGGAATCCAATCTGTACGGGATCCCAAGATCTCTGAAATTGTGGGATCTGCTGTCCTTTTGCACCATCCGGCTCACTGAGTAAGGCAGATGTTTGAATTCTTTTTCTAGCAGTTAGATTTGTGTTGTTCCATCTCTACTGCCACACACTTCTTCTTGTGGAATCCTCAAACTTGGGTCAGAGCCCTAGAACAGAGAGGCCTCAGGACACCTATCCCCCAACCTCGGCCAGCAGCAGGCCCTGCTTGAGCCTCCCCAACCCATGACATGGAATTTGTGGGCCAGATACAGCATGGACCTAGGGTGCGGGCCTAGGCTCCTGGCGGATGCCCAGAGAACATGCGGCAGCAGATGGTATGTCTCGATGGTCCTCCGCAACCATCCATCCCAGTGCGCATGCGCTCACGCACTGTGTGTGTGTGTGTGTGTGTGTGTGTGTGTGTGTGTGTGTGTGTGTGTGTGTATGTATGCATATATATTTGTTGTTGTTGTTGTTGTTTTTTAAGGTAGTGTCTTGCTCTGTCGCCCAGGCTGGAGTGCAGTGGCTCGAGTGCCACCACGCCCAGCTAATTTTTTTGTATTTTTAGTAGAGACAGGGTTTCACCATGTTGGCCAGGATGGTCTTGAACACCTGAGCTAGTGATTCGCCCACTCAGCCTCCCAAAGTGCTGGGATTACAGGCACAAGCCATGTAATATTGGAGTTCAGGGGTTCAGGGTGCCCTCAGCTCCCCTGAGAGGACGTTTCTCCAGGTTCTTGATCTCCTGCCCTCTCGAGAATGAGGGGACCATGGCGCAGTGTGCAGTAAATGCCAGACAAAAAGGTGTTTGTAGAAAGTGATTTATTTAGAGCAGAGAGAAAAAAGGAGAAAGAGAGAGAAACAGCTAACTCTCACCCTGAGTGAGAGAAAGAAAAGCTGCTCTCACACTGAGTGAGAAGGGTCCCCAGAGGGAAACCAGAGAAGGCAGGCTCCTCTCACCCTGAGTGAGAGAATCCAGAAAGATGGAATCCAGGAGAGGAAAGCGGCTTCCACCCTGAGTGGAAGGGAATAGAGATGGAGTTTAGGAGGGGAAGACGGGCTTCCACGAGACAGTGTGGAAGGGGACACGAGAGGGAAAATCCAGGAGAGAGAAAGATGGCTTCCACGAAGGGAGTGTTCGTGGAAGGGGACCCAAACATGGAGTCCGAAGGGATGTAGAAGAACTGGGAGGAACCAGTTCTTAACCTGGGAGGAACCCCCACCTTCTCTAATACCCCAGGCCAATGAAAGGAGTTCCTTAGAACTTCCGCTGGAGTGATTGACTCCTAGTTTCTTCCCGGGCCCTTGCAATTCAAACATAAACCGTTACATCTCCTTGTACGGAGAGAGATGGGAGAGGGGCATGGCGCTAGGAAGTTCTTGCCCTTAAAACTACGCCCCCTTGTGGACCCGGAAAGAGAACACCTTCCCGCACCCCTGCGCCTGGCTTTTATTTTTTATTTTATTTTATTTTTCTTTAAAGGCAGTGTCTTGTTCTGTCACCCAGGCTGGAGTGCAGTGGTGCGATCTCAGCTCACTGCAAGCTCCACCTCCAGGGTTCAAGCAATTCTGCCTGCCTCAGCCTCCTGAGTAGCTGGGATTACAGGACACGCCTCCACGCCCAGCTAATTTTTTTATTCTTAGTGGAGATGGGGTTTCACTATGTTGGCCAGGGTGATCTCAAACTCCTGACCTCAACTGATCCACCCACCTCGGCCTCCCAAAGTGCTGGAATTACAGGCGTGAGCCACTGCGCCCGGCCATGTGTTTTTAATGGTCTTATTGACATGCAATTCACATGTCAGACCGTTCACCCATTTGAAGTATAGGATTCATGTTTTCACCATATTCACAGATAAGTGCAATTCACCACAGTCCATTTTAGAACATTTCCGTCTCAAGAAGAGCCCGTGCACCCTCTGTCATCCCCTGGCCCCCGGCACAGCAGTCTACTTCCTGTCCCTGCGGATGTGCCTGTTCTGGGCATTTCCTATAAAGAGAATCATGCCCTGCATGTCCTTCTGTGCCTGGCTCCTTCCCCTCAGCCAGATGCTTTCCAGGTTCATCCGTGTTGTGGCCTGTGTCAGTATCTCATCTCTTTATGGGCAAATCATATTCTGTTGTGTGGTCAGATGACATTTTGTTCATCTCTTCATCAGTTTGATGGATCAGTGGTTCTTTCTGTTGTTCTTGAAGACTGCATGCACAGAAGCAGTGTTTCTTGATTCTGCACTGGTGCTGTGTTTGGGGGCTGGCCCAGTCCCTTCCTGCAGTGCTGCTGCCACATCCTTACTGCTAGATGTTCGACTCCAGGGTCCCTTGAGGGAGGCAGGTGGGATGTTGAGAACAGTAGGGGCTGGTGGTGCCCCTGCACCCCTTGGGCCCCACATCCTCCTGCACAGCCCACCTGAGCCAGGATAGAGGCCCTGAGCCGCTGCAGCATCTGTTCAGCCAGCAGAGTGGACAGTCCACCCACGCTGGTTCTGCTCTAACATCCTCTCCCGGGGCCTGAGGTCCCGCCCTGGCCGTCTCCCTGCCCCAGCCATACCCGCCAATCCATCCTCCTTCCTCTCAGGTTTGCCAAGTACTACAAAGACCTGGCTGGCAATGAGCAGCGCACACTCATCAAGGCCTATGGCATCCGCTTCGACATCATCGTGTTTGGGAAGGTAGCTCGTGCCACTGGCTCCCCTCTGTCACTGCCCCAAGGGACAAGGGGCCTCTCCCTGCCCCCGCGGGAACACGTTTGTTCTTTTTCTGTCTCTGCAGGCAGGGAAATTTGACGTCATCCCCACCATGATCAACATTGGCTCTGGCCTGGCGCTGCTGGGCATGGTGAGTGGTTCAGTCCCTGCCTTTACCCTCACGGCGAGGTAAGACCCTGGGCTGGGTCCTGGCCCTGGGACCGGGACCTCAGATGTGTTTCTAGGCTTCTTTCCTTCTGCCCCCAGCCCTCCTCTACCTTCCCTTGGCCAAGACCACGCCCTTCAGGTCCCAGCCTTCTCCCGAGAGACAGGGGTGCCTTTCCATTCCGGTAAAGATTCCAGGCCCTGTGGGAAGGGACACGCGCAGAATGAAAGGGGCTGCAAGCCTCCCGCTCACTCTCACCCTTTGCTCAATTCAGGCGACCGTGCTGTGTGACATCGTAGTCCTCTACTGCATGAAGAAAAGATTGTACTATCGGGAGAAGAAATATAAGTATGTGGAAGATTACGAGCAGGTAGGCCCCTCCTGGCCCCCGCCGGCGGAGGTCTCTTGTCTCCGGGGTGCAGAAGCCATGGGCATGGGACCATCTGGGGAGGCCCTTCTGCAGAGGCTGGCGTGGGTTTGGCACACCGTCACCCTGTTAGCCCAGGCAGTCCCACACTCTCAGCAGCTGCTCCATCCCTAGCCCCTTGTACTGGATTGACTCTCAACCCAGCCTCATTTCAAGCAGCAGCATCTCAAGTTGGTTCTGATAACGGTTGCCCTGAGAAAGCCTGGTGCACACTCGACTTAAAATGACTTTGCATAACAGGAAGGGCACGTTCCGGGCCTTGGAGCAACTTGAGAACCCCTGGGGGTGAAGTCCCGGGAGCGCCCCTTACTCCCACCTGCCACAAGGGGTCCCGGGGAGCGGGGTGTGCCAGGTGTGCCGGGTGCATCTCGATCCGCTCGTGTCCTTCTTGGCAGGGCCTTGCTAGTGAATTGGACCAGTGATGCCTACCCCATCAAAGAACAGAGAAGAGGGGGGTTCTTCTTCTCTGGCTGCCACATCACCCCAGAAAAAGTTCTGGAATCTGATCGAGTCTGCGCTCCACAAGTACTCAGGGTTGCCCACAGCTCCTGTGTGTTGCGTGCAGGATCTGTTTGCCCACACAGCCCAGTAGCTCCCGGGTCTGTTCTTGGCTGGGTCAACTGTGTGGTTCCTGCAGCCTGGGGTTATGAGTGGCACTGCGGCTTTCCAGGCAGGAGCTGGCTTTGCTCAGAAGCCTCCTGTCTCCAGCTCCCTGCAGAACAGGCCAGTCCTCCGAGGCACCGCGGCTCTGTTCAAACACTTTATGCAGCAGGGGAGGCCACCTAGTTACTGTCACTAGACCTGCAGCAGGTCTGGGCTACAAGGCTGCCCCTGACATTCCCTGCAGTCGGAGACAGAGGGGGCATTACTCCTCAGAAGGCGCTGTGCGGAGGTGGTGGAGGACCAGACATTAAAACGTGATTTTCTTAATCCCTGTCTGTTGTCTCGTAGCATGTGCTAGAACTTTCCTTCCTACCCTTTTACAACAACCAGTAAACCCACTTGTCCAGCCCACTGTGCTCAGAAAAGGTCCATGGAACAGTCCGTTTCTGGAGCTTATGCACATTTTCCCCTATTTCTTTCTTTATTTTTGAGGCAAAGTCTCGCTTTGTCACCCAGGCTGGAGTGCAGTGGCATGATCTCTACACTGTAACCTCTGCCTCCTGGGTTTAAGCGATTCTCCTGCATCAGCCTCCCAAGTAGCTGGGACTACAGGTGCGCCACCACACCCAGCTAATTTTTGTATTTTTAGTAGAGACGGGGTTTCACCATGTTGGCCAGGATGGTCTCGATCTCCTGACCTCAAATGATTCGCCCGCCTCAGCCTCCCAAAGTGCTGGGAGTACAGGCGTGAGCCACCATGCCCTGCCTATTTACTATTTTTATTCCCAGCATGGAGTGCAGTGGCGTGATCATGGCTCACTGCAGCCTCCACCTCCTGGGCTCAAGCAGTCCTCTTGCCTCAGCCTCCCATAGTGCTGGAATTACAGGCATACGCCACTGCACCCGACTGCCTACTTTTTAAAGCCTAGTAATTTGTCATTAGCTTGTTTTCTTATACAGTTCACATGATGCTTTTTCTCTAGTGACATCTTACCTGTGCTTCAATTTTGACATAAAATTACAATTCTGTACTACAGGTAATGCAATTTTTGGTAGCATGGAAGTGGCTTCCTCTCCCCTCCCTGTTTGCTTCCCAAAAGTCTCAAATTAAAAGCGGCAGCACGCACACCTAGCTCTGTATAGGTTTGAAACGTTCACGAAGCTGTTTCCAGCTGCAGCTTCACACCAACTGAGTTGGTGCTGTCTTGGTTTATTGTTGTTGGTTTGAGACAGTCTTGCTCTGTCGCCCAGGCAGAGCAAGTGGCGCGATCTTGGTTCACTGCAACCTCCACCTCCAGGGTTTGAGCAATTCTCCTGCCTCAGCCTCTCAAGTAGCTGGGATTACAGGCGCATGCCACCACATCCATCCAATTTTGTATTTTTAGTAGAGATGGGGTTTCACCATGTTGACCAGGCTGGTCTCAAACCCCTGACCTTATGATCCTCCCACCTTGGTCTCCTAAAGTACTAGGCTTATAGGCGTGAGCCACCTTGCCCGGCCACACATCAGCTGAATTCTGCATCAGGTATTTAGAATTCCCCTAGAGGAAGCAGTTTGCCCTTTCACCTCTGCCACGAATTCACTTCCAAATACCGAGGGGAACTCTTATTTTAGAAATACTCTGCTCTTGCTGGATAAATTACCGAGCTGGGCTTTTCTTGCTTTTAGGGAAAAAAAATGTTTACCAACTCCCTTTATTGAAGCTGTGGTTCATGCTGCCTTTTAAAAAAATGCTTGTTGCCAGTAATCCCAGCACTCTGGGAAGCCAAGGTGAATCACTTAAGCATAGGCATTCAAGACAAGCCCAGTCAATGTGGTGAGACCGTATCTCTACAAAAAATTAGCCGAGTGTGGTGGTGTACCTCTGTAGTTCCGGCTACTTGGGTGGCTGAGGCTGGAGGATCACTTGAGCCCAGGAGGTTGAGGCTGTAGTGACTACGATGGTGCCACTGCATTCCAGCCTGGGCAACACAGTGAGACCCCATCTGAAAAACTAAAAATAAAGTCCTTGCTTGGGCTCCAGGGTCAAATGAAGCTGAAATGTTTATAAGTGGTGATAGGATCTGAACATGTCTGCTGAAATTCACATGTTGGGAACTTAATACCCAACGCAACAGTATTGGGAGGTGAAGCTTTGGGGCGGTGACTGAGTCAGGACTGCGCTGCCCTCATGAAGGGGGCCAGTGCCCTATAGGAGGGCTATAGAGGAAGTTCATCCACTCTTTGCCCTGCCACCCTCTGCCGTGCAAGGGCAAATGTTCCTCCCTCCAAAGGATGCAGCATCAAGGGACCCTCTTGGAAGCAGAGAGCAGCCCTTACCAGATACCAAACCCGCCGGCACCTTCATCTTGAACTTCCTGCCCTCAAGTGTGAGAAATCAATTTTTGTTCTTTACAAATTACCCAGTCTTACGTCCTGTTACAGCAGCGCAAAACAGACTCAAGGCAATGTGTGTATGTGATCTTGCTGGTTAAGGAGTGATCGTCACTGGCTGTCTTCTGAGGTGGGAGAGACGTTGTTTAGCCTCCTCTTTTATAAAATAGAAATGTGAAAGCAAGCCAGTGTTGGGGTGAGGGATGGCTGTGGAGGTCACTGCTCATCGCACCAGAGTTACCTCGCGTTCAGCTATCCCACCCCGTCTCATTGGGGCCCCCTGGTGGCCGCCTCCTAAGTAGCCAGCCTTCAGCCTCATATCCGGGGATGGGATTCCAGGAGTCCAGAAATGCCTAAAGCGCTGCTGCGCGGTGATGCACCTGCGTGCACTTCCTGTCACTTTCGTCAGATTCATGAGAGCTTTAACAGGAACTTCCTGCTCCTGACCCTTAAAGGCCAGGATTTCAATGTCGTATTTTTGCAGCAATGGACAGGAATCTCAGACTTCATCTGATGGCCTTTGATTACGGAAAAATGAGGTTCAAAGCCAGGAACGCAATGCAGAGAGCCCTTGAACCTCAGACCTGGAGAAGCAACCATTCTAAAACAGCTTCTAGATGTGGTGAACACCAGCAGGGGCTGGGCATGGGGATGCATGCCTGTAATCCCAGCACTTTCCGAAGCGCAGGAGGATGACTTGGGCCGAGGGTGGGACCAGCCTGGGCAACATGAGACCTCATCCCTACAGATAATTTAAAAATTAGCCAGGTGTGGTGGTGCATACCTATAGGCCCAGCTACTTGGGAGGCTCAGGTGGGAGGATTGCTCGAGCCCAGAAGTTTGGCCAATGTAGTGAGGCAAAAAAATTTTAAAAATTGGCCAGGCGCAGTGGTTCACCCCATAATCCCAGCACTTGGGGTGACAGAGGGAGGTGGATCACAAGGTCAGGAGATCAAGACCATCCTAGCTAACACGGTGAAACCCCAACTCTACTAAAAATACAAAACATTAGCTGGGTGCGGTGGCATATGCCTGTAATCCCAGCTACTCAGGAGGCTGGAGCAGAGAATTGCTTGAACCCAGAGGCACAGGTTGCAGTGAACCAAGATCGCACCACTGCACTCCAGCCTGGGTGACAGAGCAACACTCTGTCTAAAAAAATTAACAAACTATCTGGGTGTGGCAGCAGGCCCCTGTGGTCCCAGATACTTTGGAGGCTAAGATGGATGGATCACTTAAGCCTGAGAGGTGAAGGCTGGAGTGAGCCAAGACCGCCACTGCACTCCAGCCTGGTGACAGAACGAGACCCTGTCTCAAAAAAGAAAAGAAAAGCCAGAAGGGTTTTGATGGCAAATGCTAACCACTGGATGACTGACTTTTTGGAGCCTCACCTCACAGATGATGATCCGTAAACGTGGCTAATGCCCACCTCATGGGCCAAAGCACCCTATGGCATGGCAGGCCATAGCTCAGTGTGACAGACCACTCGGGGGCTACGCACCTGTCTGGCCTCCACCAGAATCTTGCAATTACCTGCCTGCGAGAGCAGTGCTGCTTAAACTTCAGCATGCAGATGACTCCCCTGGGGAGCAGGTTTAAGCCACGCCTGGGCATCTGCATTTCTTTAATCTTTGGGACAGGGTCTTGCTCTGTTGCCCAGGCTGATGTGCAGTGGCATGATCACGGCTCACTGCAGCCTTGACCTCCAGGGCTCACACAATCCTCCCACCTCAGCCTCTGGAGTAGCTGGGACCACAGTTAAGCATCATCACACTCGATTAAATGGTTTTTTGAGATGGAGTCTCGCTCTGTAGCCCAGGCTGGAGTGCAGTGGCACGATCTCAGCTCACTGCAACCTCCGCCTCCCAGGTCCAGTTCAAGCAATTCTCCTACCTCAGCCCCCCAGTAGCTGGAATTACAGGCACGAGCCACCATGCCCAGCTAATTTTTGTATTTTTTAGTAGAGACGGGGTTACACCATGTTGGTCAGTCTGGTCTTGAACTCCTGACCTCATGATCCACCCACCTTGGCCTTCCAAAGTGCTGGGATTGCAGGCGTGACATCCAGTCATGGCTGCCTCCTGCACTTTTTTATATTTATTTTTTTGAGATGGAGTTTTGCTTTTGCTGCCCAGGCTGGAGTGCAGTGGCGTGATCTCAGCTCACCACAACCTCTGCCTCCCGGGTTCAAGCAATTCTCCTGCCTCAGCCTCCCGAATAGCTGGGATTACAAGCATGTACCACCATGCCCAGCTAATTTTTTGTATTTTTAGTAGAGATGGGGTTTCTCCACGTTGGTCAGGCTGGTCTCAAACTCCCGACCTCAGGTGATCCGCCTGCCTTGGCCTCCCAAAGTGTGGGGATCACAGGCGTGAGCCACCGCGCCCAGCTGGCAGCTGCATTTCTAGCCCATACACTGAGTAGTGAGGTCCTAGGACATGCTGTTAATTCAAGATTTGCTGAATACAGTAGCTTTGACTTGAGCATCTGACCTTGCTGTCAGTCTGAGGAAGGAATACACACATCAGGGCAGACGGCCTGAAAACACAACCACCAACACAAACGCAACAACCAGCACAACCATCCCAAACAGGCCCGGCTTTGCACCATTTTTGCACCATTTTGCTGTCTGTTTATTTCAATTTTACAGAGAAGCTTAAACATCTGTGGAAAAACACCAAAGGCTTATTTTTCTCTTAAGTTCATGTACTTTTTAGTGATAAATACACAGTATTTAACTCTGTACACCTGATAAAAGGAAAATGCATAGTAGAAAGGGTGGGGAATGAAACAGAAGCATCGGGCGTTGAATCGATCAGAGTAGAAAAGTCGGCAGTCCCCAGAAACTCGGCCTCCAGCTGGAGCGAGGAACCAGCATACCCTGAAACTTCCCCAGCACCTTGGAAGCAAGTGGAGGTCATGATTCTTAGCTCCCCACTGGAAGACGAGTGAGAGCAACAGGCCAAGCCTGTGTATCCACCTGCACAGGCGTTCCCCTCCTTGTTCCAGAAAGGCTGAGGTTGGGAGCCCTGCCTCCCGGGAAAGGCCAGACCAGTGGGGAGAGGCCTCTGCAGCCCCAAGTATCCACAAGGGGCTTGATAAGGCTTTCTGGGAGCCACTGGTAACTGGTAGCATGGAAGGGGGCAGCGGAAAAGGGCCGAGGAAATGGCAAGTGGATGGAGGGTTTGTGCTTCCTTCGAGGCCACAGGTGCAGGCCACAGGTTGCTTACACCAAATTGGTCCCACAGATGAGCCAGCAATGGAGGAAATGATGGGTGTCCTCTGCGCCCACTGGAAGAGCTGCTCACAACGGTGCCTCCTTTCCCGACAGAGCTGGCTTTGGAAAAATCAATGTGCTCTGAGAGAGTGTGTAGCTCAAATGCTTTGTGTTTACAGCCATCTTGGCTTATCCTTTTCAGGTGGGGCAGGTCCTTTCCACAGCTTTCTTTGGTGTTTCTTCGTATAAAAAAAATGTCATCAATGTGGGCCTCTCCCACCCCACTGCCCCAACAGCTGGGTGCTGCCTGATTGCTGGCATTCCCTGGAAGAAATCTTAGATGGAAGTTTCCGTGGTGGGGAGAAATGACATTGTCGGATGCAGCTGTGTAAACAAGAGAAGGCCTGGAGAAGCTCTGAGCGCTGCCACCCCCTGGGCCAGCCACCAGGCCAGGCCAGAGCCCACAGGCAAGCTGGGCCTCAGACTGGGGACCTGCCGGCTTTAACCTCTGCAAGGTGCTTATTGCAAACTAGCCAAGCCTCATCTAGTGCCAGGAGGGCTGGGGCCATTGAGTCCTTTTCCTATAAATGTAAAGAAGAAGAAGTGCAAGAGGACGTGCTGGGTGACAGAGACCCAGCAAGCAGGCCAGACGACCCTCTCTAGACGACCTGTCCTTTGCTCTTCAAAGCCAGCATTCAATAATTCTGAAATGCTTATAAGATAACAGGAAAGGTCTGGCTAAACTAAATCAAGAGCTTAGTTAGGATCTATGGAAGCCAAGAATACCCAGGGATCTATGAACGGGCTGGGCAGGGGTACAAGGCCTTGCCTTCGTCTGAGAAGTCCTCACACCAGGGCTGATCAGATGGAAATGATAGGGAAGCAGAGTCTTCCGAACCCAGTTCCTGGTACGGTCTTTCCCCAGCTTAGATTCTGCCAAGCGCTGGAAAGCAGAGCTGGGAATCTCCCAGGGCGGAGTCCTTCCAGCTTTCCTCCCCCTTAACTTCACCCTCCCCCACCCGTGGCTCTGAAAGGAGTCACACTGGAACCTCAACCAAACTTCCCAATATTAATTGGAAGTCAAAAAGATGAACCCTGCCTTTCCGGACTTGTAGCTACAAAGGGGAACTTCCCGTGCCCAGCCCTGGTTTCCTCATACCCTGAGGAGTGGTGTGGGTTTCAAGCGTCTTCTCTAAAAGGGTGCCAAGGCTACTGTGTGGAGTCTAGGGAAGCTCAGATCTCAGGAGGGTCACTTGTGTGTCAGTCCAGCGAAAGCATTTCCCAACTGCCCCTCCAGAAACTGGGTATTTCATTGACCACAACAATCAGCTAGGATTTAAAATGAAAACAAAACCTTAGCAATCTCTAGAATACACAGGTTATGAACTAGATAAGCTGCTAATAGACACAGACAGGCGTAGGTCTCATCGGCTCCAACTGATCACGCGCCTGAGCCGTGAACTAGGTCCTGGAAGCGCTAAATCATTTCTGAACTACTGTCCTTTACAGTTCAGTCTAGTTAGAGACTTGAAAATGTTTTTTGTTTAATCTTAAGCCTTGTAATGTACATGGAAGCACAGGATTTCACCTGAAGTTTTTGTAATTTGACAAAGAGAATTTACCAGAGCTCAGTCAACTATCTCAGAAACCTGCTTTCAGCAGCTGTCATGAAGAAACACGTTCAGTCTTTCAGGAGAAACACTTCCCTCCAGGAACAATACCCTTCCAGGCTTGGAAAATCCTCTTCTAGAAGCACTTATTAAATTTCAAGCCCTTTCTGTTTTCCTGACTACAATTCTACCCATAAAAAAAATTTTTTAATCCTTCTTAGAAATAAGTTGCATCAGAGCTCCCTGCAGCTACTGAGGGCCAGCCCCACTCTGCCTCCTGGAGTCCACAACTCTGGAAGGTACCATGGTGTGGGTTTGCACAAGGAGCCACATGTAACTGCCTACTCCCTCTCAAATGCAGCAACCACCTCCATGGCCTCAGACCGGAGTTTTCTGCTCACTTTCCCACAGTTGTCAACCCCCCCACACACACACTCACTTGGTCTATCTGACAGGGTCCTGAAAATCACAATGAAGGATTTTTGGCATAAAAACGTTTTAAAAAGCAACTGTCCCAAAATGCACATGGGTTTGGGTCTGCAACGCCTCACACCTGCCTGTTCAGCCAGCCAGCGGCCAAGGTCGACGTTACGGAGTAAAGTCCTTTTTTTTTTTTTTTGTCCCCTTTAAAACAACAAAGGAAAAAACAAATAACCAGAGATGACGATCAAGGCTCTACACACGTGCTCGGTTTCCGTAGGACATGCTGCTATGGAAACACGGGTGTAGCAGCCCGGCAGAGGCGACACGCGTGCATGCGAGGTCGAGCGGTCCAGGCAGCTACTCCGACTCCATCACCTCCTCCAGCTGCGGTGGATGCATGCGTGCGGGGGAGCCGGGGGCAGGGGCCCCGCAACTTTCCACGCAGGGGCTGCCTTTCACAAGAGCACCTCCTCCTCCCCCACGGGGGGCGGGTCGGTGCCCTGGAGGTTGTCTTCGCTGCCTTGCTTCCTGCTCACCGAACAGAAAACCAACATTAAGACTCCAAGATACGCCAGCGAGGCTCTTGAGCCAGCTGCTCCCACATCTGGGCCCCCTGCCAAGTGAGCCATCGCACACCCCCCGGAACATGATCTACATAACCCAGTCTTTGAGATCCTCTCCCCCTTTTCTTTGCTCACATACATTTTTCAAAGACTTTGCAGCCAACCCCTCTGTAAATGAAAGACCAGCATCATCTGCCAAAATTAGCAAGGAGCTGTACAACAGTTGCAAAATTATAACACCAAGAATCACTGCACAAATCCCAAGTAGAACGTGCCCCCACCCCACCCCACGGTGCCTGTCATGCCAGGTTTTTAGGTACCTCCACCCCCACCTAAGTTATGAGCTCTAGCAGGAAAGGGACTGTGACACTTGTCCTCAGTCACTGGCTGTTGAGTTCCGTGTGTGTGTGTGTGTGTGTGTGTGTGTGTGTGTGTGTGTTGGGGGTGGGGGTGATCAGGGCCTCCCCCCGGCCTGGCACACTGCTGGCCTTCAGGAAAGGGCTGCTAACACTGCTCCAGTGATCCTCCCACCTCAGCTCTCCCACAGCCAGTCCTGGGGGAGGACCCCCTCAGACAGAAGAGGAGGCCCCTTCCTTCCTAGAAGTGGGGGGAAAAGAGCCCCTGAGTCCCTGAAGAGCCCAGGCTAGAGCCACCGGTGTGACAGCGTGGATGGTGTGACAGGTACGAGGGGAATCCCCAAGGAGGGGCCCATCCCCTCACCACCATCACACAGCTCCCCCGATCTTAGGGAGGCCACTGGGCATGCCACATGGGTCACTGTCTGTCCTTCCCCAACAGCAATCTGTGTCTCCTGTCCAGGTGGGAGCCTGTCCTTAGCAAAGGAAGAGAAAGTGTGATGTCTGGCTTGCTATGTTTCTGAAGAAGGTGGGGAAGATCCCGGGGAGGAGGCACTGTAGCAAGACATCAGGTCAGGCCTTCAGTGTCCACCCTCGCACTTGCCTGTGGGTCGGGGCTGGGTCTTATTATAGATGGCAGGGGGGCCTCCAGTCCAAGACCCCCAGTGCCTGAATCAGCTCTGTCAGCTCCCATGACCAAGGCATCCCACCTGCTGGGGGCTGAGGGCAGGGCATCCCAGGTGAGGGGAGGAAGGGGCAGTATAGCCCTTTGAGCCAATCTCCATCTGCTGCTGTCTTGCAATTTTGATCTCATTGAAAATAGGGCCAGCCACATCGGCTCATGTCTGTAATCCCAGCACTCTGGGAGGCCGAGGCAGGTGGATCACCTGAGGTCAGGAGTTCGAGACCAGTCTGGCCAACATGGTGAAACCCCATTTCTACTAAAAAAAAAATTACAAAAATTAGACAGGCATGGTGGTGAGCACCTGTAATCCCAGCTATGCAGGAGGTTGAGGCAGGAGAATCACTTGAGCCTAGGAGGCAGAGGCTGCAGTGAGCCGAAATCATGCCACTACACTCCAGCCTGGGTGACAGAGCAAGACCCTCTCTCAAAAAAGAAAATAGAAAAGAAACCAACAGCAGACTTAGCAGACTCGCTCCCAGACGGGAGGTAGCCCCAGTCTGGTGGCAGACCCTAAAATGGAGACTGAGAGGAGGAAGGCCAAGGACAGGCCAACCCACTGGGTTTCCACTCCATCGTCCCGTGAGGCTCACACCCAAGGCCGGGCTGCCCAGGCATCTGTCTGGGCACAAGGTGGGGGACTTTGTCCGCCTTCTGAGGTGCTGAAGACCGGCTCTGAGGGATTGCCATTTTCCCTGCTCTATGCTGGAGGGCAAGGTTTCTCTCAAAAGCATAACTAACTCTCAAACAGGTGTTCCTCCTAGATTACCACATAAGCCCTGACTCCCTACTCCCACGGGATGGGTGGCCAATCCATTGCATCTCGTAAGCCAACTCCTGACACCTGTACGCCAATGTTCACAGGATCAGTCTGCATTCAAGAGGCAAAGGTGAAGACAAGTCCATCCACAGGTGAATGGATGAACAAAGTGAGGCGTGTCCATACAATGGAATATTATTTGGCCACAGAAAGCCATGAAGCACTAATGCACGTAAAGCATGGATGAACCTTGAAAACATGATGCTAAGTGAAGGAAGCCAGACACAAAAGGCCACGTCGTGTATGACGCCATTTATATGAAATGTCCGGGACAGGCAAATCCAGAGACAATTAAAAGGGGAGTGGTTGCTTGGGTGGGAGAGTTGGATGGGGACAGCTCAGGAGTGTAGGGTGTCTTCTTAGGCTGATTAAAATCTCCTAAAGTTGATGGTGGTGATGGCTGCAGAACACTGTATTAGAAAGCACCGAATCGCACACTTCCCATGGGTGAATGACAAGGTATGTGAATTATACCTCAATAAAGCTATTTTCAAGAAACAGGGCCAGGCACAGTGGCTCACACCTGTAATCCCAGCACTTTGGGAGGCCAAGGTGGGTGAATCATGAGGTCAAGAGATTGAGACCATCCTGGCCAATATGGTCAAACCCCGTCTCTACTAAAAATACAAAGATTAGCTGGGCGTGGTGGCACACGCCTGTAGTCCGAGCTACTTGGGGGGCTGAGGCAGAAGAATCTCTTAAACCCTGGAGGCGGAGGCTGCAGTGAGCCGAGATCACGCCACTGCACTCTAGCCTGGGAGACAGAGGGTGACTCCATCTCAAAAAACAAAAAAAAAAGAAAGAAAGAAAAAGAAGAGACTGCCTGGAGCTCTCACCAAATCAGGTGGCCACGACGGGCTCAGTGGGAAGGACAGTGGGGTCCCTGCCCACCATGGCACCTGCAGCAGGGGTGCCCAGCAGGTTCCCCCAGTCTCATAGGACACAAAGCGTCATCTGTCCTGGGAGGTTCTGGTCACCGGGCCGGGTATGTGTGTGAAGGAAGCGTGGCTGACAGCAAGCCTCTCTGCATCCACTTGGGTGAGAGAACGCTTACATTACTTTGCAACAGGCAGGAAGGGGATTTATTTTCTAGGTCTAAACACATCTAAGAAAGAGTGGAGGCCAGAGAGCCCTGAGCGAAGAGCCACACAGTGCAGCATTCCTGACCTATGCTCTGACCATGCGGACTCGCTGTGGCACCCATGGGCCCCATGACAGAGCTTCAATGCCATTGACGTGCACTGAGAAGACGTGGGTGCCACAGGGGTTTTCAGACCTGGGTGCATCCGCAGGCATTCCAGCTGGAGCGCCATGCACCCGCAGCCCCAGCCCACATGCATGACTCACCATCGGGCCCAAGCCCCCGAGGCCCCTCATTCTAATACTGGTCTGGAGGCCCGTGGTGAGCCTGGCCACAGCGGCCCAGGCTGGAAGGAACGTCTGCCTAGGTGGGGATGCCCCGTGCTCTGCAGTTGCCCCCACCCCCAGGCCCCAGCAGAGGCTACGGCACAGACAGGCAGGCATTACCTTGAGCTCAGACAGGGGCTCACATTCCCTGGTGGTTTTTTTGCTGGAATCACCAGAGGGAGGGAAAAGGGACATGAGAAGGGAACCTTGGGATCCATGGGATGCCCGTTCCCCCACCCCAGAGACACTCAGACCCCAAACACCAGCTTCAGAGAGTTGGAGCCAGAATGGTGTTGACAGCCGATGAGTGGACACCTCTCTGCCTGGACACACGGGGTCCTGAGTGAGACCACACTGCTGACTCACCCATCGCAGAGCCTCAACCTCCCCATCGGGTACTCAGGCTCCCCGGCCCAGAAAAGTGCTTTCCTTCCGACCGCCCAGACCGCCCAGAGCACCCCCAACTACAGTGCAAGTCCCCAAGAAAGGTAAACTTCAGGTGGCTTAGCCGTTAGCACAAGGGGGTGGGCTGAGCCCAGGAAAGGGTGTGACTGCCCCGATGCGCCAGGCGGCTTTCATCTGAGTCTCTCCAGATGGCACCACTTCAGGGAGGGCTTGTGCAGAGTGGGCTGGGCAGGGCTGCCCCAAGCTCGGCCTCCAGCCACCCCCCCACCAAGGCAGGCGGCCACTCACGTGAGCAGGTCTCCAGGCGCTGACAAGGGGCGCTCCTCCCGCCGGCTGCCCTCAAATGGGTTCCCAAAGGAGCGCTTCCGGATCATGGTCTTCACCAGGATCTGAGGAGGGAGAAAAGGGGAGGCGGCAAGTGACTGCCTGGCAGGTGGCCGATTCCAGGCAGCATCCTCCCTCTTCCTTCTCCCCAGCCCCTGCCAGCTCCCAGGGCTAGTGGCCTACAGCAGGCCTTTGAGAGAAACTGGCAACGTCCTTCCCACTTGGGTGCATGCGACAGAGCCATCCCTAAGTCTGACTTGTTCCAAAACCTCCCGTGGCTCCCTGGCTGCCAACAAGATAAGGTCCCAACCCCCTCATCTGACACTGAAGGCCGGTCATCATCTAGTCCCCGCCTTGCCAACCCCCACAGGCCTGTGCTCCAGGAGTGGGCCTGCACCATCCCTCGGGCACACTGGCACATTGGCACCTCTGTCTCACGGGAGTCATGGCTGGATAGGCTCCCCAGGCCCCTCAGCCTGTCTCATCTTCAAGGCCAGGCCTTTTGGTGAAAGCTGCCTATGACCACCCCAGTGAGAAACTACAACCTCCTAGGTATGATTCTGGGAGTCGGGCTGCTTTTTCAAAATTGAGACATACAAAAGTGAGTAACTCAGGAATGGAAAAGCAAACGTCTTATCTTCTTATTTATAAGGGGGAGTTAAGCTATGAGGACGCAAAGGCATAAGAATGACACAACGGACTCTGGGGACTTGGCAGGAAGGGTGGGAGGATGGGTGAGGGACAAAAGCCTGCACACTGGGTGTGGTGTATACTGTTCAGGTGTCGGGCGCACCAGCATCTCAGAAACCACCACTAAAGTGCTTATCCACGTAACCAAACACAACCTGCTCCCAAAAAACTATTGAAATAGAGAAAAAAAAATACATGGGTTTGAAAAAAAACAGAAATCAAATATAATTCACATGACATAAACTATTTTTTTTTTTGAGGTAGTCTTGCTCTGTCACCCAGGCTGAGATTGCAGTGGTGCAATCTCAGCTCACTGCAACCTCCGCCTCCCAGGTTCAAGGGATTATCCTGCCTCAGCCTCCCAAGTGGCTGGGAGTACAGGCATTGCCACCATGCCCAACTGATTTTTATATTTTTAGTAGAGACGGAGTTTTACCATATTGGCCAGTCTGGTCTTGAGCCCCTGAACTCAGGTGTTCCACCCACCCCGGCCTCCCAAAGTGCCGGGATTACAGGCGTGAGCCACCAGGCCTTGCTCCCACCATCGTAAAGTATATGATTCAATGGTTTTTAGTATATTCACAACCCTACTATCTAATTTCAGAACATTTGCATTACCCCAAAAAGACACCCCACGCCTGTTAGCAAGGCACGCCCCTCTCGCCCTTCCTCCAACCCCTGGTGACCACTAATCTCCCTGTCTGTGCACACTGACCCATCCGGGACGTTCCTATAGATGAAATCATACCACACGTGGTCTGTTGTGTCCAGCTTCTCTCACTCAGCGTCATGCTCCTGAGCCCTGGGGCGTGATCCCTGCTTCGCTGCTTTCTGTGGCCCAACAATAACGCTCTGCGCAGATGGACCACATTCAGCCTCTCCATTCATCTACGATGCACATGCATTCCTACCCTTGGGCTACCGTGAATAGTGCTGCTATGAACATTCATGTATCGATTTTGGTATAGACATGTTACCCACACAAAATGTCTTCATTTCTCTTGGGCACAGACGAGGAGAAGCACTTCTGGGTCACATGGTAATTCTATGTTGAACACCTAAATATAAGACTGTCTCCTACAATGGCCATGGCATTTTACATTCCCCCCAGCAACGCACCAGGGTACCAGTTTCTCAGGGGGCTGTGTCTTAGTCGGGGATGGGAAACATCCCAGAACGCTGAGGATGGCCAGCTCACAAGCTGGTGTGGTGTGAGAAGAGCTTGGCCACCCTAGAAGATGTTCCCGATAGATGATGGGGGCTGGCCTCGGTGGTGGCCCAGCTCCACCCATACTAAACACAGGCCACATCAGCAGCCTGGCTGGGAAACAGCCCCCCACAACCCCCACCGAGAGAATCCTCTGGGAAAAGGTGCGTCCTGCACCACACCCTTCAGCCACTGCTCAGCACCTCTCCCAAGCCTCCTGCTTTCCACTTTCCTCCCTCCCATCCCTTCCAAAACCCAGATCTGGTCCCCTGACTCTCTGACTCAGAATCCTCACCCAGAGGGGTCTGGAACTTGGCCTGTGGCCAGCCAGAGAGCCCCAGAAAGTTCTGGAGCAAAGGTGTGAACAATCACCCTTGGTGATGCTCTTGGTTGCCATTTCCCATGAAGAGAATGGCCTGTGGGCCCCGTAAGAGTCACTGGGCCCCTCACCCCACCCCAACCGGGTGCGGTGCCCCTTCAAGCTGTTTCAGAAATTCAGTGAGCTTCTGACTTTTTAAGCATTTGCTGCTAACAAGAAAAATAAGTGTTTAAGAAACATTGAGGCCAGGCACGGTGGCCTGTAATCTCAGCTCTTTGGAAGGCTGAGGCAGGCAGATTACAAGGTCAGGAGTTAAAGACCAGTCTGGCCAACATGGTGAAACCCTGTCTCTACTAAAAATACAAAAATCAGTCAAGAGTGGTGGCACGCACCTGTAGTGCCAGCTACTCAGAAGGCTGAGGCAGCAGGATGGCTTGAACTCAGGAGGTGGAGGTTGCAGTGAGCCGAGATTGTGCCACTGCACTCCAGCCTGGGCGACAGAGCAAGACTGTCTCAAAAAAAAAAAAAAAGTTTCTTTTTTAGACACATTGATTTACCAAAAGGTGGAAACACCCAAATGCCCATCAACTGAAGAACAGATAAACTCAAAGTGGGCTGTCTGTGTGAAGGAACATGATTCAGCCATAAAAGGAATGAAGCACTGATCCAGGCTGCAACACGATGGACCCTGAAAACCTTATGCTATGTGAAAGAAGCCAGGCCCAAAAGGCCACACAGCGTAGGATTTCACCGGAATACAGAAATCTACAGACACAAAGGGCAGGTGAGTGGGTGCCGGGGCGGGGGGAAGGAATGGGGGGAATGGGGGGAATAGAGGGAATGGAGGGAATGGAGGGGATGGAGGGGATGGAGAGGATGGAGGGGATGGAGGGAATGGAGGGGATGGAGGGGATGGAGGGGATGGAGGGAATGGAGGG
>CM052656.1:10398211-10426060 GCA_028533165.1 Leontopithecus rosalia | reverse complement strand
TGGAGGGTGACTGCCGATGGACGAGGGTGTCAAGTCATGAAAATGTTCAGAACTGTGGAGGGGATAACTGCATGCCACTGACAATGTCCCAAATGCCACTGACTTGTTCGCTTTAATTTTATGTGAATTCTACCTCAATTTAAAAGAAGGTGGGGGCTGAGTGTGGTGGCTCACGCCTGTAATCCCAGCACTTTGGGAGGCCAAGACAGGCAGATCACCTGAGCCAACCTGGCCAACATGGTGAAACCGTCTCTACTAAAAATACAAAAATTAGCTGGGAGTGGTGATGGGCACCTGTAGTCCCAGCTACTCAGGAGGCTGTGGCAGGAGAATTGCTTGAACCCAGGAGGCGGAGGTTGCAGTGAGCCAAGATGGTGCCACTGCACTCCAGCCTGGGCGATAGAGGACTCCATCTCAAAAAAAAAAAAAAAAGAAGAAGAAGAAAAGCAGCGCAGACTTTGGGAATGAAGGCCTCTTCCCCTGCTGAGGTGCCTACCTACAGTCACTGGGACATGCCAGCCCCTCTTTCCTCTGCCTGGGCAGGTGTCACTTCCGCAGGTGAGCCCGCCCTGCCACCTCCCCTGTGGCCTTGTCAACCCAGCACAAGAACTCCTCCTCTGTGAAGCCCCCAGGCCTTGCACCTCTGATCACACCAGAGGCTTATTCTTCCCAGGTCCAGCTTTCTTATAAGGCCAGGAGCTCCGCCACCCCGACCCCCAAGAGCTGGCACTGGGCCATGCTCATCTTTGACACCTGTGCCTGGCACATGCTGCTGCCCCATGTTTGCTGAATGATGAACACACGGAGGGGGCCTACACCTTACAATCCTGTTCCGAGTGAGACCCTTTCCCAGTATCTACTTGCCCATCCTTGCTCCAGCTGCCCTGGTTCGAACCCATGGCTCTTGGAGTAAAGATGCAAAACTTGGCCGCACCCTCCCCTCCACTTCCTTGCCCTGCTTCAGTGGCCCTGCCCAGGCGTTAGCCCCTCCACCCTCTCTCCGCAGTTAACACCCTACCATCTTTCGGTGTCTATCCACTTCTTCCAAGTGGGGCCAAGTGTCCCTCCATTAGGGGCTTGTCTTGCCCTGTGTATACATTTGCTGGTTTGACCAGCATCTGCCTCACAAGCATGGTAGAGGCCATGGGGGTTTTGCTCATCACCCAGCCCCTGCTCCCAGCCTGGTGTTCCACAAGTGTTTCCCGAATAATGAATGCCTACTCCAGACCTCCAGGGTCAGATGCTTTCTCCCAAGAACCTGCAGCTGAGAGCTGGGGAGGAAAGGGAGGGCAACTGATTCAGGACCGCAGCATCCCAAGCCTGGAACAGTGGGTGCAGAGTCTGAAGCCAGCTGCCTCCCCATCTCCAGGCACAGGGGGTGGGCGGGTGGCTGAGGAAGGGTGCATGGGGGTGAGTGAGTCTTCAGCAGTGAAGGTCATGCATAGCCCTGGGGGGAAGGAGTGGAGGAGGATGTGGATGATGCCCCAGTCAGGGCTCAGCTTTGGAAGGAGGAGAGAGCAAGTGAGAGGTGCAAAGCTGGAGGAGAGGAGCAGCACCGGGGCCCTACAGGGCCAGCCTCTCACAGCTGGACCTTCTGTGCCTTTGCAGTCAGTCTCACAGGTCCCTCCCAGAGCCCAGGGCCCACCAGCCCCTGGGACCAGTGCTGGCCAACTGCAACCAGGCCTTTCGAAGTGTCTGTGGTAGGACAACCTGCTGGTCTCTGTCCCCAGGCCTGCTGCCTAGAGCCTGGACCCCCAGGACTCCTGGCCTCCCTCTTGGAGCTAGCTGCCTCCTAGACAGGGACTTGGTCAGTAGCAATTCCCAGAGCCTCCCAGGTTAGGCCTGAGGACTCGACATTCTGGCTTCTTCTTCCTGGGTCAGGATCCAAATTTAAGGCCATAAAAGGGGACCTGGTGGCTCCTAAGCAAAATCCCACCCTCAGGAGATGGGCAGAACTTTCCTGGTGGCTGCCCACACAGCAGGCGTGAGACGTGCTACACCATCCACCCTGGAGCCTGAAAGTCCAGCCAGGTGGCAATCCTGACTTAGCAACCTCAGCCCCGGCTCCCAGTCCTTGCTCCTGCCTGGCACTGCTCCTAGTTACTCTCCCCTGATAAGCTCTGAAAGCAGGAATTCCAGGAGAAACTCCCCCCTCCCTATGGTAACATGGAACCTGGCTCAGAAGATGCAGGGGTCACCTGGCCTGATGTGTGACCGAGGCCCAGAGGCCAGCAGCTGTGGGTTAGGAGTGGCCCCCAGCCATCTCCTGACTCCCAGGCACCCGCCTGTGTCCTGCCTGTCCTGGCCAGGCCCCACCTCAGGCTCCTGGGTCCCTGCTCTGGTCAGGCGTCCGGCCACCTTACCACGGTCGCCAGGCTGGGAATATGTTTGACTGAGTTCTCGACCTCCTCTTCGGTCACTTCGACCAGCGTGCAGTTCTCATCCTCCGACGGCAACGGCTCCGCCCCGTGCCTCGTGACCCAGGGGTGCAGCTTCAATGAACGACAGGAGGGGTGAGGGGCAGGCGCGGCTGGCTCCCGGAGGGCCCTGCCAGCAAGCGGTGACACGAGGGCATGCAGGAGGGAGAGGCGAGGGTCTGTAGTCAGGCATGCAAGACAGCTGGCGAGCAGAGGGCAGGGGTGCGCAAAGGGGCGGAACGTGAAGACAGAGAGACAGGACAGAAGGAGCTTGGAGGCTGAAATGGGAACAGGGCGATTCTCCATCCGGCCCCAGGTCTTGGCCGAAGTGGCTGGAATTTGGCATCTGCTTTGCCTGGCTGCCCAAGGAGCCTCCATCACACCTCAGCCACAAACCCTGACACCGGGGAGGCTCAGCACACAGCAGGCGGCATTCTCCCCACCTCACAGCAGCAGAGACAGAGGCTGGTGGGCACAGTGAGACCAGCTGGCAGGACACGATCAGGAGAGGACCACACAGGGGTCTGCCCCTTGGGTCCAAGCCCTAAACCTAAAATTACTTTCTGGGCTGCCTCCTGTTAAGACCTCTTCAAACGCTGGTTAGCTAGGCACCTAGAAGCTCCCCAGGCAAATCTCTAGATTTCTTTTTCTTTTTGTGAGATAGAGTCTTGCTCTGTTGCCCAAGCTGGAGTGCAGTGGTATGCTCTCGGCTCACTGAAGCCTCTGCCTCCTGGGTTCAAGCGATTCTCCTGTCTCAGCCTCCCAAGGAGCTGGGATTATAGGTGACCACCACCACACCTGGCTAATTTTTGTATTTTTTAGTAGAGATGGATTTCACCATGTTGGCCAGGCTGGTCTCAAACTCCTGACCTCAGGTGATCCACCCGCCTCAGCCTCCCACAGTGCTGGGATTACAGGCATGAGCCACTGCGCCCAGCCTATCTCTAGATTTCTTTTTTTTTTCATTCTTTTTTTCTTTTCTCTAGATTTCTTAAAGAGCCAGATGTATGCGTGTGGCATTAGTGGGGATGTGTGGGGGAGGACACTTTCCTAAAAGTGCTTTCTGTAAGAAGGTGGACTTTGGCAGGCTGGGAAGGTAGAATTGCTCACTAATTTCCTCGTGTCCTCACTGCAGTTTCTCAAAGGGTCTGGCATTTGGAAAGGACCCGAGTTCCGGCAGCAGGGTGTGGAGCACGGGGCCCAGGTTGGCCTGCGGTGGGTGGATCCCGGCGGCCCACACCAATCGAAGCAAGTGCAGGCTGGCCGGTCGCAGATCCCACTCCACGAGCACAGTGCACACGATGCCCACATCTTCCCCACCCCGCAACAGAGCCCCCAGCAGCTCACAGGCCCCAGGGCCTGGGAGAACAGCAGTGCCAAAAGGGGTGTGGTGCTGTGGACACAAGGGTGTGGGGCCTGGCTGAGGCGGAGCTGAGCCAAACAGTTCCAAGCACAGGCACTGGCCAAGCCAAGGGTACCTTGATTTCCGGCACCACGATCCTCGACTCAGGGTTCTTGTCCAGCATACGGGTGATCAGGTCCTTCAAGTCCTCAGCTATATCCGGCCTGTGGATGGAGACATGTCAGGGTGGGAGACACACCAGGCATGGGAGACACAGGACTTCCAAGAACTTTGGGAGATACTCACTGGTCTGGAAATTCCAGGGCCTGACTCTTGATCTTACTGTGTAAACACATGATCCGCTCGTCCATGAATGGGCACTACAAAGAGACCAGGGACAGAGTGACGGTCCACGGCGGCCACCCGTGCTGTGCCACTCCACATAGGACACAGCCGAGAAACCAACAATTGTGGCCCAGGCTGGGGAGCAGACAGTTCCCATTCTTCCCGAGAATGGCACAGACACAGGAGTGTGGGGCCCGGCTGAGGCTGGGCAGAGCCAGGAATGCCCAGGAGTGTCCTTCTCGAAGGGCTGGAGCCGTTCCCAAGCACACTGCTGCCTTCCTCTGTAGCTGGGCCTCAGTTTGCCTACTTACACCAAAGCAAACACTGCTCATCACCCTCTTGCCAAGTGAGCAACAGAAACACCAGAACAAAACAGAAGCTTCGCAGCAGCAGCAGCAGTGACATGCAAGGGTGTAGCCTGGACCACACCGCGCCCTGCCCTAGGGTTTTCATTCACTGTTCCCCCTCCCTGGAATGTTCTTCCCACCAATATCTACATGGCTTGGTCTCTCCCACCATGCAGGTATTTGACTAAAGCTCACCATCTCAGGGAGACCTTCCTGCACCCCTGTCTAAAACAGACAACCACCAACACCACCACTGCCCACACTATCCCAGCGTAGCACTTATCCCTGATGTTATCGTACAGCTTTGTTTATTGGTTTGTTTGTTTGTTTGCTTTTTGAGACAGAGTCTTGCTCTGTTGCCAGGCGCCAGGCTGGAGTACACTGGTGTGATCTTGGCTCACTGCAACCTCCGCCTCCCAAGTTCAAGCAATCCTCCTGCCTTACCCTCCCGAGTAGCTGGGACTACAGGCGCGCACCACCACACCCAGCTCATTTTTGTATTTTAGTCGAGACGGGGTTTCACTATGTTGTCCAGGATGGTCTCGATCTCTTGACCTTGTGATCCACCCATCTCGGCCTCCCAAAGTGCTAGAATTACAGGCATGAGCCACCGCGCCCGGCCTTGTTTATTGCTCAACTCCTCCCACGGGAATGTCAGCTCCAAGAAAGCAGGGATTTCTGTCTGTCTTGCTCACTGCAAACTCTCCCGTGCCTAAGAGCATTCCTGGCACAAAGTAAGGGCTCAATAAATAGCTACTAAATTAATGGACACTTGAATTATTTTTGTCAATCCTCTCAGAAGCCATCAGAAATCATAAGGAGTATTCTCATTTTACAGAAGAGAAAAACAGAAGTTCAGAGAAAAAACGTGTCCCAGGAAGTACATGGAGTGATGTAAGCCTAGATTCAGCTAACTCCGAAGCCTATTTCTGCACCGCCTTCTGGGTGACAAATCGAAGCTTTCACCCAGCCATGGGCCTCACTCAAGAGGAGCTCAGTTACGTGTGCTAGAAAAAAGGAAGCTTTAAGGGGGCACTGAAATGGTGAAAAAGATGGCAGAGAGGTACTTGAACCACCCGTCTAAGGAAAACGATTTCATTAAGAGCAGTGACTTGAGCTCTAGCTAATCACTGCCTCCTAAAGCGTCTGGAAGGAAGAGCAGAGACAGTGGTAACTTACTCTGAAATACATAAAGAACCCAGATGGACTGAGGGATGGGTAAGGAACGAACAGACAAGCACAGAAAAGGTTAACAGTAGAATCCAGGTGGTGGGTATGTGGGTGTTCACTGTACAATTCTGCCAACTTCGCCGTATGATTGAAAAATCTTCTCATCAAATATTGAGAGGCAATCATTACAAACTCTTTTATTTCTTCCTAAGTTCCTTAAGCTTTCCTCAATAAGAACACAAGCTCAGGAAAGGGAAAAATCTGCATTTTTATTGCTCACACAATCAAACTGAACTTCAGAGTTAAAACAAGAAGGCCAGGTGCAGTGGCTCACAACTGTAATCCCATATCCCAGCACTCTCAGAGGCCGAGGTGGGCGGATCACTTGAGGTCAGGAATTTGAGACCAGCCTGGCCAACATGACAAAAAGCCGTCTCTACAAAAATACAAAAATTAGCTGGGCGTGGTGGCTGGCACCTGTAGTCCCAGCTACTTGGGAGGCTGAGGCAGGAGAATTGCTTGAACCCAGGAGGTGGAGGTTGTAGTAAGCTGAGATCACACCACTGCACTCCAGCCTGGATGACAGAACAAGACTCCATCTCAAAAAAAAAAAAAATAGACATCAATAATAACAAAATAACAACAACAGAAAAGCCCAAACAGCATTCCCTAAATAAATAACGGTAAACAGCTTTTAATGTGTATTCCAATGTGTATTCCAATGCTACCCCTCTGACAATAAATTCTAGGAATACCCTGATGGAAAAAACATCAGAGCAGTATCAGGCTCAGGAGGAAATCAGCATAGTTATTGATTAGTGATGTCTGTCTTGGGCTCAGAAATGGGAGAGGTGGCATGATTGCTCTCCTTGCCTTAAATTTATCAACTATTTATAAACTCTAGAGCCTCTGCCAATCCTTCTGTTTTAATAGATCATTTTTTCACAGATATGATTATGACATACAAACACATAGACATTTAAGAAGGCATCCTTTTTCACACTGAGACCTAGGTGTAGAAATAAAATAACTCTTATTTTATTTTATTTGGAAATGGAGTCTCCCTCTTGTCGCCCAGGCTGGAGTACAATGGCATGATCTCGGCTCACTGCAACCCACACCTCCCGGATTCAAGCAATTCTCCTACTTAGCTTCCTGAGTAGCTGGGATTACAGATGTGAGCCAATATGTCCGGCCTAAAATAACTCTTACATAAGTAAGTATGGTCTCCTGGAAAGGAGGACTATTAGCCCAGGGGCCACCCAGCAGCACTAAGGGGACGGGACATCCCACCCTCTTACCTGGCCAAAGACAAAGCAGTAGAGGGTCACACCCATGGCCCAAACATCCAATGCCTGTAAGAAAAAGAGAACTTAGTGTGAAGGCACAAGGGGCAGTCCAGCATCCAATCCTCCAGCTTTCCTTTGGGGAACCACCTCTTGACTCTCAGCCGTTGGAGCTGGGGAGGGACCGATCCTGTCTCCTAGGCTCTGGGACAGGCACAGGATCCAGGCCAGGCCAATGAGAGCGCCAGTACCCTCCAGCCACAGTGATTGGTTCAAGTGATTGGACACATGACCCATATTGGGCCAATCAGAGCCAAGCCCAGGGTTTTTGCAGGAGCTAGTCAGAAAGAGGAACACTATTGCCACTGAGGTTGGCAAATGATTGAAAGTAACCTGGACCTTTGGTGCCTGACCCACCTGTAGAGGAAAACAAATAAGGAAAACAACTGAAAGATGGAGAGAGATGGTTTCTGTTTGAGTCCCTGGATCTAGCCAAGCCTGAAGCCTACACCTCAGTATCACGATCCAGTGGATACACTGTTTAAGCCTGGATGAGTTGGATTTTTGCTGCTCAAAACCTAATAACACAGGCAGAACTCTGTGGCTGAGGCAGGCCCAAGCTCACCTTCCCAGAGAAGATCTTGCGGGTCTCAGAGAGCGACTCGGGCGCCATGAAGGCGGGCGTGCCCACAGTGTTGGAGAGGAGAGCGTCGCTGCCCTTGAACTCGTTGCTCACACCAAAGTCGGCGATCTTGATGTGCCCATCTTCTCCGACCAGGAGGTTGGAAGGTTTGATGTCACGGTGGATGATCTTCTGGTAGTGTACTGGGGAGAGGTGGACAGCAGGTGGGAGACAGGGGCAGGAAAACCCCGTGAGGACCTCCGTGTGGCAACATGGCCTGGAGACACAAGCATGGCACCCTCTGGTGCCTTGTCTTCCACAGACAGGACTTTTCCAACCTTCCCCTCCCCAAACCCGCTGAGCACTCACATGCTCTAAAAGATGAGGGGAAAAGAGTGTCTTCAAGGAAGTACCAACTCACCATCGCCCCACCCTTTCTCAACAATGAACAGGAAACTGCCAATAGCAGTTCGTAATCGCCTGTCATTTATTAAGGCACAAGTGACAGTGCATGGAAAGTTTTTGCTGGGCTTGGCTCCCAGCTCTGAGTGAGACTGAGGGCGAAACACAGTTTAATTTACTAACAGCCAACACTCAGCTGATTTACCAAACCAACAATGACCTGAGCAGGCCGATTTGAAATGCGAACCACACAGCCGAACTGGGGGCTTGGCTAACTCTTCCTGGCTGGGTATCAGCCCATGACACAGGACAATTCTACAGCCTGAGGACCCAACTGCCAAGAAGATGATTTCTGTAAAAGTGGCAGCAGCTCTGTCCGCAGAGCACCAAATCAAAGGCCCAGCCCTGCATTAGGTGTTTCACATTCACATTTTACATTTAATTAAACCTCCAACCATCCTATGTAACAGGCAGCGGTAAGAGCTAACATGATGGCTGGGCTCGGTGGCTCACACCTGTACTCCCAGAACTTTGGGAGGCCAAGGCGGCAGATCACCTCAGGTCAAGAGTTCAAGACCAGCCTGGTCAACATGGCAAAACCCCATCTCTACTAAAAATACAAAAATTAGCTGGGCGTGGTGGCGGGTGCATGTAATCCCAGCTATTTGGGAGGTTGAGGAACAAGAACCACTTCAACCCAGGAAGCAGAGGTTGCAGTGAGCTGAGATCACGCCACTGCACTCCAGCCTGGGCAACAGGTAAGAATCAAAAAAAAAAAAAAAAGAGCTAAGATGTTTAACAAGTAGAAGCAGAAAGGACACCTGCCAATCAAACCACTGATGTGTACTGGCTGATCTCTCAGCCCTGGTGAGAGACGTTATCCCCATTTTAGTTCCAGGAGGTTAACAGGACCTTGATCCCAGGGTGGCTGGAAGGAATAGGAGGCAAAAAAAGTAGAGCCCCAAACAGTGCCTGGTGCACAGAAAGTGCTAAATAAATAGTCACTATTGATACCGCTCTTCATTTTTCCGAGTGGCAGGAAGAAGGGTTTTGGCTTGCCTGGACCATGGCCCTAGGGTGGCTCTCTGCAGCTGGCCCTGATTCTTCATGTCACACAATTTTGCTTCCCACTGTGATGGTTAATACTGAGTGTCAACTTAATTGGACTGGAAGGATACAAAGTATGAATCCTGGGTCTGTGTGGGTGGTGCCAAAGGAAATTAACATTTGAGTTAGTGGGCTGAGAAAGGCAGGCCCACCCTTAATCTGCTGGGCACAATCTAATCAGCTGCCCTCAAATATAAAGCAGGCAGAAAAAAACGTGAAAGGTGAGGCAGGCCTAGCCCCCACAGGCTGCATCTTTCTCCCTGCTGGATGCTTCCTGCCCTCAAACGTCGGACTCCAAGATCTTCAGTTTTTTGTTTTTTTTTGAGACAGAGTTTCGCTCTTTTTACTCAGGCTGGAGTAAAATGGCTGGATCTCGGCTCACTGCAACCTCCGCCTCCTGGGTTCAGGCAATTCTCCTGCCTCAGCTTCCTGAGTAGCTGGGATTACAGGCACGTGCCACTGTGCCCAGCTAATTTTTTGTATTTTTAGTAGAGACGGGGTTTCACCATGTTGACCAGGATGGTCTCGATCTCTTGACCTCATGATCCACCCACCTCGGCCACCCAAAATGCTGGGATAACAGGCGTGAGCCACCGCGCCCGGCCAGGTCTTCAGTTTTGAGAGTCAGAAGGGCTCTCCCTGCTCCTCAAGCTTGCAGACAGCCAGTTGTGGGACCTTGTGATCCTGTAAGTTAATACTTAATAAACTCCCCTTAGCCAGGAATGATGGCTCATACCTATAATCCCAGCACTTTGGGAGGCTGAGGCAGGCAGATCACCTGAGGTCGGGAGTTCGAGACTCGCTAACCAACATGGAGAAACCCCATCTCTACCAAAAATACAAAAAAAAAAGAAAACATAGCCGGGCATGGTGGTGCACACCTGTAATCCCAGCTACTCAGGAGGCTGAGGCAGGAAAATCACTTGAACCCAGAAGGCGGAGGTTGCAGTGAGTGAGATGATGCCATCACACTCCAGCCTGGGCAACAAGAGTGAAACTCTGTCTCAAAAAAAATAATAATAAATAATAAATAAATAACTCTTCTTTGTGTGTATGTGTGCGTATATCCATATCCTATTAGTTCTGTCTCTCTAGAGAACCCCAGTCCACCCACCCACCTCCTTGGGCTCCAGGAAGAAAATAAGACAGTTTCCACTTTGCACCCATAGCTCGTAACACTAACTACCCGCCGGGTGAGAGTCCTCCCACAGGCCCTGCTTACAGTACTCGATGCCTTTGATCAGATCCTGGAAGTAGAAACGGGCCTGGTCCTCAGAAAGTGGTTTGAGGGTGGGCACTTCCATCACGGGCCTGAAAGGTCAATACACGCATGAAACACAAACCAGATCCACCCAGCCCTTGCCCTCTCTCACCAGCAGAGCCTGGTGGCACCTCACTCAGCTATGCAGCTGGTGAAGCTTCTCGCATCACCCATGCCGGGAGCTGGGACACTCACCCTTGGTTGACCAGTTCGAACACTATAAGGAAGAAAAGGGAGTGAACTGTTACATGGGAAAATGAACATCCATCTCTCTGTCCTCCCACCTCCCAACCATCTCCAGGAACACCGAGAAAGACAGAAACTAATATTAGAGCTGGGGAGAAGTACAGTCCACTGAACCAAGCTGGCCAAGGTCCTGCTTTGCTAAATTTCCAACAGAAGGCAAAGAACCAGGGATTTCTGACATCCCTAGCTCCAGTCTGGCTTGACTTCTAGCGCTCAAATTGGCCCAGGATCCACTAATCAAACAAAACAGAACTTTGGGAGGAGTTGGGCAAGGTGGCTCACGCCAGCATAATCTCAGCACTCTGGGAGCCAATGCGGGCAGATCACCTGAGGTCAGAGGTTCAAGACCAGCCTGGCAAACATGGCACAACCCCGTCTCCACTAAAAATATAAAAATCAGTCAGGCATGGTGGCAGGTGCCTGTAGTCCCAGCTACCTGGGAGGCTGAGGCATAAGAATCACTTGAAACTGGGCGGCAGAGGTTGCAGTGAGCCGAGATCACAGCACTGCACTCCAGCCTGGGCAACAGAGCAAGATTCTGTCTCAAAAAAAAAATTGAGATTGAAATTTACATCACATAAAACTACCCATTTTAAAAGTATGCAATTGAGTGGCATTTAGTGTATTCACAACGTTATGTGATCATCACTAGTTCCAGAACATTCTCATTACCTCAAAAGGAAACCTTGTCCCCTTAGCAGCCGTCACTCCCCATTCCTCCCTCCCTCAAGCACCTGGCTACTTCTAATCTATTTTCTGTCTCTACAGATCTGCCTGTTCTGGACATGTCATGTAAATAGAATTGTACACTATGTGGCCTTTTGTGTCTGGTTGCTTTCACTTAGCATCCAGTTTTTGAGCTTCATCCACACTGGAGCATGGATCAGTGCTTCATTCCTTTTAACGGCTGAATAATATTCCACTGTATGGGTAGACCACATTTTCTTTGTCCATTCATCTGTTGAGGGCATATGGTCTGTTACTATTTTTTGGCTGTGGTGAACAGTGCTGCAGTGAACATTCATGTACACACATTTGTGTGGATATCTGTTTTCGGTTCTTTTGGGTATATACCTAGGAGTGGAATTGCTGGGTCACATGGTATAGTTAATTTGATTCTGCTAAGACAAGCATAACTGGGAATACAAGGCTGTATTTTAGGAAGCAAAAAAAAAAGAGAGAGCACAGTAGATTTCAAAATCCAGTGAATGACTTCGGGGTTGCTTGTTGTTCTGGAGTCGTACACTCATAATGAGATGAGCGTGTAATAGAAACCAAAGGGGATACCCCATTTTCCATGATGTAAGAATGCATTGCATGTCAGTATCAAAACACTTCATGTACCCTATAACTATATCCACCTACCATGTCCCCATAAAAATGTTAAAAAAAAATTTTTTTGAGAGGGAGTCTTGCTCTGTTGCCCAGGCTGGAGTGCAATGGCATGATCTTGGCTCAGTGCAACCTCTGCCTCCTGGGTTCAAGCAATTCTCCTGCCTCAGCCTTCCAAGTAGCTGGGACTACAGGTGCCCATCACGCCTGCCTAATTTTTATGTTTTTAGTAGAGACAGGGTTTCACCATATTGGTCAGCTTGGTCTCAAATTCCTGACCTCAGGTGATCCACCCATCTTGGCCTCCCAAAGTGCTGGGATTACAGGCAATTTTTTTTTTTAAATGAAACCAAAGGGTTGTTTCAAAGCTCTCCAAGGCCTGAGGAGGCCAAGGGGAGCGGAGAAGCTACTCAGACAAAAAGAAGACTTAAAGATTCTGATCAGGAAAGAACTGCACTCTCCCAGACCTTCCCTGTCTTCACAGCATCAACCAATGTGAGTTAGGGCAGATGTGCCATTGCCTCAGGCTGTAGTTAAAAGCAAAGGTAATGCTAAGGTACAGCTTCTCCAGATAACCCAGCACTAGCCCCCTCAGCTTTGGCCTTTCCTGCTATTTAAGTCTTAACTTGCAAGCTTCATGAATATCCGCACCATCCTCCCACCCACCCAAGCACCATGAATCAGGTGGCACGAGGGAGGGTGGCCTGTTGAAACAGGTCTATTTTCAGTCACTGACAGTTCAACCACTTTTGGGGCTGAGCAGTGGGTGGGAATTTTTTAACCTCCAGAAATAGAGATCGAGTTTTCTACCTTTTTTTTCTTTTCTCTCTCTCTCTCTTTTTTTTTTTAAGACAGAGTCTTCTCTGTTGTCCGGGCTGGAGTGCAATTGCGCGATCTCGACTCACTGCAACCTCCACTTCCCAGGTTCAAGCAATTCTCCTGCTTCAGCCTCCCAAGTAGGTGGGATTACAGGCATGTGCCACCACACCCGGCTAACTTTGTATTTTTAGTATAGATGGAGTTTCACCATGTTGGTCACCTGAGCTCAGATGATCCTTCTGCCTTGGCCTCCCAAAGTGCTGGGATTACAGGCATGAGCCACCATGCCCAGCCCACCCCCGTTTTTTTTTTTTCAATTGAGACAGGGTCTTGCTCTGTCACCCAGGCTGGAGTGCAGTGGCACAATCGTAGCTCACTACAGCCTCAAACACCTGGCCTCAAGTGATCCTCCCAACTCAGCCTCCCAAAGTGCTGGGGTTACAGGCATGAGCCACCATACCTGGGCTGAGTTTTCTGCCCTTTGCACGTCAGGCCTATGGCTGCAGAGCCTTCCTGACACCTACTACCTGGCCTTGTGCACTGCCCTGTCTGTCTCAGGCTCCCACCGCTATGGCTGGGAAGTAAAATAGAACCATGTCAGGATTTTCAAAACCACTGGAATCGCATATCCCAAATTAGCATGGCTCCTTTCTGCAACTGCCACCTTGAGTAGTGAAAAACTGTCTCTGCAGCTGCCCTGCTCAAGCAGATCAGGAAACTCCTCTTAGAGGCTTGGACCATGTTCTTCTTATCCTCGTTCTACCCCTCAGCTCAACCCCCACCAATGGCTTCCATCACCCTCAGAATCAAAGCCAAATTTTTAATTTTTTTTTTTGAGGCAGTCTCACTTTGTTGCCCAGGCTGTGGGCAGTGGCACCATCTCAGCTCACTGTGACCTCCACCTCCCAGGTTCAAACGATTCTCATGCCTCAGACTCCAAGTAGCTGAGATCACAGGTGCACGCCACACCTAGCTAATTTTTGTATTTTTAGTTGAGACGGGGTTTCGCCATGCTGCCCAGGCTGGTCTCAAACTCCTGAGCTCAGGTGATCCACCCGCCTCGGCCTCCCAAAGTGCTGGGTTTACAGATGTGAGCCACCGCGCCCGACCCAAGTTCTTTACAATGTTGTAAAATACCCTCTGCCACCTGGTCCCTACTGTTCTGCCCAAATGTCACCTCGGTGAGACGGTCCCTGCGGAGACACTGTATTTCTCCATCCCACAACCCAAAACTCGCAGCCCCTCATGCCCTGCTCGGCGATTTTGTTTTGTTATGGTGGTGTCACTTTCGAAACCCGTGGATCATGCTCAGGTAGGCTCCCTGAGGACAGGAGGTTTTGAATGTTGTCCCTGATGAACCTAGAGCAGATCTGACAAATTGTAACATTTGTTGAATGAACAAAGGCATGCCTCAGAAACAGCTCAAAGCCATTCTGAACTGGATCTCGGGTCCCAGTTGAGAGAATTACGCTAAGAATGCCATGCTGGAACCAAATGACTTTTGACAGATTGCGATTTCTACTGCATCTCCCCAAATTTCACTGATTTGCCTACTATGTTGATAATTTGGCCATACCTATATGCCACATAAATTATGTAATGTTTTTCTTTAAATTGACTGTTTTAAATTTTTTAGCCTTGTCCTAGATGATAATATCCATGAAATCATGAGTTTGGGATGCTGGTTATAGATTTTCCTATACAATGTTAAATCAAATCTAAACATTTTTTCCTACATTTTTTCTATGTTCCACCTAAAACAGGGCCCACCATATAGGAGGTGGTCAATAAATATATGCTTTGGGAAGCAGGAGGATCTCTTGAGCACAGGCGTTTGAGACCAGGCTGAACAACATAGTAAGATTTTGCCTCTATAAAAATTTTTTAAATTAGGCCAGGCAAGGTGGCTCACGTCTGTAATCCCAGCACTTTGGGAAGCCGAGGCAGGCAGATCACAAGGTCAGGAGTTCAAGACCAGCCAGGCCAACATAGTGAAATCCCATCTGTACTAAAAATACAAAAATTAGCCAGGTGTGGTGGCGTGCGCCTGTAATCCCAGCTGAGGCAGAAGAATCACTTGAACCCAGGAGGCGGAATTTGCAGGGAGCTGAGATCACGCCACTTCACTCCAGCCTGGGCAAAAGAGCAAAACTCTGTCTCAAAAAAAAAATTTTTTTTAATTAGCTGGGTATGTTGGTGCATGCCTGTAATCCCAGCTACTCAGGAGGCTGAGGTGGGAGGATCGCTTGAGCCTGAGAGATCAAGGCTCCAGTGAGCTGTGTGCCATTGAACTGTAGCCTGGACAACAGAGCGAGACCCTGTCTCAGAAAAATAAATATATGCAAATGAATGAAGAAGAGATCCAGATAAAGTTCCAGCAAGAACTCCCTTCCACCTCCTGATCCCAACCATAGTGCGGCCTCCGGCGGGGCCAGCTGGACCAGGAAGGGGAAAGCTATCTTTGGTAGAAGGTGCCAGGGCACGGGCTGCCTTGAGAGGACCCCTGGGTATTGGCAGGTGTGTTGCCTGAGTGAGGATGGCAGAAGAAAAGGGCTTCCTTACCCATGTACAGATGGTCCTCGTTGGGGTCATCCAGGACCTTGGCACAGCCGCACAGAACAGGCAGGAAATGGACAGAGGGGGAGAAAAAGAGAGAACAGATATGAGCAGGAAGGAAGCAGCATCCACGTGGCTACGTTTGCCAACAGAAGGGCTGCACTTGGCAGTGAGTTTCCCAGTTAAGATGGAGAGCATAGGAAAAACTCCAGAGTGTGAGATCCTAATGGGCTGTTTGGAAAATAAACGCCTCTTAGTCTGATCCTCAGGGATCCGAACACTCAGAAAGGAAGATGCAAAAGGAAGGGGACAAAATACCCCCTCAGAAATGTCTCTTGCTTGAATAAGAATCCAGCCCATCTCTTAGGAGACAAGGGTCTTAAGGGTGAAAATTTAAATCCCATCTAGGCTCAAGTAATTCCACGAGGCCTCCCCATTGCCCCTGGCCCCACAGGAAATGACGTCTCCCTGCCCAGAATAGCCATAGCACTTTCTCTCTCTCCAAAGGGCAGGCAGCAGGCTACATCCACCTTGGTTTCCTCAGTGGCATCCCATACAGAGCATGGCATACAGTAGATGCCCAGGGAACATCTGATGAATGAACAAACAGATGGGCTGGCAAACAGTCTTGTTGGGTGGAAAGGCCAAATGCCATAGGGCAGCAGAGAGCAAGATACCCTGCCAGGACCCAGGGCCACTCATTAACCAAACACCTTTGGGCTTCCTCAAAGATGGCCAACTCCAGCACCAGTGAGTCAAGACTGTGACACTTAGTGTGACCAGTAGTGATGGCCTACAACTGCCATCTCTCTTCTTTGGAAAGAAACAAATGCAGCCTCCCTGGCTAGACCAGTCCCCTTGATTCTTCCCCCATCATGTCCGCCTTCTCTAGCCACCCAAGATCAAGAAGACAGAAGGCCCCGGGAAAGGGAGGTACCGTAGGCAGAGCCCAGGCAAGCAGCCTGAAGCCCTGAGCCGTGCCCTGTGGGAAAGGCACACACAGGGCCTTGTCCACCTAGAGTTCTGCACCAGATAAGTCACAGGCAAGGTGGTAGCTAGCCCTCACATCTCCCAAAGGCAGCATGTACTCCCCAAATAGAAGCCTCCAGCCCTTTGCACATGCAGTTCCCTGCCCTGCAATGCCTTTCCATGACTTCTCATCCATGGCCACCTCAAACATCATTTCCTCTAAGAGGCCCCTCCCAGCCTCTCCCAGTGTGCTGGCTGCCCTGTTCTCCCATGGCACTCCGAACATCCAGCACAGTGACAAGTCCTTGTCATCTAGACCAGAGGTGCTCCAAACATGACCTGGAGACTTCTGTGGATCCCTGAGATGCTTTCAGGGAGTTTACAAGATTCACCATTTTCACTTTACAATGAAGGCAATATTTGCCGTTTTGACTCTCTTCCACTAGTCTACAGGGTTTTCCAGAAACCTGATATGTTTTATCACAACAGATTGAATGCAAAAGCAGATATGAGAATCTAAATGTCTCCTATTAAGCCAAACATTAACCCAAAAAAGGCAAAAATGGAAAACTAAGCCACTCTACTTTTTATTTTTCATAAAATGTGTGACTCATGTTAATATGTAATAATCTTATTGTTGTCTTTTTGTTTTTTTCTTTTCTTTTTTAGAGACAGGGTCTTACTCTCTCTCCCAGACTGGAGCACAGTGGCGCAATCATGGCTCACTGCAGACGTGAATGCCTGGGCTGAGGTGATTCTCCCATCTCAGCCTTCGGAATAGCTGGGACCACAGGTGTGCAGCACCATACCTGGCTAATTTTTTAAATTTTTTGCAGAGGTTTCTCCATGATGCTCGGGCTGGTCTCAAACTGCTGGCCTCAAGCAATCCTCCCACCTCAGCCTCCCAAAGTGCTGGGATTATAGGCATGAGCCACCGTGCCCAGCCTGTTGTTTTTAAACGAATTAATAGTTTAAATTTAATTTTCTGAGTTTTAAATTCTAATGTGGTAGCTATTAATAAATACAACTCGTATAAGCAAAAGTGCTATGGGGGGGTCTTAAAAAAAATTTTTTTTTTTTTGAGACAGAGTTTCACTCTTGTCACCCAGAATGGAGTGCAATGGCATGATCTCTGCTCACTGCAACCTCCACCTCCCAGGTTCAAGCAATTCTCCTGCCTCAGCCTCCCAAGCAGCTGGGATTACAGGTACCCGCCGCCATGTCCAGCTAATTTTTTTGTATTTTTAGTTGAGATGGGGTTTTTTAGAAGTACAAAGCGATCCTGAGACCTAAAAGTATGAGAACTGCTAATGTTGAGCAGGGGCTGGCAAACTACAGACTATGGGCCAAACTCAGCCCTCTGCCTATTTATTTTTTGTTTATTTGTTTCATATTTTTAGTAGAGACAGGGTTTCACCATGTTGGCTGGGATTGTCTCAAACTCCTGATCTCAAATGACCTGTGCGCCTCGGCCTCCCAGAGTGCTGGGATCACAGGTGTGGGCCACTGGGCCCGGTCTTATTTTTGAAAATCAAGTTTTACTGAAACACAGCCATGCCATTTGTTTACATGGTGTGTGTGGCTGCTTTGGCGCTACGATTACCCATATGCGTAAGCAGAAAGAGAACCGGCTTTGAAGAGGCGGAAATGGGTGAAGGGATCACTCTGAGCCTCAATTTCTTTGTCTGTAAAATGAGAGTAACTAATACCTGACAGAAAAACGAAGCCGGCAAAAGAAAGAAGGGACAAAAAAAGAAATATGAGTAATAACTAATCTCAGGGAGCGGTAAACACAACTCAGCCCTGCAGCGAGAGGTCTGGTGCGACTGGGCTCTCCCTGGAAACCAGAGGCGGTGTTTGGGGATTGACAAAGCCAGGGCCTCCCTCCCTCCTTGGGGCCTCCACCCTCACCTCCACCAGCTTCACCACATTGGGGTGGTCCAGCTTCTTGAGGATGGCAATTTCCTGGTACACCTGCTCAATGGGGCCCCTGGGCTGGATGCAGCCTCCAGGCGCTGGCCGGGTGCCTCGGGGTGGGGGACGACCTGGAGGAGACAGAAACAGGCCAAGGGTCACGGCAAAGAGACTTTCCCCTGCAGAGGGCGGCCGCGGGCGGGATAATAAACGTGGGAGGCTCTCCGCAGGGCTGGAGGGGCTGCTGCCACCAGGGGCTTTAACTAGCCTCCTCCTCTGCCTCCTCTGCTGCTGCAAGTGAGAGAGAGTGGAGGCCTCAGCCGTCCTGTGAATTCCCTCCTTCCAGTCACATCCCCAGTCCATGCCCCAGTCCATGGGGAGAGGCAGCAGTGCTGCGGCGACTGCAGCCTAGTGCAGCAACCTCAACACCCGAGCGTGAGTCAGTCGCTGCCCGTCTCTGGGCTCAGTTTTCATAGTCCATAAAACAGACATCGACGTGATCTCTTATCTCCTTAACTCACAGCACAGACAGCTGGCTGGGCACTGTGGCTCATGCCTATAATCCCAGCACTTTGGAAGGCTAAGGCGGGCAGATTGCTTGAGCCCAGGAGTTCAAGACCAGTCTGGGCAACACAGCGAAACCCTGACTCTACAAGAATTACAAAAAGTAGCCAGGTTTGGTGGCACGTGCCTGTGGTCCCAGCTACTCAAGAGCTGAGGTGGGAGGATCACCTGAGCCCAGGAAGGTCAAGCTTGCAGTGAGCCATGATCATGCCACTGCACTCCACCTGGGTGACAGAGCGAGACTCTACCTCAAAAAAAAAAAAAAGAAAAGAAATAGCATGGATGTAGAACGAAGCCATGGAGAAGAAAAGAAGCAAGCATCAGGAGAGAAACACAAAAGATTACGCCAGAAAGGAGAGGCACTCAGGTCACCACCTGACCCTCCAGTAAATAATAAACAAACAGGGCCAGGCGAGGTGGCTCACACCTATAATCCCAGCACTCTGGGAGGCCAAGGTAGCTGGATCATGAGGTCAGGAGTTTGAGACCAGCCTGGCCAACATGGTAAAACCCCATCTCTACTAAAAATACAAAGGTTAGCTAGGCGTGGTGGCGGGCACCTGTAACCCCAGCTACTCGGGAGGCTGAGGCAGGGGAATCGCTTGAAACAAGAAGGCAGAGGTTGCAGTGAGCCGAGATCGTGCCGCTGCAATTTAGCCAGGGTGAAAGAGCAAAACTTCTGTCTCCAAAATAATAATAATAATAATAGCCGGGCGCGGTGGCTCAAGCCTGTAATCCCAGCACTTTGGGAGGCCGAGGCGGGTGGATCACGAGGTCAAGAGATCGAGACCATCCTGGTCAACATGGTGAAACCCCGTCTCTACTAAAAATACAAAAAATGAGCTGGGCATGGTGGCTGTAATCCCAGCTACTCAGGAGGCTGAGGCAGGAGAATTGCCTGAACCCAGGAGGCGGAGGTTGCGGTGAGCCGAGATCACGCCATTGCACTCCAGCCTGGGTAATAAGAGCGAAACCCTGTCTCAAAAAAATATAATAATAATAATAATAAGAGGCAAATAGTCACAAGGACGTATAGGCCCACAGTGGAAACCCTGACGATGGCACACATCCTGTGTAAGGAAGGCGCTAAGTGTAATTAACAGAACAGAACTGGGATGTGATTGGCCTTGGAAAAGGCAAGGCAAAAGTACAGGTTTCAGAGGGGGATGTGAAAGAAGAGAAGCTTAACTCAAAGGAAAAGGGAGGATGAGAACAGCCTCCTCTTACAGCGTAGGGAGGTGGGATACACTCGCCATGCAGTGAGGGGAAGTGGCAGGTGTGTGGCCAAAGCGGAGCTGGCCAGCCTGCTGGAGAAAGGGAGGCACTATGGTCAGGATGTCTGTGATCCTCCAGAATTCTCGTGTGAAAACCTGATCCCCAGCGTGATGGTATTAGGACATGGGACTTCAGGAGGAGAGGAGGTCGGGAGGGTGGAGCCCTCCCGAATGTTATAAGAGACCCTAGAGAGCTGCCTCACCCCTCTGCCATGTAAGGATTCGGTAAGAAGGCACTATCCATGGTTGTTTGTTTGCTTGTTTTGAGACAGGGTCTGTCTGCCAGGCTGGAGTTCAGTGGTGCAATCAAGAATCACTCCAGCCTCAAACTCCCAGGCTCAATGATCCTACCTCAGCCTACCGAGTAGCTAGGACTACAGGCACACACCACCATGCCCCGCTAACTTCTAAATTGTTGGTAGAGACAGCGTCTCACTACACTGCCCGCGCTGGTCTCCAATTCCTGGGTTCAAGTGATTCACACACCTCAGCCTCCCAAAGGCTGGCATGAGCTACCACACCCTGCCTGAGGCTAATTATGAACCAGCCTCCGGAAGTGTGAGAAATAAACATCTGTGGGTTAGGCCACCCAGTCTCCGGTAGGTTGTTATAGCACACCGTTTGTTATTTTGTTAAGACAGGAGGTAAGAAGGAGTGTTTAAGCAAGCAAAATCCTCCACAGTCACTGGAAGAAGTGAGAAGCAGATGTCAAACATGGATAATAGTGACACAAGGATTACTGCCTGGTGCAGTGCTTGGATATGCAGGATCAACGAGGGTCCCACAGTTAGGATGGGGTTTGTGTGTTCTGATCTAATTTCTCTTTTTGGCCCAAGCTGACATTTTGCCCAGCAACGCAGGCAGGGAGCTTACGTTGAAGCAGCCTCCGATAAAGCTCACCTGCAGGCCTGTCATCTGCACACATAGGAGTTACCAGCAACTAACAGTGCTGAAAGCCAAGGCTGCCTGTAGGAGAAGGGAGGACAGCAAGAAACCCTCCTCCATTAAATGCCCTCCTCCATTAAATGCCCTCCTCCATTAAATGCCCTCCTGTGCTTTGGCTTTTTTTTTTTTTTTGGTAGATATTATTCAAATACCTCATGGTATTTAAATTTTTTTAATTTACCTTTTTTTTTTTTTTGAGATGGAGTCTCGCTCTGTCACCCAGGCTGGAATGCAGTGACGGGATCTCAGCTCACTGCAACCTCCACCTCCTGGGTTCAAGCGATTCTTCTGCCTCCGCCACCCAAGTAGGTGGGATTACAGGCATGCACCACCACCCCCAGCAAATTTTTGCGTTTTTAGTAGAGATGGGGTATCACAATATTGGCCATGTTGGTCTCAAACTCCTGACCTCATCATCTGCCCACCTCAGCCTCTCAAAGTGCTGGGATTACAGGCATGTGCCTGGCTTTTTTTTTAATCTTTTTTTTTTTTTTGAGACAGAGTTTCACTGTTGTTACCCAGACTGGAGTGCAATGGCACGATCTTGGCTCACCGCAACCTCCACCTCCTGGGTTCAAGCAATTCTCCTGCCTCAGCCTCCCAAGTAGCTGGGACTACAGGCGCGCACCACCGTGCCCAGATAATTTTTGTATTTTTAGTAGAGACGGGGTTTCACCATGTTGACCAGGATGGTCTCCATCTCTTGACCTCGTGATCCACCCGCCTCCTGGCCTTCCAAAGTGCTGAGATTATAGGCGTGAGCCACGGCGCCCGGCCATCTTTTTTTGAGAGGGAATCTCACTCTGTTGCCCAGGCTGGAGTGCAGTGGCATGATCCCGGCTCATTGCAACCTCCATCTCCAGGGTTCCAGTGATTCTCCCACCTCAGCCTCCCAAGTAGCTGGGACTACAGGCGAGTGCCACCACACCCAGCTAATTTTTGTATTTTTAGTACAGATGATGTTTCACTGTGTTGGCCAGGTTGGTCCTGAACTCCTGACCTCAAGTGATCCACCTGCCTTGGCCTCCCAACGTGCTAGGATTACAGGCATGAGCCACTGTGCTTGGCCGACTACTGAATACTTTCAATGCCTCCCTAAATATATACATATATATATCTGGTATCTATTGGTATTTACCCATCATGTTCCCCGTCCCCCAGAGCTCCTAGCAATCACAAATCTACTTTTGTTCCTATGGATTGGCCTATTTTGGGTATTTCATATAAATAGAATCACATGATATGTGACCTTTTGTGTTAGGCGTCTTTTTTTTTTTTTTTGAGATGGAGTTTTGCTCTTGTTGCCCAGGGTGGAGTACAATGGCACGATCTTGGCTCACCACAACCTCCGCCTCCTGGGTTCATGCAATTCTCCTGCCTCAGCCTCCTGAGTAGCCGGAATTACAGGCACCCACTACCACGACTGGCTAATTTTTGTATTTTTAGTAGAGACATGGTTTCACCATGTTGGCCAGGCTGGTCTCGAACTCCTGACCTCTGGTGATCCGCCTGCCTCGGCCTCCCGAAGTGCTGGGATTACAGAGTGTGAGCAACTGCACCCGGCCAGGCTTCTTTCACTTAATATAATGTCTTTAAGACTCCTCTGTGTTGGAGCATGAATTGGTACTTCATTACTTTTTATGGCTGAATAATATTCCATTGGTTGCATATCTACTCTATTCATTTGCTGAGGACACATGAGTTGTTTCCACTTTTCAGTTATTGTGACTAAACCTGCTATGAACATTCACTTACAAGCTCCTGTGTGAACAAATATGTTCAGTTCTCTTGGGTATATAAGTAGGAGTGAAATTACTGAATCATATGGTAACACCATGTTTCACTTTTTGAGGAATTGCCAGAGTATTTTCCTCTACTGGATTTTTTTTACTTCATACCTATATAACTTTAATAAATATTTTTATTTTATTCTTTTTTGAGACAGAGTCTTGCTCTGTTACCCAGGCTAAAGTCCAATGGCGTGATCTAGGCTCACTGCAAACTCCACCTCCCAGGTTCAAGCAATTCTTATACCTCAGCCTCCCAAAAAGCTGGGACTACACGCGTGCGCCACTACCCTTGGCTAATTTTTATATTTGTAGTAGAGATGAGGTTTCACCTAGTTGGTCAGGCTAGTCTTGAACTTCTAGCCTCCAGTCTGCCTCAGCCTCCCAAAGTGCTGGGATTAAAGGCATGAGCCACTGTGTCCAGCCATAATATTTTTTTAAAAAAAAGAATAAAGAGGCTGGGTGTGGTGGCTCCCCGCTATAATCCCAGCACTTTGGGAGGCCAAGGCAAGCAAATCATGAGGTCAAGAGATCAAGACCATTCAGGCCAACGTGATGAAACTCTGTCTCTACGAAAAATACAAAATTAGCTGGGTGTGGTGGTACGTGCCTATAGTCCCAGCTACTCAGGAGGCTGAGGCAGGAGAATCGTTTGAACCCCAGAGACGGAGGTTGCAGTGAGCCAAGATCGTGCCACTGCACTCCAGCCTGGGAGACAGAGTGAGAGACACCGTCTCAAAATAAAAAAAGAATAAACAACCTCAGCAAGAAGTCAAGCTCTGCCTTCGGTAGGGAGCCCTGAGCAGGATGGGGTGCCCACCCAGGGCACCCTCTGCAACAGTTCCCATCTAGGGGGCTCTGCTCTGTCTTGCCCCAGCACCTGCGCCTAAGAACAAAGGCCAGTCAAACTCACGTGGAAAGCCGGCCTGCCGGATCAGCTTCTTTTTGGACAGCACCTTCATTGCCTGCAGGAAAAAAGACCCCAGGTCCTGGTTAAAGCAGGGAGGAGGAGGAGGAGGAAGGTGAGTTGAGGGTTCATCTACTCTAAGGCTGGCCCAAGCTCCTGGCCCCCTGGCAGGCTCAGGACAACAGAGTAAGCCCCTCATTACCAGAGGGGGTCAAGCAGCCATGAGGTGTGGGGAGGCTAGACTCCTGGGGTGCCGCCAGCCCTGAGGTGTTCCTGAGGCCCACAGTTAGCTCTTCCAGGTGGGAAACCACGAGCCTTGGGACTTGCTGCTATCGAATCAAAACACAAGGGAGCTGGAGCAATGGGCAAATGAGGGGCGGGACTGGTTGTTTTACACATGGGGAAACTGAGGCTCAGCTGTTTTACACATGAGAAAATAGGACTTGTCAAGGACACATGGTTGGCACACAGTAGAGTCAGGTTCAAACCTATGCTGGACTGACTCCAAAGCCACCCACGCAGGCATCTTTGTCACTGTTGCCTTGTTCTCAGTACTACGGAGGATACAGAGATGACAGCTCAGAGGAAGGGCATAAATGCCTTCTGTTGAATGAGTAACTCCCGGGCTAATCACCTTACCTCCCCATTTTCCCATCTGTAAAATGGGTATACCACTTCCTTCCTAAGGCATGAAATAAACATGACCTAAGAATAAAACAAGACAACAGCTATGAAAACTTTCCAGCAAACTGAGTGCTGGAAAGGAGGCTCTTCTGTGGATAAGGATGGGGGCAGGGAGGAGAATGCAGATACTCACATAGTAGGTATTGTCATTTTCATTGTAGGCCAACTTGACGACGCCATAGGAGCCCTGGATAAAGGGAGATGCCCATGACATACTATCCAGAAGTTAAGATCTGCAAAATGAGAACCCTAATACAGAGGGTGCAAACCGGCAGCCCATTGGTCAAATGTGTCCCACAACTGTACTTTGTTGGAGCCCAGGTTTTCACAAAGTTCAGATTAATTACCAACATTTAAAAACAGAAAGATCTGGGCCAGGTGCAGTGGCTCATACCTGTAATCCCAACAGTTTGGGAGGCCAAGGCAGGCGAATCACTTGAGGTCAGGAGTTCGAGACCAGCCTGGCCAACATGGTAAAACCCTGTCTCTACTAAAAATACAAATTAGCCAGGCATGGTGGCAGGTACCTCTAATCCCAGCTATTCAGGAGGCTGAGGCATGAGAAGTGCTTGAACCCAGAAGGCAGAGGCTGCAGTGTGCCAAGATTGCGGCACTGCACTCCAGCCTGGGCAACATAGTGAGGCTCACTCAGTCTCAAAAAAAAAAGAAAGATCTGATATAAAAATCCATACTCCTTCCAGGCACAGTGGCTTACACCTGTAATCCCAGCACTCTGAGAGGCCAAGGCGGGCAGATCACTTGAGGTCAGGTTTGAGAACAGCCTGGGCAACATAGTAAAACCCCGTCTCTACAAAACATACAAAAATTAGCCAGGTGTGGTGGTACACACCTGTAGTCCCAACTACTTGGGAGGCTGAGGCAGGAAAACCGCTTGAGTCCAGGAGGCAGAGGTTGCAGGAAGCTGAGAATACAACATTGCACTCCAGCCTCGGTGACAAGAGTGAAACCCCATCTCAAAAAAAGAAAAATCCAGATACCTAGTTTCTTTTGAAAAAAATTAGAAGCTCTAGCTATTTGTAGCCCTCATTTCCATACGTCAAAGGTTTGCCATATATGTAGCCCTCATTTCCATACGTCAATGGTTTGCCATATATGTAGCCCTCATTTCCATATGCTAATGGTTGCCCTATATGTAGCCCTCATTTCCATATGCTAATGGTTTGCCAAGTCCCTACTACCTTACTACCTTACTACCACTCCCTACTGCCTTACACCTGGCATGCCTCTCTCCTTTCTGTTACTTACTTGTTTTCTATTGGCATTAGGATTTTTGACCATGGTAAAGCAAAACTAGATGTCAGAGTACTTTGGGGTGAAACAAAACCCCAAATGTGATGGGAATATAACTATCACCAAGGTAATACGAAATTTCTCTGGAAGCTTTCTGAGCTTCTGCAGAAACGTATTTAATTTGACAAAACCCCCTCCACCTCCAAGATTGCTTGAGGCAATCTTGCCTCCGAAGACGCCTCTGCTGCTCGAAGCTTTACCCTGTCCCCTCCATAGTACCTCAATGCCCCTAATGAATGCAGAAAACCACCCTGGCTCCGGGGATATTTACCTTTCCAATTTCATCCTTCAGAGTATACTGATTCAGCTGCACACAGTCCTAGAGAGTAAGCAGAGACACATGGAAAATGAATTTTAAGTTTGCAACTAGAGACCAGGCACAGTGACTCATGTCTATAATCCCAGCACTTTGGGAGGCCAAGGTGGGAGGATCACTTGAGTTCATGAGTTCCAGACCAGCCTGGCCAACATGGTAAAATCCCGTCTCTACTAATAATATACAAATTAGGCCAGGCACGGTGGTTCACGCCTGTAATCACAGCACTTTGGGAGGCTGAGGCGATGGATCATCTGAGGTCAGGAAATCAAAACCAGCCTGGCCAACATGGTGAAACCCCATCTCTACTAAAAATGCAAAAATTAGCTGGGTGTGGTGGTGTATGCCTGTAATCCCAGCTACTCAGGAGACTGAGGCAAGAGAATTGCTTGAACCCGGGAGACAGAGGTCGCAATGAGCCAAAATCACGTCATTGTACCAGCCAAGGCAGCAAGAGCAAGACTCCGTCTTAAAAAAAAAAATAGGCATGGTGGTAGGCCATCTGTAATTCCAGCTACTCAGGAGGCTGAGGCACAAAAATCGCTTGAACCCAGAGGTGGAGGTTGCAGTGAGCCGAGATTACACCATTGCACTCCAGCCTGGGCAACAGAGTAAAACTGTGTCTCAAAAAAAAAAAACAAAAACCAAAAAACAAGTTTGCAGCTAGTTACAGTCCTCCAAATTATACATACACAGGTAACCAGAACCCAAATCAAGAAAGAGAATATCCCCAGCTCCCCAGAAGCCACTCCTACCCACTGCCCCTCCCCAGGGCGACCACTATCCTGACCTCTAGCAGATTTTGCTTCTTGTACTTTGTCAAAATGTAACCACATACTGTGTATTCTTGTAAAACCCATTTTTTAGAAGGTTGTTCCTACTTTTAAAAAGTAAATTTTAAATCAAACAAGTCATCCTTGGCTACACTGTCCTGTAAAAACATGAAGTGAAAAAAGAGAAAATCTGTGTGACCTTAGGGCAGACAAGTTTCTCAGATAATACAAAAAGTACAGACAAAAGGAAACAAATGATAAATTGGACTTTGCCAAAATTAAAACTTTGGCTCTTTTTTTTTTGAGACAGAGTTTCACTTTTGTCACCCAGGCTGGAGTGCAATCGCGTGATCCACCTGTGACCTCCACCTCCTCGGTTCAAGTGATTCTCCTGCCTCAGCCTGCCAAGTAGTTGAGATTACAGACGTGTGCCACCATGCCTGGCTAATTTTTGTATTTTTTTAAGTAGAGATGGGGTTTCACTGTGTTGGCCAGGCTAGTCTCGAACTCCTGATCTCAGGTGATTCGTCCACCTCAGCCTCCCAAAGTGCTGGGATTATAGGTATGAGCCACCGTGCCCAGCCAAAACTTTGGCTCTTTGATACACTATGAAGAAAATGAAAACGGCCAAGTACAGTGGCTCATCCCCATAAACTCAACACTTTAGGAGGTCAAAGCAGGAGGACGGCCTGAGCCCAGGAGTTTGAGGTAGCAGTGAGCTATAATCACACCACTGCATTCCAGCCTTGGCAACAAAGTGAGACTCTGTCAAAAAAAAAAAAAAAGAAAAGAAAAGGGAAGAGAAGGAAAGGGAAGAAGAGAGGAGGGGTGGGGAGGCGAAGGGAGGGGAGGGGAAGGCAGGGGAGGGTGGGGGAAAGAGAAAGGGAAGGGAAGGAAGGGAAAGAGAAAGGGAAGGGAAGGAGGGAAAGAGAAAGGGAAGGGAAGGAAGGGAAAGAGAAAGGGAAGGGAAGGGGGGAAAGAGAAAGGGAAGGGAAGGAAGGGAAAGAGAAAGGGAAGGGAAGGAAGGGAAAGAGAAAGGGAAGGGAAGGAAGGGAAAGAGAAAGGGAAGGGAAGGAGGGAAAGAGAAAGGGAAGGGAAGAAAGGGAAAGAGAAAGGGAAGGGAAGGAAGGGAAAGAGAAAGGGAAGGGAAGGA
>CM052656.1:10364779-10397711 GCA_028533165.1 Leontopithecus rosalia | reverse complement strand
AAGGGAAGGAAGGGAAAGAGAAAGGGAAGGGAAGGAGGGAAAGAGAAAGGGAAGGGAAGAAAGGGAAAGAGAAAGGGAAGGGAAGGAAGGGAAAGAGAAAGGGAAGGGAAGGAAGGGAAAGAGAAAGGGAAGGGAAGGAAGGGAAAGAGAAAGGGAAGGGAAGGAGGGAAAGAGAAAGGGAAGGGAAGGAGGGAAAGAGAAACGGAAGAGAAGGAGGGAAAGAGAAAGGGAAGGGAAGGGAGAAAGAAAAAGAGAAAGGAAAGCAAGGGAGTAAACAAAAAGGCAAGCCTCAAACTTCAGATTCGCAGCACAGATATTAGACAAAGGACCCTTACAACTCAATAAGATGACCAACAACCCAATTTAAAAATGGGCAGAAGATTTGAACAGAAATTCCTCCAAAGAAAATATACAAGTGGACATAAGCACAGGAAAAGACACTCACCATCACTAGTCATCAGGTAAACGTAAATTAAAACTATATCCACTAGGCTGGCGAAACTCAAGAGGACTAATCAGGCTGGGTGAGGTGGCTCACACCTGTAATCCCAGCACTTTGGGAGGCCAAGGCAGGTGGACTGCTTGAGCCCAGGAGTTTAAGACCAGCCTGTGAAATACAGTGAAACTCTGTCTCTACCAAAAAAAAAATACAAAAATTAGCCAGGCATGGTGGCACACGCCTGTAATCCCAGCTACTTGGGAGGCTGAGGCAGGTGGACTGCTTGAGCCCAGGAGTTTAAGACCAGCCTGTGAAATACAGTGAAACTCTGTCTCTACCAAAAAAAAATACAAAAATTAGCCAGGCATGGTGGCACACGCCTGTAATCCCAGCTACTTGGGAGGCTGAGGCAGGAGAATCACTCGAACTGAGATGGAGGTTGCAGTGAACCGAGATCACGCCATTGCACTCCAGCCTGGGTGACAAAAGTGAAACTCTGTCTCAAAAAAAAAAAAATACCAAAATTAGCCGGGCATGGTGGCATGCACCTTTAGTCCCAGCTAATCAGGAGGCTGAGGTGGGAGGATTGATTGAGCACGGGAAATTGAGGCTACAGTGAGCAGTGATTACATCACACTGCATTCCAGCCTGGGTGACAGGGTGAGATTCTGTCTCAAAAAAAATTAAAAAGGAGATTGATCAGACCAAGTAGTGGAAGAATGCAGAGAAAATGAAATTTTTATACACTGCTGGTAGGAATGTAAAAGGGTGCACTCTCTTTGAAAACAGTTTGTCAGTTTCTTTTTTCTTTTTCTTTTTTTTTAAGGCACTGAGGCAGGGTATCATTCTGTTCCCAGGCTAAAGTAGAATGGCAAGATCACAGCTCACTGTAACCTCGAACTACTGGGTTCAAAAGATCCTGCCACCTCAGCCTCTCAAGTAGCTGGGACTACAGGAACGTGCCACCACGCCCGGCTAATTTTTGTATTTTTAGCAGAGTCAGGATTTCACCGTGTTCGCCAGGCTGGTCTCCAACTCCTGGCCTCAAGTGATCTGCCCACCTCAGCCTCCCAAAGTGCTGGGATTACAGGCGTGAGCAACCACCCCTAGCCTGTTTTCTTTTTTGGAGAGATGGGTCTTGCTATGTTGCCCAGGCTGGTCTCAAACTCCTGGTCTTAAGCAATCCTTCTGCCTCAGTCTCCCAAGTAGCTGGGATTACAGGCACAAGCCATTGCACTGGGCCTTGGCAGTTTCTTAACAAATACCTACCATACCACAGGCCATTCTACCCAACAGAAGTGAAAATCTGTTTACGAAGACTTGCACAGAAACATTAATAACAGCTTTAGTTGTAATAATAAAAAATTGGAAGCAATTCAAATGCCTTTCAATAGGTGAACGGATAAACAAACTGTGGTACATCCATACAATGGAATTTATTCGGCAATAAAAAGGAACTACGGATATACTCCACCACATGGATCAATCTCAAAGTCACGTGAAAGAAGCTAAGCTAAAAAGGAGGTGGTGCTCATGGGTCCTGGCTCTGTCTTTGGCTCACGCTGTGAATTCTCCCTGCTCTGAACTCTCCAGGGCCCCATCTCCAATGATGAAAGTTTTTCCTAGCCTTCAAAATGTAGCCCCCATAGCCCCTTTAAAATCAGTCCCTTTGTCTGGGCACAGTGGCTCACATCTGCAATCCCAGCACTTAGGGAGGCCGAGGCGGGTGGATCACTTAAGGTCAGGAGTTCAAGACTAGCCTGGCCAACATGGCAAAACCCCATCGCTAGCAAGAAAAAAAAAAATTAGTGGGTGTGATGGCACACGCCTGTAGTCCCAGCTACTAGGGAAGCTGAGGCAGGAGAATCACTTGAATCCGGAAGACAGAGGTTGCAGTGAGCCAAGATCAAGCCACTGCACTCCAGCCTGGGTGACAGAGCGAGACTGCATCTAAAAAAAAAAAAATCAGCCCCTTTAGAAAGGCATCCTGATGTTGAGTCTTCTTCCAATTAAATTCATTAACTCCTTCAACAAATATTTTTGCACTCCTGCTACATGCCAGGCACTGCTAGGCGCTGGGGATGGGAGTGGGGTTGGGGGTGAACGAAATGTTCCTATGGAGATTACGTTCTGAAGACAGGCAATAAATAACGAAACCAACACACAGATCATCAGACTCTGATGAATGTCATGAAGGAAAGCAAATAGGGCCACGGGGTACAGAGAGGCTGGAGGGTGCTTTAGGGAGGGTGGCCCAGGAAGCCTTTTGGAGGAGGTGATACTGGAGATGAGATTTGGACATTAGACGGAACAGGCCTTACAAAGCTGGTGTGGGGTTGGGGGGAGGTGGTTCTAAGCAGAAGGAGCTGAGTAAAGACCCCAGGCAGGCAAGAGCTTGGATTCCAAGGAATGCAAAGAAGGCAGGAACAGAGGGAGCTTAGGGAGCAGGCAACAGAATGGCAAGAGGGGTGGGGAAGAGCCAGACCACACAGGGCCCTGTGAACCCCCGGTGGGGATCTGAGTTCTAATCTGCTCCCCAAGAGCTCACGGTAGGGGGTCCTGTGGGAAATGGTCACAAAGTACTGAACCCAGTGCCTGGTGCCAACACATGCTCGGCCAGGCGGGTGGTCGCCAGGTTCTCAGTGACCGCTTCACTCCCTCACACCTTCCGCTCACCCGCACCTCAGTCCCTTTGCTGGAGGCTCCCTCTGGCCCTGCTACTGCCCTGTCCACACCCGCAGCGGGTCACACACACCTGCCCCAGCAGCCCTCACCCATGAGTGTAAATACCCCAGTTCCCTCGCCCCTGGTGGTATGACTCAGAGGCTGCTGTTCTGGGCCGTTCCCCAGGGTCCCCCTGAAGGAACAAGCCCCAGTGGCCCACACTCCACACTGGTAACCAGCTCCATAACCCATGCTTTGCTGACTGCCTTCCCTTCCCCATGCTGATTCACAAGCCCCCTAGGGACCCCTTTTGGCCCTAGCCGCCCCCCAGGTTCTCTGGAGTCAACTCCCACTCCCAGGTCAAGTGTTGCACTCAAATCCTTCTGGAGTACCTCATCCTTCCACAGAGACCCTGCTGGGGGCAGGGAAGGGCACCGGGGATCCCCAGGACCCAGCTTACCACCAACTCACGCACCTGCATACCCGTGATGGAGACATGGTGAGACTCCACTGTGGGCCGCCGGGGCAGCCGAGGCGAGGACTGCGGGGAGCTGACAGGCGAGTAGGGCAAGGATGGGCAGATGCAGCGCCCGTTCATGTTGAGGCTGCCGCCGGCTGCCAGCCCAGGCTGGGACCGCTCTTGCAGAGACAGCTTGCGACCAGAGAGGTGGGGCCGGGCTTGGGACCCGGAGGTGTCGAGGGGGGCCTCTTGGCCATCGGCCTCCAGAGGCCGGTCCCGGGCCAGGCCGAGGTCCATAGCACAGCCCGGCTCACACTCGGTGACCACGATGAAGGACTCCATGCCCAGGTGGATGCTCAAGGATGAGAGGCCCCGCAGGGCCGCACAGGGCTGCTGGCTTTCGCTGCTGCTGCTGCCCCTGCCCCCCAGATCATCCTGGGGGGCGGCCCGGTTGCTGCTGGGCTGGTTAGAGACACATGATGACATGGTGCATGCGCCAGCTTCATCCAGCACACTGGGGCACTCCCATCCGGCAGCGGAGCCACCTGTGGAGAAAGGAAGGGTCAGCCAGCCTAGCTCCTGTGGGCAGGGACAAGGAAGGAGCACCTCCCCTCCTGGCCCAGGCTGCTGTCTAATTCCTGCCTCCAGTTGACATCCTAAAAAAATCTTGCAAAATATGGTGTGCGCCGGGCACGGTGGCTCACACCTGTAATCCCAGCACTTTGGAGGCCAAGGCAGGTGGATCATGAGGTCAAGAGATTGAGACCATTCTGGCCAACATGGTGAAACCCCATCTCTACTAAAATACAAAAAATTCACTGGACCTGGTGATGGGCACCTGTAATCCCAGCTACTCAGGAGGCTGAGGCAGGGGAATCACTTGAACCCAGGAGGCAAAAGTTGCAGTGAGCCGAGATCACATCACTACATTCCAGCCTGGCAACAGAGCAAGACCCCTTTTCAAAATATATATATATATATATACTGTAATCTGACCTCAGTCTATACAGAAAAGCACAGTCTGCATGTTTCCCCCTCCCTTTTTTTTTTTGGAGACAAGGTCTCTCTCTTTCTCTCTGTTGCCCAGGTAGGAGTACAGTGGCACAATCATAGCTCACTACACCCTTGAACTCCTAGGCTCAAGCAACCCTCCCATCTCAGCCTCCCAAGTAGCTGGGACTACAGGCGCGTGCCACCACACCCAGCTTGCATCTTCTCATTTTAAAAGCCCCTTCTCATACACCATGACAGCAATTCCTAACTCAATTCTTACAGGAACAAGTATAAGAAAACCCCCAAATAGAGCACATATGTCCCCTACAGAATTGACAGCTGCTTCCAGCTCAAGCCAGCTGTTGCTCAGCAGGAATCTGGACCTACATTGCCCTTTGCTTTTTCCCAAGCGACATCCTAAGGAAGTTAATAAGGTTGCCTGACCTTTTCACATTAGCAATTATTTCAAGTACTTTTAAATGCTGGGTACTAAAAATGAAGGTCAGGGCCAGGCATGGTGGCTCACACCTATAATCCCAGCACTTCGGGAGGCCAAGACATGCAGATCACTTCAGGACAGGAATTCCAGATCAGTCTTGCCAACATGGTGAAACCTTGCCTCTACTAAAAATACAAAAATTAGCCAGGCATGGTGGCACACGCCTGTAATCCCAGCTACTCAGGAGGCTGAGGCATGAGAATCGCTGGAACCGGGAGGCAGAGGTTGCATGAGCCAAGATCATGCAGTGCACTGCGGCCTGTGCCACAGAGCAAAGCTGTCTCAAAAAAAAAAACGTTGCGGGGGAACCAAGTATATGCCACACTATGGATGAAGCTCTAGAGTATCATGCTAAGTGAAGGAAGCCAGTCACGAAAGGTCACATACATATGATTCTATTTATATGAACTTTCTAGAACACGCGACTCGAGACAGAAAGTAGACTAGTGGTTGCCTAGGACTATGGGGATGGTGACGTTAGCAGGTGTGGGGAATGACTGCTAAGGGGTATGGGGTTTCCTTTTGGGGTGATTAAAATGTTTTGAAACTAGAGAGAGGTAATGGTTGCACAACATTGCGAATGTACTAAATGCTACTAAACTATATGCTTTAAAGTGGTCAATTTTGTTATATGAATTTTTATCTCAATTTTTAAAAAACAAAGGCCGGGTGCAATGGCTCACACCTGTAATCTCAGCACTTTGGGAGGCCGAGGTGGGTGGATCACAAGGTCAGGAGTTTGAGACCAGCCTGATCAACATGGTAAAACTCCATCTCTACTAAAAATACAAAAATTAGCCGGGCGTGGTGGTGCACACCTGTAATCCCAGCTACTCAGGAGGCTGAGGGAGGAGAATCGCTTGAACCCAGGAGGCGGAGGGTGAAGTGAGCTGAGATCACACCACTGCACTCCAACCTGGGCAACAACATGAGATTCCATCTCTAAAAAAGAAAAGAAAAGAAAAAAAGGCCGGGTGCAGGGGCTCACTCCTGTAGTGTCAGATCCTTGGGAGGCCGAGGAGGGTGGATCACCTGAGATCACGAGTTCAAGACCAGCCTGGCCAACATGGTGAAACCCTATCTCTACTGAAAACACAAAAATTAGCCAGGCATGGTGGCAGGCACCTGTAATCCCAGCTACTCAGGAGGCTGAGACAGGAGAATCACTTGAACCTGGAAAGTGGAGGTTGCAATGAGTGAGCCGAGATGGCACCACTGCACTCCAGCCTGGGAGATAGAACAAGACTCATCCCCTATAAAAAAAAAAAAGATTAACACATCCCTTTAGGCTGTCAAATCTTACCGTCTCTGGGACAGAACCTTTGGTTTACATGTTTGACAAATTCTGCTGGACAAATGTCACAGGTACCATTGGAATTCAGGGAGTACATCCCTGGACAGAAACCTGTGGATGATGGCCACTCCATGCCAATCACCCATACCACAAAGGGTTTCTCTGGAGGTCCCAGGAAAACAGCAGGGACTCAGTAGAGAGTTTATGAATGAATAAAATGGCATCTCTGATGCCACTGGGTGGTGGTGGGTGGGGAACAGAGAGGAAGGTACAGACAGCGGTAAGACAGAGCTCCCTGGAGGATCTGGCTGAGAGGCAGAAAACGTCCCTCAGCCCTCTCAGACAGAGAAGAATGGATGGAACAGCTACTATGCCAAGCAGGTAGCAGGGAAAGTCCAACGGGAAAGGCGAAAGGGAAAAACACAACATTCCAGCGCTGACATGGGCCTGATTCATGCACAGAGTGTGGTAAAAGAACACCAAAGAATCCAAACATGTGGCAAGATGCTCAACAGCATAGTGAGAGGACTGCAAATTCAAACTACAGTGAGGCAGCCTGGTGGTTCCCCAAAAACTTAAACATGGAGTCACCATATAACCAGCAATTCCTCTCCCAGGTATAGACCCAAAAGAATTGAAAGCAGGGACTCAAACAGATACTTGTACGCCAGTGTTCATAGCAACATCATTCATAATAGACAAAAGGTGGAAATAACCAAGTGTCCATCAACAGACGATGAATAAATGTGGCAGAGCCACACAACAGAATACTATACAGCCACAGAAGGAAGGAAACTGACCCACACTACAACACAGACAAACCGTGAAGACATACGCTAAGTGAAACAAGCCAGATACTAAAAAATGAGTATGGTAAGATTTCAGTTACATAAAGAATCTAGAATAGTCCAATTCAGGCCAGGTGCGGTGGTTCACACCTGTAATCTCCACACCTTGGGAGGTCGAGGCGGGTGGATCACTTGAGATCAGGAGTTCCAGACTAGCCTGGTGAACATGGTGAAACCCCATCTCTACTAAAAATACAAAAATTAGCTGGGCGTGGGGGTGGGCGCCTGTAATCCCAGCTACTCAGGAGGTTGACGCAGGCGAATCACTGGAACTGGGGAGGCAGAGGTTGCAGTAAGGCAAGATCATGCCACTGCACTCCAGTCTAGGGGACAGAGGGAGACTCCATCTCAAAAAGAGAGAGAGAGAGAGAGAGAGAGAGAGAGAGAGAGAGAGAGAGAGAGAGAGAGTGTGTGTGTGTGTGTGTGTGTGTGTGTGTGTGTGTTTTAATAGAGACGGGGTTTCTCCACGTTGGTCAGGCTAGTCTCAAACTCCTGAAAAGTGCTGAGATTACAGGTGTGAGCCACCATGCCCAGGCAAAAAAAAGAAATGTTAAAGGAAAGAAAATACCTGTAGCCATGATAGGAGTTATGATGATAAGGCCTCATATGCCATGGGATCAGATGGGACAGGAGGTCTTATCTCCTATTCCTCTATCCCCCACCCCCCTTACTGCATCTGAGAAAGAAATCATCAACTCTGTCCCTGGTTCAGCTTCCCTGTCAATGAGAGAATACAACTCAAGTTCAATATTTCTCTGTGTCCCTAGCTGCTGCTACTTTACTCATCCTTTTAATGATCCTTATCTCCCAGAAGAGGAAACTCAGATCCCCTGAAGTCCAGCTTAAAGTAATCCTGTAAAGTCGGTGCCCATCTGATAGTCAAAGGATTAGATGAACCAAGCACTCAGAACCACACCCGGCATGTGGTTAAGTGCTCAGAAACCGTTACTTCAACAATTACCCCTTGGATGCTGATGTGGTTTGACTCTGTCCCCACCCAAATCTCATCTTGAATTGCTCTCCCATAATTCCCATGTGTTGTAGGAGGGACCCAGTGGGAGATCACGGAAACATGGGGGCGGTTTCCCCCACACTGTTCTCGTGGTAGTAAGTCTCACCAGATCTGATGGCTTTTAGCAGGGGTTTCCGCTTTGGCATCTTCCCCATTCTGTCTGCCTGCTGCCTTCCATGTAAGATGAGACTTGCTCCTCCTTGCCTTCTGCCATGATTGTGAGGCTTCCCCAGCTATGTGGAACTATAAGTCCAATTAAACCTCTTTCTGTTGTAAATTGCCCAGTCTTGGGTGTGTCTTTATCAGCAGCACAAAAACAGACTAATATAGTTGCCCATGGCCTGCTATGGTAGGTAGCCTATGCTCTGGAATGTTCCCACAAGGACTGATGTCCAGGCGAGCTAGCCTGCTCCTGGGTGTGTCCCTCAGCCCTGGCCGAGTGGTCTGCATCCCAAGGGCAGGCAGTCTCTCCCCCATCCTAGAGCTGCCTCTGATAGGGCTGCAAGGGTTCCTAAGATGAAAATGAGGCCTGGCAGTGCCTGGGAAAATCAATGAAGATTTTTTTTTTCCACCAAGAGAAATACATTTGCTTATCAATCCCTACTCCAGGCCAAGGGCGCCGAGCCATCCGCCCCCAGCAAGGCTGCTTTTAATCAGCCTCCTTGGCAAGCTGGCATCTGGACGGGGCCTCCCTCACAGCTCTGATGGAGTCTCAGCCTTTTTGGTCTGGAGGAGGACGGAGAGGAAAGATGCCTCAGACCCAAGGCAGTGGCCTCAGCACTGCCGGGGCAGGCATGAAACCCCAGAGCTCAGCAGAGAGGAGCCCAGGGCATGCAGGCCTCAGTGCCACAGGATCTGACAGGACGAGGTGCATCCAGGGGCTTATTATTTTTTTTTTTGAGACAGAGTCTCACTTAGCCACTCAGGCTGGACTACAGTGGTATGATCTTGGCTCACTGCAAACACCATCTCTAGGTTCAAGCAGTTCTCCCATCTCAGTCTCCCAAGTAGCTGGGATTACAGGCGCCCGCCTTCATGCCTGGCTAATTTTTATATTTTAGTAGAGACAGGATTTCACCATGTTGGCCAGGCTAATCTTGAACTCCTGACCTCAGGTGATCCACCTACTTTGGCCTCCCAAAGTGCTAGGATTACAGGCGTGAGCCACCAAGCCTGGCCATTCAGGGGCTTCTTGTCTCACAGATGCCTACAGAGTCTAGGCCAGTGTCCTGAACGGTTTGGGGGTCACAGACCCTACAAAGATCTGATGAAAGCTACCAACACTCTGTCTAGGAGAAAGAAATCATGCAAAGAGACAATGGTTCAGCCTGGAAACAGCAACAGCTAACATTCAACTGAGCTCTCATCAGGCACCCAGCACGAGCTAACCGCCTGAACATGTAACCCTCACAGGACAGGCCCTCTGCCAGGGAAGTACAGTGAAGCATTTGATTCCAGGGATGGAGAGAGAGAGGACCTTTTTGCAAAGTTGGTTGGATTTGACAAAACATCGGCCCTGGACCCACATCCTTGCCCAAGAAATCCAAGCAGAGGCCATCCCCCAAGGTCGTGCCTCTACTGTCCTCCCTCTCACAGGGCAGTTCGTCGTGAGCCACCAGAGCCTTCCTGGAGCAGATGGACCCGGGACCCAGGCCAGGATGAGGGAAATGTTCCTTCCTCTGCCAGGAAGCCAAGTGGCAAAGGCCTCCAGGAAACACCTTCTCATTTCCTAGGGGCTGTTTCCAAGCTGCGTCCACTGCCTCCCCCAGAGCAAGCTGCCCGTGGGTGCCAAGGAGGTGCTCCCAAGCCCAGACACCCTTGAGGGCACAACATAAAGGCCCAAAATGGCTTTGAGGATCCTGCCAAGGCCACAGACGATGTCCTGCCTGGGACATCAATGTCCCCCCTGGGAAAATGGGCTCAGCCAGCCACACTCTGTCTCACATGGGAAAACTGAGGCCCATAGAGGTCTTCAAGGAAATTCATTCATTCATTTGTTCTTTCATTGAGTAATTATAAAGGAATGATCATCTGCTGGATAAACAAAACAGATGTAGTTTTGCCCTCAAGGGACTGACAGTCCAGTGAGGGGTACCAATATTTAAAAGTAGGTGCACAAGGCCGGGCGTGGTGGCTCACGCCTGTAATCCTAGCACTTTGGAAGGTCGAGGTGGGTGGATCACCTGAGGTCAGGAGTTCAAAACCAACATGGCCAACATGGTAAAACCCCGTCTCTACTAAAAATACAAAAATTAGCTGAGCATGGTGGCTCGCACCTATAATCCCAGCTACTCAGGGCTGGGTCAGGAGAATCATTTGAAGCCGGGAGGTGGAGGTTGCAGTAAGCCAAGATCACATCACTGCACTCCAGCCTAGATGACAGAGCGAGAATTTGTCTTAAAAAAAAAGCCAGGCAGAGTGGCTCACGCCTGTAATCCCAGCACTTTGGGAGGCCGAGGCGGGTAGATCACGAGGTCAAGAGATGGAGACCATTCTGGTCAATATGGTGAAACTCCGTCTCTACTAAAAATACAAAAATTAGCTGGGCATGGTGGCACGTGCCTGTAATCCCAGCTACTCAGGAGGCTAAGGCAGGAGCATTGCCTGAACCCAGGAGGCGGAGATCGCGCCACTGCACTCCAGCCTGGGTAACAAGACCAAAACTCCATCTCAAAAAAAAAAAATTAGGTGAGAGCCAACGGTGGCCCACACCTGTAATCCCAGCACTTTGGGAAGCCAAGGTGGGCAGATCACAAGGTCAGGAGTTTGAGACCAGCCTGGCCAACATGGTGAAACTCCATCTCTACTAAAAATACAAAAAAAATTAGCTGGGTGCGGTGGTAGGCCCCTGTAATCCCAGCTATCTAGGAGGCTGAGGCAGGAGAATCGTTTGAACCTGGAGGTGGAGCTTGCAGTGAGCCGAGATTGCACCACTGCACTCCAGCCTGGGCAAGAGGATGAGACCCCGTCTTAAAAAAAAAAACAGTAGGTGTACAAGTGAATCTACGGGCACAGACTAGGGCAGAAGACCAGGGTGTGACCAAAGAGAACAGCAGAGGGGCCTACCTGAGAGCTAAGAGTGGGTGAAAGAAGGCCCCTCTTGGGGAAAGGCTATTTAGACCGAAACCTGCAGGGTGAGTAGGTGCTAAGGGAGCAGGAATTTGTTCCCAGCAGAGGAAACAGCTTCTGAGAAGGCCCCCTGTGGAAAAGAGGTGGGAGAGGGAGGGCAACAGAAACAAATTCCCCGGGTCTGGAGAGCAGGAAGCAAGTTGAGGAGCAGGGGCTGGAAGGAACAAGAGCTTTGTGGGAAGCCGATGATGACGACTAGAGCCAAGGGAGGCCCAGGGCAAAGCTACAGGGACCGGGCTCGGACCCTGCTGTGAGTCGAACTGTGTCCCCCAAAAGGTATGTGGCAGTTCTAACCCTCAGGACCTCAGAATGTGGCCTTATTTGGAGATAGGCCTTTACAGAGATGATGAAGTGAAAATGAGGTCATTAGTCCAACAAGCCTAGTCTAGTAAAGGGGATATGCAGATGCACAGACAGCACAGAGGAAGATGGCCACGCGGACACGGAGGCAGGTGGGGGCTCCTCCTATAGGCCTAGGAGCATCAGAGATTGTCAACAACCACCAGCCACCAGGACAGAGGCCTGAAACAGACTTCCCTCCAGTGCGCAGAAGGAACCAGTTCTGCTGAAGCTTGATCCAGACTTCTGGCCTCCAGAACTGACAGAACAGACCTCTGTCCTTCAGGCCACCCAGCGAGTGGGGCTTGGTCACAGCGTCTCTAGGAAGATAATACAGCACCCCTCCCAACCAGTGGGGTTCAGGAAAGCCAGCTGCCTTGGAGGCCACAGACTCTGAAGCGTTTCCCAAAGTTCAAGGGCAAGACCTGAGAGGCTCAGCTGCATCCGCAGAGGCGGTGCTGGAATATTCCTGACCCTGGGCCCTTGCCTAGCTAAGCAGGGTTATCAGATCCAGTGACAGCAACTGTTACAACAGGCTCTCCTTCAGTGCTCTTTAGTTTGGGGCCAGTGAAACAACCGGGTCCCCAAAGACAAAAGCCCTCCCTTGTCAGATGGCAATTGAGATCACTCAGGCTTCAGACACCCTGTCCTTATCATAGTCCCTAAAACAGAAAGGTTGTAAGCAATGACTCCTGGATGACATGTGGCCACCGACATGTTGGCTGTACACCAGGTTCAAAGCTATCTGAAGAAGAGGTGCTCATGGCCATAATCCCAGCACTCTCGGAGGCTGAGGTCGGAGGATGGCTTGAGGCTAAGAGTTCAAGATCAGCCTGGGCAACATAGTGAGACTCCATCTCTATGAAAATTTTTAAAAATTAGTTGGGGATGGTAGCTCACACTAGTCTCAGCTACTCAGGAGTCTGAGGCGGGAGGATGGCTTGAGCCCAGGAGTTAGAGGCTGCAGTGAACTATGATTGCACCACTGCACTCCAGCCTGGGTGGCAGACTGAGAGCCTATCTCTAAACAAATAAATAATGATTTGAATGAGATGCCAGCATTTCAGAGCCAGGACATTTCAGGAAAAAGTGCGAATGTCCAGCTTCTCTTGAAGAACTGCACACTGACTGCACTGGGCCTGTGTTCTATCCTGGCAACCACTCGCTGCAGCTCTGGCAAGGAACACTCGCCAGCACGCCATAGTCCTCACCACCCCCCAGTGCCTCCCTGAAACTGAGGACAGGCTGCCTGCCGCAGACCACGCCTTCTCCCGGTTCACATCTCACGCCCTGCCTCCCCACTATAGGTGCCTGAGTCTATAGCCCCCGTTTTTGAGTCACTGAATGTGAGTGCTAAGACAGGCACACATCGGTGGTCATCTGCTCTGACCGTTTCATTCCACCAATGAGAAGAATGAAGGCTCAGAAGGATTTACTGATTTGCCCAAATCACGCAGTGGTTCCAGGCAGGGCAACACTGGGCTGAGTGTTGTTTTTGTTTTTGAGACGGAGTCTTGCTCTGTTGCCCAGGCTGGAGTGCAGTGGTGCAATCTCGGCTCACAACACAACAACTCGGCTCACGAAACCTCCTCCTCCCAGGTTTAAGCAATTCTCCTGCCTCAGCTTCCCAAGTAGCCGGGGAATACAGGCGCACCACCATGCCCAGCTAATATTTGTATTTTTCAGTGGAGACAGGGTTTCACCATGTTGCCCAGGGCTGGTCTCGAACTCCTGACTTCAAGTGATCTACCTGCCACAGCCTCCCAGAGTGCTGGGATTACAGGTTAAGTCCATGTGCCCAACCAGGCTACGTTTTTCAGGAAGGGGCCAACAATTACAGGTGCAGCCTTGCCATGTCCATATATTGCATTCTGAATAAAGTCCAGGCGGGGCCAAAATCTCTAATCAAGGAGAACACGAAGCCCATTCCTCTGCCTTCCTGGGAACCTCGACCTGTGTTTGAGAGAGACAAGAGCGAAGGCACAGGGTCTCAAAGTGCTTGGAGGAGAAATGCACAGGGTTTGGGCACAGGGTCATGGACATGACTAACGCCTGAGAGCTGTGACTTTGCCCTCCTTGTTTACAGTCGAATTCCAGGGCCTAGAACTTTCTAGGACACTGCTAGCACTCAGTAAATACTGGCTAGAAGTTATTTCTTCCGTCCCAAGGCCACTAAGAAGGTCAGAAGCTTTCTTTAGCTGGCCTAGAGTTGACATTTCTTTAGTCTGATAACAGTAGCTCAGTATATGTCTGGGAAGCCATCCCTCCATGTGAGAGGCAGCCTTATGGCTACCATTGGTCATGGTCAAATATTTAGTTGAGGCATTCACTGTAGAGAGCTTGCTCTCTCGATCTTTAACTTAAAAGGTTAATGCTAAGTTAGCTTTACAGTGATACAATATATAAGTATGAAGCTCATACTTCGAAATCTTGGAAATAAATAAATTCTAGAACAATAGGTATGAAGCTGTGATTGGACCCACAAATTTCCGAGCATTGTCCGTAAAATAGGCCTGGTCGTATAGAGGCTAGTATGGAGCTGACCCTACCATCAGCTTCAGAGATTCAAACATGACTCAAGCCTGGCCAGCCAGTCATCAATTGCTCTGGTCAAGTGGGTAACTCAAGAGTAGATGTGAGGCTGAGGGCAGTGGCTCACACCTGTAATCCCAGCACTTTGGGAGGCCAAGGTGGGCAGATCACTTGAGGCCAGGAGTTTGAGACCAGCCTAGCCAACATGGTGAAAATCCATTTCTACTAAAAATACAAAAATTAGCCGGGTATGGTGGCACATCCCTGTTATCCCAGCTACTCAGGAGGCTGGGGCATGAGAATCACTTGAACCCAGGAGGAGAAGGCTACAGTGAGCTAAGATCACACCACTGCACTGCACTGCAGCACAGGCAACAGAACAAGACCTTATCTGAAAAAAAAAAAAGAAAAGAGTAGAAGTGTGGGCCGGGCAAGGTGGCTCACACCTGTACTTCTAGCACTTTGGAAGGCTGAGATGGGCAGATCCCTTGAGCCCAGGAGTTTGAGATCAGCCTGGGCAACATGGGGAGACCTCATCTCTACAAAAATACAAAAAGCTAGCTGGACATGGTGGTGTACACCTGTAATCCCACCTACTAGGGAGGCTGAGATGGGAGGATCATTTGAGCTGGGGAGGCTGAGGGAGCAGTGAGTAGTGATGACACCACTGTACTCCAGCCTGGGTGACAGGCTGGAGAGATGTGTGACCCAAGTCAGTCTATTGGGTCTTATTCTGTGTTTTTGTGGAAGTGTTGAAAAGAATGTCCTTTCTATTGAAACTAGAGCTCAGAGGATATATTCCTAAAGCTACCAGGGGCTGGGGAGAACCCTGCTTCAGAATGAAGTCTCAGAAGAGAGAAGAGAGGTAATGGATGGAAAAGACTTGAGACTGAAGACACTGTTTGGGCACCTGGATTCGGCCATGCCGAAGCTCATGTATCTCAGGAGTTTTAAACTACATGAGTCAACACATTTCCATTTTTGCTTATGCTATTTCATAATAAGTTTTCCATCATTTACAGTCAAGGGCCCTGACTTACCAATGACAGAGCTGACTGAGAGGAAAGCTGCTATCTCCCTACACCCCAAGGCTCTTATCCAAGTCAAACCGCCAGGCAGCTGCAAGGCCTCTGGCAACCTGGACAGCCTTCACCTTGACAGGCAGAAACCAACACTTCCAACACTGCTTTTCTTCTTCCTTTTAATCTGAAAACATCAAGGATGGGGCAGGGAAGGGCTGACGAACAGGGAGAGGAGAAGAAATTGGCATTTTCAACCCAAGAATCGCATTGCTGCAGATGCAGTGACACTAATGGCTGGCCTTCTTCAGTGCCTGGCGCTCTACTAAGCCTGTGTCATCTCACTGAATTGTCATATCCACCTTATGACTTATAGGTACAGTTTTGTTTCGTTTTTTTGAGACAGGGTCTCATTCTGTCACCCAGGCTGGAGTACAGTGGCACAATCTCGGCTCACTGCAGACTTGATCTCCTGGGCTGTACCGTTCAAGTCCCCTAAGTAGCTACTACTACAGGTGTGCACCATGATGCCTGGCTAAATAGGTCCTGTTATTATCCCTGTTCCACCAGTGAGGAAACTGAGGCACGGGGATCCTGACCGACTTGCCCACCATCATCCAGCTAATGAGTGCTTCAGGAGGGCACAGGGGTGAATGCTCACCACATAGAAGCTGTTGCCAAGAAAGAACTTAGGCAGTTACTGAATTCAAATTCAAGGCACTCAACTGGCTTCCTTTTTGTGTGTGTGAGACAGGGTCTCACTCTATCGCCCAGGCTGGAGTGCAGTGGTGCAATCATAGCTCACTGCAGTCTCGAACTCCTGGGCTCAGGTGATCCTCCCACTTTACCTCCTGAGTAGCTGGGACTACAGGCACATACCACCACACTTGGCTAATTTTTTGTCTTTTCTTTAGAGATGGGGTTTCATCATGTTATCCTGGCTGGTCTCAAACTCCTGGGCTCAAGAGATCCACCTGTCTCAGCCTTCCAAAGTGCTGGAATTACAGGCGTGAGCCACTGCGCCTAGCCAGTTTCAATTTATTTTAAAACAAAATCTCTTAAATCTCTCATCCCACCATACTAACTTCACTCTTTTCCTTTTCCCTTCTAGCCCTTGTCCATCTGCATCACATTTCGCAAAATTAAAAACAGTGTATTCATATAATTTCCCACCCTTGCTTCCGTGTGTAAGAGCACACTCTCACATGGCTTTTGCAATCAACACAAGAGAGGCTGCAGATGCAGTCACTGACACTCAGGGAGGTTGAGATGACCTCATCCAGGCAGCCCGGCAGGCTTGCAGTGAGACCAGGAAGAGGTCCAGATGGCCTGCCCTGCAGCCCAGTGACCCCTGCCATCCTGGATGCTCAGAGCAAGCAGCTCCCCTGTCTTGCTGCTCGCCAGGGCCAACTTGCCTTAAGAGTTCTTAGGCAGCTGTTACTCAGTCAATAACAAAATGGCATTGAAAGAATGGCCCCAGTTATGCAGTCAGGCATCTAAAGCCCAGTGTGGGCTAGGCACGGTGGTGGTTAACACCTGTAATCCTAGTGCTTTGGGAGGCCGAGGCAGGACAACTGCTTGAGGCCAGGAGTTTGAGACCAGCTTGGGCAACACAGCAAGACCCCATAGCCACAAAAAAAAAATTTTTTAATTAGCCAAATGTGGTGCTGCACACCTGTGGTCCCAGCTCCGTGGGAGGCTGAGGCAGCAGGATCCCTTGAGGCCAGGTGGTTGAGGCTGTAGCTAGCTGTGACTGCACCACTGCATTCTAGCCTGAGCAATAGGGAAAGGCTCTGTCTCAAAAAAACGTTAAATTTTTAAAACTATTCATAAAAATAAAGCCAGATGTGCACGGTTAGCCCCAGTCTTGAAGTGTGAGGAAATTACGAATGTGGGGGTGACTCTAGGTGTGTGTTTAGAGGAGGGAGGTATACGGAAATAAAGAGTAGAAACCATCTTCCTTCCTCTTCCCCCACTGCACCCTTCCCAATCTTTCATGGAACAGAAGGAAGAGGTTGGAAAACACCTGGAATTTCAGTTTGTAATGAACAAGAAAAAGACTTCAACTCTAGCATGCTCTTGGCAAATCAGAGATGGAGAGGGACAGCTTAAACACACAGGCATCGTTGCCTGAGCCACCCAAGACCCTTTTTCCTCCCTCCTCCCCACCTTTTGAACATCATGCTAAATGTAGCTGCAAGCCTCCTCAAGTGAGGGACAGGAAGAGCGCAGGATGCCAGCTCAACAGCTCTGAGGGGCCCACCCTGTCCCCACACCTGGACCCACAGGGCAGCACTGTCTGGGATGAACCTAAATGAAGTATTTCTCTGCCAGAAGCCCTTGAAGGCAATGCCCCAAAGCACATTTCAAAAACAAAAAAAGGGAATGTGCTCTCCCCCTGCACCCTGGCCCCCGCAAAACACTAGTTCCCCATTTAAACTTCCCTAACAGAAGCTTCTCTCAGGCACCACCCACAGGCCTCCTTCCCCACCCACTGGGTTCCTGCCTCATGCATAAGCATGGACAAAGGGGCAACACCTCGGCCTCCCTGGACTCCCACCCACCTCCTCTCAAGGACCACCGTCCCTCTCCCTTTCCAGGTTGGGATTAGCATTTTTATTTCGGCAGTTGCCGTCTCTCAACTATTTACAGAAGCCACCAGGATAAAAAGAGGCAACATAAAAATAGTTTCTCGGCAGCTTTCAGGATGGGGTGGGGTGGGGTGGGGTGGGGTGGGGGTGGGGGTGGGGTGGGGGTGGGGGTGGGGGTGGGGGCACAACAGAATCTTCTCATTTTCTTTCGTTCCTTTTCAAAAGGGAAAGGGTGCCAGAACTGTTCATCTTTTCCAAAAGGCCACTCACCTGGGAGCTTCTCGGGGGACAGGAATCAAGCCCCAGCATTTCTCAGTTCCCAGGGCGCAGCTTGTCACCAGCACCCCCGCCCAACCAAAAGAGCAGGCTGGGTGAAGGGCTGAGGCTATAGAGCCAGGCGCCCCACTCTGCCCCGTTTCCGTAACCTCCCGGGCCTCCTTCCAGCTTTCCAAAAAGAGAGCCAGTTCAAAAAAACTAAGCAAAACAAAACTTTGGCTTTTCTCTATGCTTAAAATGTTTCATAATTGAAAAAAGAAATTCAGTGGCAACACAACAAACACCACAGAAACTGAAAACATGGGCAGCTAAAATCATCCCTTTCCCATTTTGATCAGTAACATCCCTGACAGGGAAAGCAGGCACCAGGGGTCTTCCCTACAATACCTAACAGAATACACACCATTTTAAAGATGCCTTTTTTATTGTTATTATTTTGGTTTTGTTGAGGAAGGGATCCGATCAGGGTAGAAAACAAATAGTAATGCCAAATCTTATTTTTTAAACCGAAAAACTATTTGGAAATGCTTTCCATCCCATAACCTCCTAGGGAAGGTGGACTCCACTCCAACAGAAAATGAGCATAATTTGCCAGGATAAGGAGCCAAAGCCAGGCACCATGACTCACGCCTACAATCCCAGCATTTTGGTAGGCCCAGGTGGGCGGATCACTTAAGGTCAGGAGTTCAAGACCACCCTAACCAACATAGTGAAGCCCTGTCTCTACTAAAAATATAAAAATTAGCCAGATGTGGTGGCGCACACCTGTAATCCCAGCTGCTCCAGAGGCTGAGGCAGGAGAATCGCTTGAACCCCGGAGGTGGAGGCTGCAGTGAGCCAAGATTTCATTACAAGTGTGATTTTTCAGGGACAGTCTAGATTTTATTCAGTTCCATTATTTTCCGTTACGATGGTTATTTGTTTGTTTTGGTTTTGTTTCTGAGATGGGGTCTCACTCTGCTGCCCAGGCTGAAACGCAGTAGTGCCATCATGGCTTACTGCAGCCTCAACCTCCCAGGCTCAAGAGATCCTCCTGCCTCAGCCCCCAAGTAGCTGGGACTACAGGCCTGCACCACCACGCCTGGCTAATATTTTTAAATTTTTTTGTAGAGACAAGGTCTAGGCTAGTGTTGAACTCTTGGGCTCAAGTGATCCTCCTGCCTTGACATCCAAAGGTGTTGCGATTACAGTTGTGAGCCACTGCACCCAGCCATGATTTGTTAAATGCAGGTCCCCATGTGATTTATTAGTATATATTTTGTGAGACTTTTTTTTCAAGTGAATAAATCTACAAAGTAGAGAAAACCTAACCAGACAGACAGTGCCACGGCCCTGTGGTCATGAGTGGAGGCAGCCCAGTCTGTCCTGTAGCTTTGCCAGGAATACCTGCCAAGAAAGCAGAAATGGAAAACTGGCCTGAGAGGAAACCCAGTGGAAATCAGCTCCTGAACACCCGCCCCCGGCCCTGGCCGCCTGCCGTGTTTCAGACTGGGGAGGCAGAGTACAGAGCAGAAGGGAGGATGTGATCTTTTTGGAACAATTACCTTGAGCCGAGCTGTGTACTGGGGACTTCCATATAGGAGATCAACTCTATAACCACCCTCTAGGTAGGTGTGGGTGGCTCCATTTCACAGATGAGAAAATCAAGGCTCAAGGTCCTCTGGGGTCTGTATCCTTTCCTGATGCACCTTCTCTTCCTGAGTTCTCAGGGCTTCCTTAGCTTCCCCTCCTCCTTTTTTTCTTAAAGGCAGAGTGTCACTCTATCACCCAGGCTAAAGTTCAGTGGCACGATCTTGGCTCACTGCAACCTCTGCCTCCCCGGTTCAAGTGATTCTCCTGCCTCAATCTCCCAAGTAGCTGGAATTACAGGCATGCCCCATCACGCCTGGCTAATTTTTGTATTTTTAGTAGAAACGAGGTTTCAGCATGTTGGCCAGGCTGGTCTCGAACTCCTGACCTCAGGTGATCTGCCTGCCCAGCCTCTCTGGGTTGAGGCTGAGGCGGGGGGATCATCTGAGGTCAGGAGTTAGAGACCAGCCTGGCCAACATGGTGAAACCGCGTGTCTACTAAAAATACAAAAAATTAGCCAGTAGTAGCATGCGCCTGTAATCCCAGCTGCTCTGGAGGCTGAGGCAGGAGAATCGCTTGAACCTGGGAGGCGGAGGTTGCAGTGAGCCAAGATCGTGCCATTGCACTCCAGCTTGGGACACAAGAGCGAAAATCCATCTCAAAAACACAAAACAGACCGGGCGTGGTGGCTCAAGCCTGTAATCCCAGCACTTTGGGAGGCCGAGGCGGGTGGATCACGAGGTCAAGACCTCGAGACCATCCTGGTCAACATGGTGAAACCCTGTCTCTACTAAAAATACAAAAAATCAGCTGGGCATGGTGGCGTGTGCCTGTAATCCCAGCTACTCAGGAGGCTGAGGCAGGAGAATTGGCTGAACCCAGGAGGTGGAGGTTGCGGTGAGCCAAGATCGCGCCATTACACTCCAGCCTGGGTAACAAGATCAAAACTCCATCTCACACACACACACAAAAATTGGGGCCAAAATGCCTTCAAAACAGGCTTGGCCTACCCCACTTGGCCTGGTTCTTTCCCCTGAGAGTGGTGTCTGGCCACTCATCTTCCATCTAGGATGAGGTTCTCAAAGAGAACCCCTTCTACCGTACAAAGTTCCCTCTGCTAGGTCATTCCGCCCTCTGCCCTTCCTCTCCTACTCCCACCCAATCTCTGAATCCTGGCCCATCCTTAAAGGCTCTGTACAAATGACACCTCCTTCAGGGAGCCTCCCAGATTCACACCAGCCTGAGATTTCTCCAGAACCCTCGATGCCCTCTGCTCCTACCATTGCAACAGCACTCATTTCCTATGGTGTTATTCAGCAGTGGCGCTACTGGCATTTGAGCAGGGTGATGCTTTACGTCGTGACCCTGGACACTTTAGTGGGCATCCCTGGGTCCTGCCCACTAAAAGCAAGAGTGCTTAGCATCATTTTTTATTTCTGAAGAGTTTATGCATTCACAGTGGGGGACTTAGCATCATTTTGACAACCAAACGTCATCCCCACACTTTTCCAAATCCTTGTCAGGAGGGTGGGGCCACCCCCAGATGAGAACTAGTGCGTGGTTACTAGTGTCTTTATTTGGCTACCAGCCCACTAGGCAAGTCTCAGGATGGGCAGTACTACAGACCCTGCAGAGAGCTGCATCAGCAAACAGTGATTTAGTGAGAAAACCAAACAAGCACCTGCGCTCCTCAAGTAGCTGAGGGCAGCCTTGCAAGGGCCTCTGCTCTAGAACAGGTGGCAAAACACAAAGGTTCTAAGGCCTGACATGCCTGCATTGGCTGTGTGACCCTGGGCAAGTTGCTCAACTTCTCTGAGCCCTTCCATAAAATGGGGCTAAATCCTAGCAACACTGCAGGATTTCTGTAAACCTCAGTCTCCTAACTGTACAATAGGTCTAGAATTCCCTGCTTTGTAGGATTTGGTAGGCATTAAATGAGATAATGCAAGCAACACAGCACAGAATCTGGCACGCAGCAGGAACTCAATAGATATTAGTTGTTAACACTGTTATTATTATTGTCTAGGCCTGCAGGGGCTCACGCCTATAATCCCAGCACTTTGGGAGGCTGAGGTAGGTGGATCGCTTGAGGTCAGAAGTTTAAGACCAGCCTGGCCAACGTGGTGAAACCCTGTCTCTACTAAAGATACAAAACTTAGCCAGGTGTGGTGGTGGATGCCTGTAGTCCCAGCTACTGGGAAGGCTGAGGCACGAGAATCGCTTGAACCCGGGAACTGAGATCATGCCACTACACTCCAGCCTGGGCAACAGAGCGAGACTCACTCTCAATAAATAAAAAAAAAAATAAGAATTATTATTATCCAAGTCAGGGGCTCAACAAATGATGGCTTTTACTCTTCATTACAAAAATGTGTTTCACGTCCTCATCAATGCCTGCTTCCTCCACAGGAAGGTATACGAGCAGCAGTCTGGAAGGGGATCAGGGGCTCTCCCTAAAGCTGCATTTGCGTGTCCTGCACACTGTTTATTCCGAAACTACACGTTTTTGCGGGGTGATTAGGGAAGAGGGCGGCTGACTCCCCCAAAGCCCTCCCCTTACTACAGCCCCCGCCTCCTCCAAGGAACAAAGGAGCTTATGGGGACATAAAGCCATCCTATTCTCTCTCCTCTGGAGGCAGAGCTAGGGGAGGGGAGTGGTTAACGGCAGCACAGCTCTAGGGCACCTGAAGTTTCTGTCCCCTGTGTGGGGACTCCCAACGCCAGGTTGGGGAAGGTAAAAGTTGCCTGTAGGAAGATGAACACTGTAGGTCCCATGTGGAAGCCAGGTACCCCTCTCTTGCTGATGGCACTGAGATGCCCTCCCCAAAGCTCCATCCCTCCCCCTCAACCTTCTGAGGGAGATCGGAGGGGCACCAAGTGAGAGTGGCTGGGGGACAGGCTGGCAGAGCTGTGGAAGCACCCCACTTCCTCAACTGGGCAGTGCAGGGACTGGGGGAAAGCCAGGAAAAGCTCAAGGCTGGGTGGGGTGGCACCCCAGGCACCGAGCCCCAATGCTAAGAGGGGCTGGGTCCAGCGTCCCTGAGAGTCAGGCGGACACCTCTCTGCATTCACAGCATACTGCAGCCCCGAGGTGAATTTAGGTCAGAAGGACGAAGCCTGTGAGGCTCCAGCTGAGAAAAGAGGTGCGGTGGGGGTGGTGAAAGGGCAGACCGAATACAGCCAAAGGTCCCCTACGTCCCCGCAACTGCTGGCCTAGGGTCCTGCCACCTGGTGTCCAAGCCACCAGGGCCTGGGTTTGCCCCGAGATAGGCAGGCTGCGGGGTGGGGGTGCCCGAAGTCCGCTGGTGCTCTCTTCCCGGGAGCGCTCCAGGTTTCCCCACCTGTCAAACGCGAGGGGGTGGGCCTCGGCCGCCTCCACGAACCCTGACGGCCCCGGCCCCCGGTGGCCGCGGTTCCAAACTCCAGGACCGCCCCTATCACCCGGACAGGGCGCGGCCCAGCTGAGGAGGCCATCCCGAGGCCCAGGGCGCCCTGAGGACGCGGGGGAAGGGGCGTTGGGGATGGTGTCCCTCCACGTGGCTGGGCGTGGGGAGGCGCACGTGGGGTCCCTCGGTGTTAAGAGCCCCAGGCCAGCCTCGGGGCTTTGTGTGCCATCCAGGCGGCGGTCCCCCGCCTTGAGAGGGAAAAGGAGCGGGCGCCCGAGGCCGCGGCGGCTGCGTCCCCAGCCTTGGGCCCCGCTACCGCCAGCTCACCTGGGCTCCGCGCCGCCGCCGCCTCCCGCGCTCTGCGCCCCCGGCTCGGCTCGGCTCCGCTCAGCTTGCTCTGCGCGGCCGCGCGCTCCCCTCCTCTGCCCGGCCGGCGGGCGCGCTGGGGGCGGGGGCGGGAGGAGCCGCCCGGCTCCGCTCGGGCGCGACGCCGCCCCGGGCAGCGCGGGGATTGGCCACGGTCGCGGGAAACCCGCGCGCGGAAACGCCCGCGCCCGCTGCGCACCGCCCCCTGCGCGCCCTCGCCCGCTCGACCCCGCGCCGGGAAGGGGTGGGGAGGCGAGAGCCTGCGAAGACTAAAGTAGCGGTGAGGCGGCGGGCAGGGAGAAGAAAGGGAGGAGGCGAAGAGCGAGGGAAGGGAGGCCCGGCCAGGAGGATCGGAGGCGGCGGCGGGGAGAGCCTGGCGGGGCGCAGAGCGCGGGAGGGGGCGCCGCAACTTTGTCCTCGCTCGCCCGCGGCGTGCACCTGCCCAGGTTCTTCCCGCGGCGGGTCGCGCGGGCAGCGCTCGCTTTGTTTAGCCAAATGTGGGGACTGCAGGGCGCCGCCAGGCCGACCCTGGGAAAGTTCCCCAAGCCAGCGGGAACACCGGAGCACCCCCTTGCGACCGGGCTGCTGCCCCTGCGCTAGGCGCCGGGCGGTGGATGCGGCCTAGTTTTCGGGCCACCACCGACTCGGGGGAGCCCCTTTCCGCAGCCACCTCCCAACTGACCACTTGCTCAGGGCGGTCCTTAAGGGCTGGAGGAAGGCGTTCCTCTCCCATCCCCAGCCCACCTGGATGCACCACTGAAGTTCTGGCTTCGCCAGACGACTACTTGGATGCTTTTTGTGAGATACAGCATATTCTTCCCATTCTCCCCTTTTTGGCACCTACTTTGCTGGAGCCTTAAGTGTGCGTTGGGTCGCCCGCTGGATAACAGCACTGTGCGGGGGAGAGGGGAAACGAAGACCTAGAGGGCTCCCTGAATTCCTGCCACGTCAAACGACCCAGGGAATGTCTCGTTGATCCTGCCAAACAGCCGAAAGGGAATCGAGTTGAGAAGAGTCAGCCTCCAAATTAATAAAAGATTCAAAGCCCTCTGGTCAACTGGGTGGATTTCCAGCCCCTTCCGATGAGCTTCTCTGGTATTTCTAGGCTGTAGGGTCACTCACATGCAGTGAGCCAATGAAAAGACCACTTCTACTCCTACCCCCACTCCCACTCCCACCGCTACCCTCACCCTCACCCCCTCCCTCACCCTAATCCCTTTTTTTGGAGACAGGCTCTCTCTGTGTTGCCCAGCTGGAGTGCAGTGGCACGATCACGGCTCGCTGCCGCCTCGACCTCCCAGGCTCAGGTGATCCTCTAGCCTCAGCCTCCTGAGTAGCTGGGACTATAAGCACATGCCACCACACCCGGCTAATTTTTTCTGGTGTTTTTTTTGTTTGTTTTTTTTTTTTTGTATGTACAGCGTTCTCCCTATGGTGCCCAGACTGGTCTTGAATTCCTGGGCTCAGGGGATCCTCCTGCCTCTGCCTCCCAAAATGCTGGGATTACAGCCAACGCACTTGGCCATCCACCTCTTCTGATGTTACTCAACATATATACATTTGTTGGAAATAGTAAAACCTGAGGCCGGGCGCAGTGGCTCACACCTATAACCCCAGCACTTTGGGAGGCCAAGGAAGGCAGATGACTTAAGGCCAGGAGTTCAAGACTAGCCTGGGCAGCATGGTGAAACCCCATCTCTATCAAAAATACAAAAGAGCCCGGTGTGGTGGCGGATGCCTGTAATCCCAGCTACTCCAGAAGCTGAGGCACGAGAATCGCTAACCCAGAGGCGGATAGATCACACCACTACACTCTAGCCTGGGCAACAGACCAAGACTGTCTCAAAAAAAAAAAAAACAAAAAAAAAACACCTGGGAACAACTTCCTGTATGTTCATCTAAGGAATGGATAAATGAAACTCATTCCAGTTGTTTGATGGAATACCGTCTAATAGTTAAAAGGGGTGTATTATACTGGGTGCGGTGGCTAACGCCTGTAATCCGAACACTTTGGGAGGCCAAGGCGGGCCGATCACCTGAGGTCGGGAGTTCAAAACCAGCCTGACCAACATGGAGAAACCCCATCTCTACTAAAAATACAAAAATTTAGCGGGCCGTGGTGGCACAAGCCTGTAATCCCAGCTACTCAGGAGGCTGTGGCAGGAGAATTGCTTAAACCCAGTAGGCCGAGGTTGTGGTGAGCCAAAATCTCATCATTGCGCTCCAGCCTGGGCAACAAGAGTAAAACACCATCTCAAAATATTTTAAAATAAAAATTAAAAAATAATAACAGCCAGGTGCAGTGGCTCACGCCTGTAATCCCAGCACTTTAGGAGGCCAAGGCAAGTGGATCACCTGAGGTTGAGAGTTGAAGGCTGAGGCAGGAGAATCACTTGAACCCAGGAGGCAGAGATTGCAGGGAGGCGAGATCGCACCATTGCACTCCAGCCTGGGCAACAGGGGCAAATTCCATCTCAAAAAATAATAATAATAACCAAAAATTAAAGTGGTGCATTAGATCTGTGCTGACATAAGGAAATCCCAAAAACAGAATATTAAGTAAAAGAGCAAGTTGCAGAATACAGCACAATACACAATGTGTGTATATCTTACAATCCCACACTGTAGATACTGTTCATGGACACATGCTTACATACAAGTATTTTTAAAGTCAAAGGGAAGAATATACATTAAATTCATGACAGTCTGCCACAAGAAGAAAGTAGGCACAGAACAGGCCAGGGAGCATAAGGCATGTTGTCAAGTTTTAACACTTTGAGTACTAATAAATGGCAAACGGTTAGCAACAGTCAGTTCTGAATGAGGGATGCACAGTCCTGTACTTTTCTATATTCTTGTATTATCTCCTCCCCACCTCCCCAAATATGTATCAGAGCTGGTAGAGATTATCTGGAGCATTTATGACTGTAAGGCAGGGGTCAGCAAACTTGTAAAGGGCCAGATAGTAAATATTTTAGGCTTTGCAAGTCATAGGCGCTCTAACGCGGCTACTCAACCCTGCCCTCCTAGCAGCCACAGGAAATAGTAAATGAATGCATGCGGCAGTGTTTCAATAAAACTTTATTTACAGACACTGAAAGCTGAATTTCATATAATTTTCATAAGTCACAAAATATTAGTTTTGGTTTTTAACCATTGAAAAATGTGAAAGGCCAGGTGTGGTGGCTCACCCCTACATGTGTGATTACAATCTCAGCACTTTGGGAGGCCAGTATGGGAGGATCACTTGAGCCCAGAAGTTTGAGACCAGCCTGGACAACATAGGAAGACCCATCTTGACAAAAATAAAAAAGAAAAATGTAAAAACCATTCTTTTTTTTTTTTGAGACGGAGTTTCGCTCGTTACCCAGACTGGAATGCAATGGCTGGATCTTGGCTCACTGCAACCTCCACCTCCTGGGTTCAAGCAATTCTCCTGCCTCAGCCTCCCAAATAGCTGGGACTACAGGCATGCACCACCATGCCCAGCTAATTTTTGTATTTTTAATAGAGACGGGGTTTCACCTTGTTGACCAGGATGGTCTCGATCTCTTGACCTCATGATCCACCTGCCTCGGCCTCCCAAAGTGCTGGGATTATAGACGTGAGCCACCACACCCGGCCTAAAAACCATTCTTAGCAGGCCATAAAAACCAGGTGGCATGACAGATTTGGCCTATGAGCAATAGTTCGGCAACCCTGCTTTCCTAAGGTGACCAACATGGATTTGGGTGTCCTTTCCTGTTACTGGATGTCTTTTCCTGCTACTTGTTAAACAATTCTTTATGTTTACATCATGTTACTATATTGCCTATGTTTTATTAGGACACTGTAGCTCACACAGGCAGAAACGTACATAAACACACAGCTGTGTAAACTTAAAGGTTTAGAAAAAAATTGAAAACACTTAATTTTACATACAGCTGTATAAAATTAAGTAAGAAAGGTTAGGAAGTGTCCCTACAAATCCAAACCCTGGCTCAAGAGTTGCTTCTTCCTGATACAGTTTCCTGAAATGCTGTGAGCCAGGCCCTCCTTGCCCTCTCCTCTCTCTGAGGTCTTAAAGCAAGGGCTGTACCATTTATGTGATGTACAGCCATGTTCCTTCCTTCCTTATTCCTTCCTTTTTCACTCTTGTATTTTGACTTGCCAGATAGACCTATATGTTGTTTCTGGCATCTAGGCAGGTACCATATCTGAAACATTTGTTTTGTGGGTGAAAGCAAAGACCCTGAAGTCAGACAGATTTGGTTCAAATCCCAGTTTCACTGGGATTCAGTTACCAGCTGTGTGGCCTTGGGCAAATGACTTGATCTCTCCCAATTTGGTTTCATCAGCGGTCAAATGGGGATAATAATAGTATCTAGCTCACAGGTTTCCCATGAGGTTTAAATGTAATGATGTATGCATGTAAAGATATTAGCCCTGTGCTTGGTACAGAAGTCCTCAGTGATGCTAACTTTGCACAGAGTTAAAACCCCCATCAATTTGTGTGCCTTTATTATTAAGGAGGATTAGAACAATGCAGAAACATCACAGTTGCAATTTTTTTTTTTAGATGGAGTTTCCCTCTTGTCCAAGCTGAGTGGAATGGTGCTATCTCACCTCACTGCAACTTCCACCTCCCGAATTCAAGCGATTCTCCTGCCTCAGCCTCCCGAGTAGCTGGGATTACAGGCAGGCACCACCATGCCCAGCTAATTTTTTTGTATGTTTAGGAGAGACAGGGTTTCTCCATGTTGGCCAAGCTGGTCTTGAACTCCCGACCTCAGTTGATCTGCTGCCTCGGCCTCCCAAAGTGCTGAGATTACAGGCTGGAGCCATGGCACCCAGTCCCACAGTTGCAATTCTTAGAAGAATCATCTCACTTAAGGAAACCATTTTCTTTTTTTTTTGAGACGGAGTTTCGCTCTTGTTACCCAGGCTGGAGTGCAATGGCGCGATCTCGGCTCACCGCAACCTCCGCCTCCTGGGATCAGGCAATTCTCCTGCCTCAGCCTCCTGAGTAGTTGGGATTACAGGCACGCGCCACCATGCCCAGCTGATTTTTTGTATTTTTAGTAGAGACAGGGTTTCACCATGTTGACCAGGATGGTCTCGATCTCTTAACCTCAGGATCCACCCGCCTCGGCCTCCTACAGGCTTGAGCCACCACGCCCGGTCCATTTTCTTCTTAGAAATATGAAAATAAGAATTTGTTTTGTTTTGGATTTTTCTCCTCCAGGAACACCAGAAAATACTATTCTAGGCAAACAGATCTTGTTGTCCTGACAACAGATTGCCAAGAAAATAAGTAAACAAAGCATCTGAATTTTATTTTTACAGAAAACTTGAACAGTATTCAAGGGAGGGGCTGAAAGTAAGAGTTTAAAATTACCTCACCCCCCAGGACGGCACTGTCCTCTCCTGTGGAGGCTTCATCCTTCCTTCCTGAGCCATGTGCCGCTCATGTTGCTCACTGGAATGTTCCACCTCTCCAACCTGGAACATCCAAATGCAGACAGCAGGATTCATCACACCGATGTACTGTGAAAGGAAAGAAGTCTTGGGACCCCAAACTCACTAAGCCAAAGGGAAAAGTCAAGCTGGAAACTGGGTCATGCACAGCTGCCTCTCATTTTGGTTCCTAAGTAAGGTGGCTACAAAGATAAAAAGCTTCACACCTCCCTCACATTTTTCCCACAAGAAAATTCCTGGTAGGCCCCAAGATCCACCCTAAAGCAGTTCTGTTGAAGTTCTCCGAGGCAATGTAAATTGATAACTTACTTCACAGGTGCGGGAGACATGGGACAGAAGCAAAGTCATTCCTCTACTCACCTGAGATAAATATGTATCTGATTGCTTCCTTTGTCCTATCTTCTATGTTATCTTTTTTTTTTTTTTTTTTTGAGACTGAGTCCCGCTTTGTTACCCAGGCTGCAGTGCAGTGGCACAACCTCGGCTCACTACAACCTCCACCTCCCTCCCAGATTCAAGCAATTCTCCTGCCTCAGCCTCCCAAGTAGCTGGGATTACAGGCACCTGCCACCCTGCCCAGCTAATATTTGTATTTTTAGTAGAGATGGGGTTTCACCATGTTGGCCAGGCTGGTCTTGAACTCCTAACCTCAGGTGAGCTACCCACCTTGGCCGCCCAGTGCTAGGATTACAGGTGGAAAAATTCCTTTTTACTACATAGCCTTTAATGTTACTCAGTGTTTACCATCTGTATGTATAACCTTTCAAATGAATTATCAAAGAAAGATTTTCAATCAACATATCAATTAATCTCCATCTCTCCACCAAGTCTTCTGTTTCCAAAGCAGCTGTCCTTGGCCAGTAAATGTACCTGCCCAGCAAATGTACCCTAATGGATACAACTTTTACACTGCTTCAAAGAGCTCTGGAGAGAAATTACTTCCCATCAGAAAGTTTAAATTTAACAAAGAACCAATAACAGGAGCTGCAAAATTTAGTTGGTTCCCTGTTGCTTTATCAAGACTATTTGGGCTGCGTGCGGTGGTTCACGCCTGTAATTCCAGCACTTTGGGAGGCCGAGGCAGGTGGATCATCTGAGACCAACCCGGTCAACATGGTGAAACCCCATCTCTATCAAAAATGCGAAAATTAGCCAGGCATGGTGGTGCACGCCTGTAGTCCCAGCTACTTGGGAGGTGGAGGCAGGAGACTCCCTTGGACCCAGGAGGTGGAGGTTGCAGTGAGCCAAGATCATGCCACTGCATTCCAGCCTGGGCAGCAGAGCAAGACTCCATCTTGGAAAAAAAAACAAAACAGTATGTGGGTACAGCTGCTGCTTTGGACTTGAAACAATGGCATTTTTCTGTGAACACTCAAGCATAAGAAATTCATGAACAGAAAAACCAGTTAACTGGCTTCTGCTTAACTGCAGGGTTAAGAAATGTAAATTACAGGGCTGAGCGTGGTGGCTCACACCTGTAATCCCAGCACTTTGGGAGGCAGGTGGATCATGAGGTCAAGAGATCAAGACCATCCTGGTCAACATGGTGAAACCCCGTCTCTACTAAAAATACAAAAAATTAGCTGGGCATGGTGGCACGTGCCTGTAATCCCAGCTACTCAGGAGGCTGAGGCAGGAGAATTGCCTGCCCAGGAGGAGGTTGCGGTGAGCCGAGATCGTGCCATTGTACTCCAGCCTGGGTAACAAGAGTGAAACACCATCTCAAAAAAAAAAAGAAGAAATGTAAATTATAATACATTGTATATTTAGTGATAGCATCTCACACCTCTGAGCTTTGTACCCTTTCTTAATTTATAATCACCTTACTCATGATAAATTCCTGGACTTAATTTATCATTATCCTTCCTTTATAGGGTTAAATATAGAAAGAAAAAGAAAAACTTATCCATGCAGAGTATATAAGAGAGCCAACACCTAGAAAGGGACTGAAGAATGTTTCTGGTCATTGGGCCAAAAACCATGAAAAAATCTTTTCCTTCTTAATCTCCAGTCAAGAACCAACAAGTCCTCGTGAGCACCCATGGGCACCACAAGTCCTGGTTCAGTCCAACAAGGCAGGGAGGCCTCAGAAAGTCCCAGCCTCATACTACCTGCACTGACCACCCTGGAGAGATCTACCAATTCCCAGAAGCTCTTATCTGAGAATATGTGCTAAAGGAACTTACATAATGATGGAGTGTATACAATTTCTAATAAAGATGTTGGCAATTTTGCCCAGAGGGAACATAATCTGAGATGCTTGCACTACCTTGTTGGCAAAATACCTGTTTATTAACCAAAAGTTGGCATCCTTTGCTACCAAAAGGGAAGAAAAGGGGAATAAAACAAATATGTAGTTACCAGCAACAGAATAAGATAAACTAATCAGAATGCAGTTTATTGACAAGATAAAATACATCATTTATAGGGAGTGAGGGGACATGAACAAGTCCAAAATCTTATACTCTGCACAGCAGCCCAGCAGGGATGTCCTCTCTAGAGATGATTTATCAAGGGTACCCCATGAGCAGGCAGCTCCTGATGCAGCTGCCGGAAGAGCATCGCACACCGGTTCCTCTCCTGCGTCTTCCCCAGGCTGTGGTAGAGTCTGGCCTGGAAGTAAAGGACGTCCCTGATTCGCTCTTTGCAGTCAACCTTTGCAAAATAGTTCTTGGCTTCATTGAGGTTCTCAATGGCAGCCTCCAGAGCTGATGGAAAGTGGAGAAAATAACACACATTTAACTCAACGTTCCACAGATAAGTTTTCAAAATTTGATATTTACTTTTATTTGTTCAACATGTACCAGAAGATGCTTTTATATCCTCTATTCTTTGAGAAAGAAAAAACAAACCATTAGGGTGAGGTTTTCAAAAAGGTCTTTAAGGCCGGCTGCGGTGGCTCATGCCTGTAATCCCAGCACTTTGGGAGGCCAAGGCGGGTGGATCACCTGATGTCAGGAGTTCAAGACCAGCCTGAGCAACATGGTGAAACCTCATCTCTGCTAGAAATACAAAAATTAGCTGGGCATGGTGGCGGGTGCCTATAATCCCAGCTACTCAGGAGGATGAGGCAGGAGAACTGCTTGAACCCGAGAGGCAGAGGTTGCAGTGAGCTATTGCACCACTACACTCCAGCCTGGGTGACAGAGTGAGACTCTGTCTCAAAAAAAAAAAAAAAGTCTTTAAGTCCTGACTTCCGGCCTGGTACTTGGCTCTACAGGGTTAAAATAACCATTCACTTGTCCTCAGTCTTCCTGCCAAGCATGCATGTGAAAGCACTTAAAATGCTGCATGAAATTTTAATATATATTTGTCAACAGTCAGAACTTAAATACTGTCCCAAATTTAATGTCTTTTCTTCTTCTGGGTCCTAAACTTTTAAAGCTTTCTGGGAATAGCATTGCCTTACAATCTTGTATAGCTGCCTACCTTCTGCTTTCTTCGGCTGATCATAGGAAGCTGCTGAAGCCACCTGGCACTTGGCCACTAAGAACATGGCGCGGCCTTTGTCCAGGATAGCCCCATCAGCCAAGATGGGCTCAATGGCCATGTGGAGAAGACTTAAGGCCTGTTCTGGGATTCCAAGAATGAGCTGAAAAAGAAACATCATAGCACTGTATATACCCAAACCCACTGCCCTTACACTAGGAAGGGCTTCATTTCTGGCACTTCTCTACTGAATGGCTATCTCTGGCTTATCTTTAACCTGAGGTGTACACTACATTAAAACAGGAACCACACTCCTAGAAAACACATGTGACAATCTGATTTCAGACTATGACGAATATAGCAGAGAGTCGTTATTCACACTACAGAAAGGTTCCTGTCTTTACAAAAAGATTCAGCATTAACATCCTTAACCTTGGTGATTCTGAGGGGTTGAACTAGGTGGAAGAAGGATAACAATTCAGAAAATGAACGATCCAAGATGGCCGATCGCTAGCATCTCGGGATTGCAGCTCGCAGTTAAAGCTCATAGAACTAGAGGACGCCACACTTTCAGACAAATTCTGGTTGCTCAGGAGCAGAAGATTCCCAGTGGAGGAGCCACGCGGGGC
>CM052656.1:10338970-10364279 GCA_028533165.1 Leontopithecus rosalia | reverse complement strand
TTTACTCATGTTTTTACTGTCTTTCCCTCTCTCAAAAAAAGAAAGAAATCTACTTGTAAACCTCTAGATCCAGGTCGGCAATATCTCTCTCATTGCTTGATTTCCTTCCTTCCCTTCCCTCTCTCCCTCCCTCCCTTCCTCCCTTCCTTCCTTCATCCCTTCATCCCTTCCTTCCTCCCTCCCTTCCTCCTTCCCTCCCTTCCTGCCTTCCTCCCTTCCTCCCCACCCCAAAAAAAAAAAAAAAAAAAAAACAATTCAGAAAATAACTCAAAAGAATAGAGCAAAACACCCAAGAGATTCCAGTTGGTGTTAGTATGTTTTTTTTTTTTGTTTTTTGTTTTTTTGAGATAGAGTTTCGCTCTTGTTACCCAGGTTGGAGTGCAATGGCGCAATCTCGGCTCACCACAACCTCCGCCTCCTGGGTTCAGGCAATTCTCCTGCCTCAGCCTCCTGAGTAGCTGGAATTACAGGCATGCGCCACCATGCCCAGCTAATTTTTTGTATTTTTTAGTAGAGACGGGGTTTCACCATGTTGACCAGGATGGTCTCGATCTCTTGACCTCGTGATCCACCCACCTCGGCTTCCCAAAGGGCTGGGATTACAGGCGTAAGCCACCACACCCAGCGGTGTTAGTATGTTTTTAAAAAAAGAGAGAGAAATAAAATGGTACACTAGAGCTGGGCACAGTGGCTCATGCCTATAATCCCAACACTTTGGGAGCATGAGGCAGGAAGATCACTTGAGGCCATGAGTTCAAGACCAGCCTGGGCAACATAGCAAGACCATGTCTCAAAATCAAATTTAAAACAATTAGCTGGGCATGGCCTGTAGTCTCAGTTACTCAGGAGGCTGAGGCAGGAGAATCACTTGAGCCAAGGAGGTCAAGATTGCAGTAAGCCACAGTCATGCCACTGCACTCCAGCCTGGGCAACAGAGCGAGACCTTGTCTCAAAATAAAACTAGAAAACATCTATTTAACAGACAAGAAAGCAGTAAGGGAGGAACTGAGGGACAAAAAAGATATGACATATAGAAAACAAGGCAGGCGTGGTGGCTCATGTCTATAATCCCAGCACTTTGGGAGCTGCAGTTGGGCAGATCACTTGAGGTCAGGAGTTCGAGACCAGCCTGGTCAACATGGTAAAACCCCATCTCTACAAAAAATACAAATATTAGCCAGGCATGGTGGTGCACACCTGTAATCCCAGCAACTTGGGTGGCTGAGGCATGAGAATCACTTGAACCCAGGAAGCGGAGGACCCAGTAACCAGAGATCACACCACTGCTGTATTCCAGCCTGGGTGTCAGAGTGAGACTCCATCTCAAAGAAAAAAAAAGAATAAGAAAGAAAAGAAATCAAATTAGAAGTAATGACATTAAATGTAAATGAGCTAAATTATCTAATTAAAAGGCAGAAATTGTCAGATTAATTTTTTTTAAGTATCCACTCTATGCTGTCTACAAGAGGCTCTCTTTAGATTAAAAGACATAAATAGTATTTTAAAAATTTTCCGCTTGCTGGAGTGCAAAAAAAAAATGAGGCATAGACTGGGCACAGTGGCTCACACCTGTAATCTCAGCACTTTGGAAGGCCGAGGCAGGTAGATCAAGAGGTCAGGAGTTCGAGACCAGCCTGGCCAATATAGTGAAACCCCATCTCTACTAAAAATACAAAAATTAGCCAGGTGTGGTGGCGCACATCTATAGAGTCCCAGCTACTCAGGAGGCTGAGGCAGAGCACTGCTTGAACCTGGGAGGCAGAGGCTGCAGTGAGCCAAGATCCCACCACTGTACTCCAGCCTGAGTGGCAGAGCAAGACTCCATCTCAAAAAAAAAATTAGTTGGGCATGATGGTGCTCGCCTGTAGTCCCAGCTACTTGGGAGGCTGAGGTGGGATGATCCCATCAGCCCAGGAGTCCAAAGTTACAGTGAGCTATGATTGCAGCACTGCACTCCAGCCTGGGTGACTGAGTGAGACCCTGTCTCTAAAAAATAAAATAAAGACACAAATAAGCTGCAAGTAAAAGGATAGAAAAATATTCTGTGCAAGCAATAATCAAAAGAAAGCTGGAGTGCCTATATGAGTATCATACAAAATAGAGTTTAAGTTAAAAACTGTTACAAGAGGCTGGGCATGGTGGCTCACGCCTGTAATCCTAGCACTCTGGGAGGCCGAGGTGGGTGGATCACCTGAGGTCAGGAGTTCAAGACCAGCCTGGCCATCATGGTGAAAACCCATCTTTAAAAAAATAAATAAATAACTGTTTTTTTTTAAGAGACAAGGAAAAAGGAGAACATTATATGCTCATAAAACAGTCGATTCATCAAGATATAACAATTATAAACAAACCAAACAACAGCGCTACAAAATATATGAAGCAAAATCTGACAGAACTGAAGGGAGAAATGGACAATTTAACAATAATAGGCCAGGCACAATGGCTCATGCCTGTAACCCCAGCACTTTGGGAAGCTGACGCAGGTGGATCTCTTGAGTCCAGGAGTTTGAGACAAACCTGGCTAACATGGCAAAACCCCGTCTCTACAAAAATATAAAAAATTAGCTGGCTATGGTAAGGGACACCTGTAATTCCAGATACTCAGGAGGCTGAGGTGGATCACTTGAGCTCAGGAGGTTGAGGCTGCAGTGAGCCATGATTGCACCATGGCATTCCAGCCTGGGCAACAGGGTGAGACTCGGTCTCAAACAAAATAAAACAAAACAAAATAAAACAAAAACCACAATAGTTGGGGAGCTCAATATCCCATCTTTCAATCATAGATAGAAAAATTAGAAGATCAGCAAGGAAAGAGAAGACTTGAGTGACACTAGAATTAAACTGGCCCTAACAGATATACACAAAGCATGCCATCCAATAATACATCAGAATACAAATTATTCTCAAGTGCATGTGGAACATTTTCCATGACAGACTGTGTTGGGCCACAAAAGAACACTCAATTTAAGAAGGTTGAAATCATACAAGGAAGCTTCTCTGACCACATGAAATCAAAAATCAGTAACAGAAGGAAATTAAACAATTCACAAATATGTAGAAATTAACATACTCCTAAATAACCAATGGGTCAAAGAATAAATCACAAGGGAAATTAGAAAATGCAATGAGATGTACAAAAAATACCACAGACTCTGGTTGAACGCAGCAGCTCATGCCTATAATCCCAGCACTTTGGGAGGCTGAGGCAGGTGGATCACCGGAGGGCAGGAGTTCGAGACCAGCCTGGCCAACATGGAAAAACCCCGACTCTACTAAAAACACAAAAATTACCCAGGTAGCAGGACATGGTGGCTCATGCCTGTAATCCCAGCAGTTTGGAAGGGTGAGGAAGGCAGATCATGAGGCCAGGAGATGGGAGACCATTCTGGCTAACACGATGAAACCCCATCTCTACTAAAAATAAAAAAAATTAGCCAGGCGTGGTGGCACGAGTCTGTAGTCCCAGATACTTGGGAGGCTGAGGCAGAAGAATCACTTGAACCTGGGAGGTAGAGGTTGCAGTGAGACGAGATCGTGCCACTGCACTCCAGCCTGGGCAATAGAGTGAAACTCCATCTCAAAAAAATAAAAAAGGCTGGGCATGGTGACTCACGCCTGTAATCTCAGCACTTTGGGAGGCCGAGGCAGGCAGATCACAAGGTCAGAATGAGACCATCCTGGCCAACACAGTGAAAACCTGTCTCTACTAAAAATACAAAAAAATTAGCTGGGCGTGCTGAGGCAGGAGAATTGCTTGAAACCAGGAGGCAGAGATTGCAGTAAGCTGAGATCACGTCACTGCACTACAGCCTGGGCAACAGTGTGAGACTTCAACTCAAAAAAAAATTACCCAGATGTAGTGGCATGTGCCTGTAATCACAGCTGCTTGGGAGGCTAAGACAGGAGAATCGCTTGAACCCAGGAGGTAGAGGTTGCAGTATGCCAAGATTGCACTAATGCACTCTAGCCTGGGCGGCAGGGCAAGACCCTGCCTCAAAAAAAAAAAAAAAAAAAAAAACAGACTCCAATTTATGAAATTTGTGGAATAAAGTAAAAATTTATGAAGTATAGTTCTCAGGGAAATTTATAACTATAAAGGCCTACATTTAAAAAGAAGGGAGATCTCAAATCAATAAGCAAATCTTCCACCTTAAGAAACTAGAGAAAGAGTCCAGGTGCGGTGATTCACACCTGTAATCTCAGCACTTTGGAAGGTCGAAGCAGGTGGATCACCTGAGGTCGGGAATTCGAGACCTGGCCAACATGGCGAAAGCCCATCTCTACTGAAATTCAAAAATTAGCTGGGCGTGGTGGTGTGTGCCCGTAATCCCAGCTACTCCGGAGGCTGAGGTAGGAGAACTGCTTGAATCCAGGAGGCGGAGGTTGCGATGAGTCGAGATTCTACCATTATACTCCAGCCTGGGTGACAAGAGCTAAACTCCATCTAAAAAAAAAAGAGAGATAAAAAGGAAGGGAGGAAGGGAGGAAGGAAAGAAAGAAAACAAAAAGCAAACTAGACCTAAAGCTAACTAACAGAACCAAGGAAAAAATAAGGATTAATGTGGAGATAAACAAAATGGAGACTAAGAGAACAGAATTAATAAAACTAAAAGTTGGTTCTTTGAAGAGATCAACAAAATTGACAAACTGTTAGACTAACCAAGAAAAAAAAGAGAAGACTGAAATGACTGAAGTCAGGGATGACAGTGGGGACTTTACTAACAGCCTTACAAAAGTAAAATGGATGATACAAGACTACCATGAACAACTATATGCAAGAAATTAGATAAACTACATGAAATGAACAAATTCCTAGAAAGACCAAACTACTAAAACTGACCAAGAAGAAACCGGAAATCTGAATAGATCTATAACAACTAAAAAGACTGAATTAGTTACCAAAAAAACTTCCAACAAAGAAAAGCCCAGGGCCAGATGGTTTCACTGGTGAATTTTTGTCAAGCTTTTAAAGAATTAACACCAATCCTTCTCAAATTCTTCCCAAAAAGAAGAGGAGAGAAAACTTTGTAACTCCTTTTGTGGGGCCACTATTACCCTAAAACTAAAGCCAAAGAAAGATATCACAAGAAAACTACAGATCAACATCCTTTATGAATACAGATGCAAAAGTTCTCAATAAAATACTTGCTAACCAAATCCAACAGCATGTTAAAAGGATCATACACTATGACCATGTGAAATATAGTCTAGGAATGCAAGGTAGTTCCATACGCAAATATAATATACGAATAAAATGAAAGAAAAAATTTGGGCTGGGCACCGTGGCTCATGCCTGTAATCCCAGCACTTTGGGAGGCAGAGGTGGGTGGATCATTTGAGGCCAGGAGTTCGAGACCAGCCTGGCCAACATGGCAAAACCCTGACTTCTAGTAAAATAAAAAATTAGCCAGCTGTGGTGGCACACGCCTGTAATCCCAGTTACTTGGGAGGCTGAGGCAGGAAAATTGCTTGAACCTGGGAGGCAGAAGTTGCAGTGAGCCAAGATTGCATCACTGCACTCCAGCCTGGGCAACATAGTGACACTCTGTCTCAAAAACAAAAACAAACAAAAACCCATATAAAATTAATCAATGTAGAAAAAAAATTTGACAAAATCCAATATCTTTTCATAAAAAAAAAAAAACACTAAATAAACTAGGAATAAAGGGAACTTCCTCAACCTCTATAAAAAACCCATAGCTAGCATGATACTTAATGATGAAAGACTAAAAGCTTTCCCCTTACAGGAACAAAAGAAGGACATGCCCTCCTTTTTTTTTTTTTTTTTTGAGTCGGAGTCTCACTGTGTTGCCCAAGCTGTAGTGCAGTGGCATAATCTCAGCTCACTGCAACCTCTGCCTCCTGGGTTCAAGCGATTCTCATGCCTCAGCCTACCTAGCAGCTAGGATTATAAGCATGCACCACCATACCCAGATAATTTTTGTATTTTTAGTAGAGACGGGGTTTTGCCATGTTGGCCAGGCTGGTCTCGAACTCCTTGCCTTAAGTGATCTGCCTCGGCCTCTCAAAGTGCTGGGATTACAGGTGTGAGCCACCAAGCCCAGCCAAGACACACACTCTTGCCACATTTATTCAACATGTATTGGAAGTTTTACTCAAAGCAATTAAGCAAGAAAAAGAAACAAAGGGGATCTAAGTGGGAATGGATGAACTAAAACTAACTCTATCTGCAGATGACATGATCTGATACATACAAAACCAAAAAAATATCTCCAAAACTGCCAGGTGCAGTGGCTCACACCGTTAATCCCAGAACTTTGGAAGGCTGAGATGGGTGGATCATGAGGTCAGGAGTTCGAGACCAGCCTAGCCAATGTGGTGAAACCCCGTCACCACTAAAAATACAAAAAAGTAGCTGGGTGTGGTGGCAGGCGCCTGTAATCCCAGCTGCTCAGGAGGCTGAGGAAGGAGAATCACTTGAAACCAGGAGGCGGAGGTTGCAGTGAGCCAAGATGGTGCCATTGCACTCCAGCCTGGGTGACAAAGAAAGACTCCATCTTGAAGAAGAAAAAATTATATATAGAGAGACAGATAGATAATTTTTACAAGTGAACATCAAAAAGACAACTCAGTTAAAAAACAGGCAAAGGATCTGAACAGATGTTTTTCCAAAGTAGATATACAAATGGCCAATAAGCACATGAAAAGGTACTCAACATCATTAGTCATTAGAGAAATGCGTATTAAAACCACAATGAGACACCATTTCATAACCTCTAGGAAGGATATAATAATAACAAATGGAAAATAACAAGAGTTGACAAGATTGTAGGGAAACTGGAACACTTATACATTGCTTGTTGAAACAAAATGGTGCAGCCACTGTGATGATTCCTTAAGAAGTTAAACACAAAATTGTGACTCAGCAATTCTATTCTGGCAACAAATAAAAACAGGTATTCAAACAAAAACTTGTACAGAAATGTTAACAGCTGCTATTCATAATAGCCAAAAGGTGGAAACAATTCAAATGTCCATCAGCTAATGAATGGATAAGCAAAATGTGATCTATCCACACAGTGAAATATTATTCAGCCATGAAAAAGGATGAAGCACTGATACCTATTCCATGGATAAAATCTGAAAACATCAAGCCAAGTAAAAGAAGCCAGTCAAAAAAGGCCACATGTTATTTGATTCCAATTATGTGAACTGTCCAGAACAGGCAAACTCACAGAGACAGAAAGCGTTAGAAGTTACCAGAGGCTGGGGAAAGGGAGAATTGGGGAATGACTGCTTAATGGGTACACTTTCCTTTTCTGTGTCATGAAAATATTCTGAAATTAGACAGCAGTAATGGTTGCATAACATTGTCAATATTCTCAAAATCACTGAATTGTACATTTTTAAATGGTCAAAATAATACATATCTCGTGTTAGGTACCTTTTTTTTTTTTTTGAGACAGAGTCTCGCTCTGTCACCCAGGCTGGAGTACAGTGGCATGATCCCAGCTCACTGCAACCTCTGCCTCCTGAGGTCAAGCAATTCTCCTGCCTCAGTCTCCCGGGTAGCTGAGATTACAGGTATGCACCGCCATGCCCAACTAATTTTTCTATTTTTAGTACAGATGGGGTTTCACCATGCTGGCCAGGCTGGTTTCGAACTCCTGACCTAGTGATCTGCCCACCTCAGCCTCCCAAAGTGCTGGGATTACAGTGTGAGCCACCACACCCGGCCATGTACATTTTATCTGAAGAAAAAAAAAAAGAATGACTGAGGACAGTGGTAAGGAACAGATTCCTTAGCTCCACCCCTAGAGATTCTGACTCCGCAGGTCTGAGGCAAGGCCCCAGGTATAAAGATATTTTTTAAATCTCCACAATAATTCTAAAGAACAGCCAGTTTGGAGAACCTCCACTTGAATGAATAAAGTCTTCCAGTGAGTTGAACCTTCACTCATCATTGATTAATATTTATTGAAAGCCTTCTATGCGTAGGTCCTATAAGGTACCAGGGAATATAAATGAAAATGAAGAGTCAGTTCCTTCGTGGCTTTTACTGGGGGAGAAAGAAACATACATAAAATACAATTTGATTTCCAAAAGCTTTCAGTGAACATCTGTGTTCCTCACTTCTTTATTCACATCTCCTTGTTGCTAAATCAAGCATCACCTGTGTCAGCTAATCATTAATATGATGCAGGTGTCCTCACTGAAGAGGCAAGTCCTCCTTACTGAATACACAGCTCAGGAAAGCCAGTGCCACTGGAAGGTGTCAGCTTGTCACCAGGTTCACACCTCCACAGGCTTCCTTGGAGGGCTTGTACATGAAGACTACCTTTCCAGACTTCAATATGAACGAATGAAAACTCCTTATTACCCTTTCAATACTCAAAAGTAGTCAGAGACTCACCAGCTCTTGAGCACAAATATGTGCTATAAAAACAGAGATGGGCTTACCTGCGCAAAAGCCAAGTTCAGCACCGTTTCGGAGGCCAAGTATTGTAACCGGTACTCCTTGGAGAGGGCCAGAGCCTGCAGGAGCATGGGCAGCGCGATGGTAGGGGAGGAAGATCGCCAGTACAGCTCTGCCACGGACAGCAGGACACTGACCGTAAAGAAGAAAACAAAGGATGAGAATATCCACCACCACATCTCCGTGAGATGCACAAGAGACCCCTTACCTGATCACCATTTCTGTGTTCTTCAGTTTCTGACAATAAACCAACAATTTTTGTAAAAGTTTATGTGCCTCTGACATTTGGTTCTGAGCTTGTAATACAACCGCTTTCCTGAAACAGGATCAAAATGAACACAAGTGTTTTAACTAGTCACTTTCGGGGTAAGAATCGCTATTTATTCAATTAGACTATAAACCTCTCAAAGGGAAAAACTGAGCCTGATTTTTGTTGAAAGAAAAAAGTGTATGTGTGTGAATGTGTGTGTAAGAGCATGTATGAGAGCATACCGTGTATACACGCAATCCTGGAATTACAGATAAGCATGTTAATGCTTATCTCTGGGAGGTACTTATTTTCTTCATTTTGCTTATATATATTTTCTTTTTTTGGAGATGGAGTCTCAAGTCTCACTCTTGCCCAAGCTGGAGTGCAGTGGCATGATCTCGGCTCACTGCAACCTCCGCCTCATGAATTCAAGTGATTCTCCTGCCTCAGCCTCCTGAGTAGCTGGGATTACAGGCGCCTGCCACCACGCCTGGCTGATTTTTTGTATTTTTAGTAGAGATGGGGCTTCACCATGTCGGCCAAGCTGGTCTTGAACTCCTGACCTCAAGTGATCTGCCCACCTCAACCTCCCAAAGTGCTGGGATTACAGGTGTGAGACACCGCGCCCCGCTGCTTATCTGTATTTTCTTATTCTCAGTAATAAATAGGAAAAAAAGTTTTTTTTCTAAGCTAAAATAAATAAGTTAATGCACATATAAAACAAAAACAAAACCATTTAACAATTATTTTATTCTGGAGTTAGAGTTTTCAAGGTTTTTTACCTATAAACACCCTCTATGCCATTGAGAGCTGTGATTCCTGTAACAAGTGAATCAGCCAAATGATATTTGCCATCATTCATTGCTCTGTCAAACTGTATTTTTTGATCACACAGCATCCATAACTAATAAGAAAAAAAACACAATAAGTACAAACTGGAAAATGTTCACCTTATTCAATGAGTATATGAAAGTACTTTGGATTGCTTAACAAATATCCTTACAATAATTCACACACATTCTTTTTTGGGGGTATTTTTTAAATGTTTTAAATATCTCAAGTATGTGAGAATATGCACATACACAGAAAATACAAAAGCAAACAGATGTGTGCCAACCATCAACTTTGTCAACTCACATTTTGCTTTATCTGCTTCATATACTATTAGATACTAATGAGCTCCTTTGCAAATTCTACTTCCCTTTCTCTTTTTTCAAAGTAGGTACTCAGTTTGGTATTTATCATTCTCATTCATGTTTTTATACTTTTATAACATATACACATTTACCACATACACACTTGTCTTCAAACAACATAGAGTATGAGCCTGTGTTTTTAAGCTTTGTAAAAATAGTATCATACTTGTAAGCATCCTTTGACAAGCTCCTTTTTAGTTCAATCTTATTCTTCTGAGGGGAGATTATATCCCACTTCATATTATAATAAAAACTATTCTTATCGTAAATAAATCTAATGCTATGCAAAAGGCAGATTACCTGGGCGTGCTGACTATTAGGTGGAAATCGTTCCTTCAAGTGCTTTAACACTTCAGAAGCTGCAGCAAAACATCCCTAAAATAGAAAGACACAATTTGATCAGCATAACCTGTATTGAAGTCACACTTGCTGTATCATGCACAGATCATGACAGATGCACCTGTTCTTGATGCAGCAATCTGAGAGATACTGGTCAGAGACTCAAATTTCTAAGGGTCATTGTTTAAACACTCTAATAATTTTTTTTTATTTTCAATTACACACATAAGACATCTCCATTCTAGAAAAACACTTACAAAACACATGTAAACAAGAACAGATGCACTACTTTTTTCTTTTTTTTTTTTTTTATCTGAGACAGGGTCTTGCTCTGTTTCCTAGGCTGGAGTGCAACGGCTTCATCTCAGCTCACTGCAGCCTCAACTTCCTGGGCTCAATCAATTCTCCCATCTTAGCCCCCACATAGCTAGGACTATAGACAGTCTTGCTCTGTCACCCAGGCTGGAGTGCAGTGGCATGATCTTGGCTCACTGTAACTTTCTCCTCCCGGGTTCAAGGAATTTTGATGCCTCAGCCCCCCCACCTCCCAAGTAGCTGGAATTATAGGTGTGTGTCACCATGCCCAGCTAATTTTTGTTTTTTTAGTAGAGGTGGGGTTCTCCAGGCTGGTCTCAAACTCCTAGCCTCAAGCAATCCACTCGCCTAGGCCTCTCAAAGTGCTGGGATTACAGGCCTGAGGCATTGTGCCCAGCTGACAAATTACTTTTAATCCTAGAAAAGATAATCACAGTTAATGTTGTGGTATATCTCCTTCTATATTTCTTTTTTGCACGTAAATTAAAACTACATACATATTCCAAAATTAGTCTAAGTGTGTGTGTGTGTGTGTATACATATATATATTTTTTGAGACAGACTCTCACTCTGTTGCCCAGACTGGAGTGCAGTGGTGCAATCTCAGCTCACTGCAACCTCTGCCTCCCAGGTTAAAGTGATTCTCCTGCCTCAGCCTCCCAAGTAGCTGGATTACAGGCTCACGCCACCACATCCAGCTAATTTTTGTACTTTTAGTAGAGATGGGGTTTTACCACATTGGCCAGGCTGGTCTCGAACGCAGGTGATCAGCCCGCCTCAGATTCCCAAAGTGCTGGGATTACAGGTGTGAGCCACCATGCCTGACTTACATGTATTTTTATAAATTACTTATAATACTGTTTACCCCATGGTAGGCACCCAATGAACATTTGCTGAATGAATAAGTCTTTCAAAGTCAATAAATATAAATCTACATCATCAGAGGATTTATTGGGTAAATCAGTTATGATACATGGAAATAATCTTCTAGTTTTTGATATTTTGGTTATTTCTAATATTTTCTATTTAAAAAATACTATAATGAATATCTTGGTGCATAGAGCTTTGCATACTTGTCCAATTATTTCCTTAGCATAAAACCTTAGAAGTAGGCCAGGCGCCGTGGCTCATACCTGTAATCCCAGCACTTTGAGAGGCCAAGGAAGGCAGATCACTTGAGGCCAGGGGTTTGAGACTAGCCTGGCCAACATGGTGAAACCCCATCTCTACTAAAAATACAAAAAAAATGAGTCGGGCAGGGTGGCACACGTCTGTAATCCCAGCTACTCAGTAGGCCAAGGCAGGAGAATCACTTGAACCCAGGAGGCAGAGGTTGCAGTGAGCTGAGGTCGCGCCACTGCACTCCAGCCTGGGCCACAGAGAGAGACTCCAACTCAAAACAAACAAAATACAGAAACAACCTTAGAAGTAGAAATGACAGGCACTTTTAAGTTCTGGGAGATATATTACTTAATTACCCTCTAGAAATGTACCAAGTACTTTCATACCAGAACTTGATTCCCTTTTCTTCCCCCAATGCTGAAGCATCTTTGCCTAATTTGTGAAAGTAGTACCTTAACTACTTTAAATTTAATTTCAATGACTAGATTGACATGTTTTCATGTTTTTGGGCCATGCTTTTTCTGTGAATATACATTCATGACTTTTTTTTTTTTTGAGACAGAGTCTAGCTCTGTCGCCCAGGCTGGAGTGCAGAGGCGTGACCTTGGCTCACTGCAACCTCTGCCTCTAGGGTTGAAGCGATTCTCCTGCCTCAGCCTCCCAAGTAGCTGGGTTACAGGCATATACCACCACGCCCAGCTAATTTTTGTATTTTTAGTAAAGACGGGGGGTTTCATTGTGTTGGCCAGACAGGTCTTGAACTCCCGACCTTGTGATCTGCCCACCTCAGCCTCCCAAAGTGCTGGGATTACAACTGTGAGTCACTGGTGGCACCCAGCCCATTCATGACTTTTTTATACTCTTACATTGTTGAGATATTTATCTCTTTTTGTTGTTGTTGTTGTTGTTGTTGAGACAAGGTTTTGCTCTACTGCCCAGGCTGGAGTGTAGTGGTGCAATCTTGGCTCACTGCAACTTCTGCCTCCTAGGCTCAAGCAATCCTCCCAGCTCAGCCTCCCTAGTAGCTGGAACTACAGGCATGCGCCACAACACGCCACACCCAGCTAATTCTTGTATGTTTTGTCAAGACGGGGTTTTGCCATGTTGCATACGCTGGTCTCAAACTCATGAGGCTCAAGCAATCCACCTGGTTCAGGCTCCCAAAGTGCTGGAATTATAGGTATAAAGAGAAACAGTGCCCAGCTGGGAGGTTTAATCTTATTGATCCTGAAATCTTTTCAACTTGTCCCAATCATTTCATGAGGCAATGTACTTTTTGTCTACCTAGAAGCTCAGTTAGGCCACAAGTCGACTTTTATTTGAAGTGAATATGCAGAAATTATATTAAATTACAATAAAAGGTAATTATTCCTATGGTTTTAACTGACCAGTGTCGCCAATTATTTTCATGACTGTCACAGGGAGTTGGACATGGGGATATAGATCCTGCAGTGTCCCCCAAAAACATTCCCATTATGACCTGCAATTCCTGAGCCTGAGAGAATGATATAAGATGAGCCAGAATTACACAGAAAGAGCAAAGGAGAATGGTTATCTTAGGAAAACAATTCACTCACGTTCTCTGGATTGTAAAAGGAAAGCCGTTCTGAGCCCCATAACTCATTTATAGGTTCACTGAAACCCCAATCACTCCCATACCACAAAACAAAGTGCAGCATCCAGTTTACTTGGAGGAAAGTTTCAGAAGCAGATACAAGAGAAATAAAAGAGTAACTGGAGACTCATGATAAAGCTGCCTTCCCTGCAGCTGGCCAAACTTAATTTCACAGGTGCAAGTCTAACTTGTCTAACTAAAAATGTGACAGTCATCAGCCCAGAAAGTATATCCACATGATTGATGTTCTAAAACTGGAAAGATCTGAGGCAAGTTAAAGAAAGGGGTAAAGTCAGCAAGAACCAGGGCAGAAAAAAATAAAAATAAAAAATAGTAAAAAAATCATAAAGGAATAAAGGACAGACTTAAAAAGGCAGCTACCTTCTAGTTGTGTACTAGAAAGCTTCCTAACACACCCTGGCTGTTGGAGCCAAACAATGATCGGGTCGGCAGGTTTTTCACATAAGCCCAGAGGTGAAAGGGGGATGAAGACAGCATTATTCATACAGACCCAAAGAGCATGGTTACTTTTTAGGTTCTTACTCCCACGAAAAAACACAAAATTCTAACAAATGGCCTTGAATAGAATTACAAGGCTAAAGAATTGAGCCACCAGGCACTGTGACTCATACCTATAATTCCAACACTTTGGAAGGCCAAAGGAGGAGGATCACTAGAGGCCAGGAGTTCAAGACAACCCCAGGCAACGCAAAATAGAATATTCCATCTCTAAGAAACAAGAATTAAAATAATTAGCCGGGTGAGGTGGTGTGCACCTGCAGTCCCAGCTACCGGGCAGGATAAGGTGGAGTTCAAGACTGCAGTGAGAATTGCCTGAATCCAGGAGGCGGAGGTTGCGGTGAGCCGAGATCGCGTCATTGCACTCCAGCCTGGGTAACAAGAGTGAAACTCCGTCTTAAAAAAAAAAAAAAGACTGCAGTGAGCCATGAATTGTGCCACTGCACTCTAGCCTGGGCAACAGTGAGACCCCACCTCTTAAAAAAATAAAAAATAGGCTGGGTGTGGTTATCCCAACACTTTGTGAAGCTGAAGTGGGAGGACTGCTTGAGCCCAGAAGTTTGAGACTAGCCTGGGCAAATAGTAAGATTCCATCTCTACAAAAAGTTATTTTAATTAGCCATATGGTAGCATACTCCAGTAGTTTCAGCTACTGAGAGGGCTGAGGTGGGAGGATCCCTTGAACCCAGGAGATTGAGGCTACAGTTGGCTGTGACTGCACCACTACACGCCAGCCCTGGTGATAGAGCAAGACCCTGTCTCAAAAAAAAATTAAAAATTGGCCAGGCATGGTAGCTGATGTCTCTAATCCCAGCACTTTGAGAGGCAGAGGTGGGTGGATCATTTGAGGTCAGGAGTTTGAGACCAGCTTGGCCAACATGGTCAGACCCCATCCCTACTAAAAATACGAAAATTAGCTGGGCGTGGTAGCATATGCCTGTAATCCCAGGTACTTGGGAGGCTGCGGTAGGAGAATCGCTTGAACCCAGGAGGTGGAGGTTGCAGTGAGCCGAAATCATGCCATTGTACTCTGGCCTGGGTAACAAAGTGAGACTCCCTCTCAAAAAAAATTAATATAAATTTAAAAAATAAAAAAGAACTGAACCAAGACTAAGGTTTTTGTAAAGTAGTTTTCCATTCTGATAGTGAAAAAAAATAATAATTTTGCCTGGTGCAGTGGCTCACACCTGTAATCCTACCACTTTGGAAGAAAAATAACAATTTTGCCGGGCGTGGTGACTCACACCTATAATCCTAGCACTTTAGGAGGCGGAGGCAGGCATATCCCTTTGGGCCAAGAGTTTTAGACCAGCCTGGGTAACACGGTGAAAGCCCATCTCTACTAAAAATATAAAAATTCGCTGGGTATGGTGGTGTATGCCCGTAGTCCCAGCTACTCGGGAGGCTGAGAAACGAGAATCGCTTGAACCCCAGCGATTCTGGGGAGGCTGCAGTGAGATCGTGCCACTGCACTCCAGCCCGGGCAACAGTGAGACTCCGTCTCAAAAAAGCTAAATACCTCAATATGTTCACTGACTCATTCATTACCAAATGCTCCTCTTATCCATGGCGCCAGGAAAGGAAGAGAAGTGATGTTAAGGGGTGCCTGTGTCACAAACAGGAAAACAAGCAAGAGACAGACCTGCAACATTCCCAGGGGAAGGCAAGCAGCAAGCCCTTTCAACCTCACAAAACATGGTGGTGCCTCCCAGGCACAGGAAGAAAGCAGAGGCAAAGGCGCCGTGGAACCCATCAATCAGGGCCCATCCACCCCTCAGTGAACAGTCATGTCAAATGCTAACAAGTTTGCTACAGGGAGGTATCTCTAGACTTCTGAAAGGGGTGGAAACCACCAAAAAATCTTAGGCTGCAGTGAGGGAATGTTGAGTGTTATGATGCAATCTAACAGTAACAGGTATCACAAAGAGGAAGAGAAAAATATCAAGGAAACGTCTGGATTGTCACGGCCGTATTTAGTGAGAGAGAGGGCTTTAGACAAAATAGCTTTCCCTTACTCGTTCCCATGAAAGAAGATATTCTGAACAAGGGGAAGATAAAGCCTACAGTAGCATAAGCAATACTTTAATTGATCCTTTATAACGAGAATCTCATAAAATTACTTGGGGTACAAGTCATCAAGATTATGCCCCATTCCCACTGTCCTTTGGAGTCAACCAGGTTTGGGTTGGAGACCCGCCTCTGACATTTACCCGTGTAAAGTACAGGATGTAGCTCCCAGGACCTCAGTCTTTTGTTCTGTGAAATGGAGATAACAACACACCTGACCCATGAAGTGGATTCCGTAAGACAGTACACATACCGTCTTATGGAAGAGGCGCAGGGATTGGCACAGAACCAATTTGCAACAGACGTTAGTTATTATATTATGATTTTAGCTATGGTTCTATTATACTCTCCTCTCTCCTAAAACACAAGAACCTCTACTACCTTAAATGTCAAAGAATCCTTTTTATTTCCTTAGTACGTGAATCTAGCTGGCCTCTTAGAATTCCCTTCACTGATGCCAAAAAAAGACCCTAAATTCAATCAACTTTGCAGACTCCATGCTTGGTCCACTTCCACTGATGGAATTTCACGTTTCAGCTACAGCATTGAGCAGATCTGTCCAAGACATGTCCAGTGCTTTTCTGAAGCACTGGAGGAAAGAAATGGTAGAGCTTCCATTGCCCCAGAAGCACGTGGGACTGGCCACCTGCCTACCTGCTCCGCATGTAGCTCTGCGAGGTGGCAGAGTGCGACAGCAAACGACTCCGTGTTGTTCTGCTGCACGCCCGCGTTCACCGCCTCCAGGCTGTTCATGCTCAGCAACATCTGGGCCTGTTGCAGCGCCATAGTGCTGGGTGGGGAGAGGGAACAGAATTTCCTTTCAGCAGCAGACCTGGATGCCCCAGAGCCATGCCCATCAGCTATCTTGAGTGGAGGCATAAAGCCAAACCCCTCAAAGGCTCTGGCTTTCTTGGGAGCAGCTGCCTCCCAGTGCCAGCAACCCTGCCCTCAGGATAAGAAAAGCAGAAGAGCATATTGGATGTGCAGCCCGAGGAGACATGTCATGGTTAGGGTACAGCTGGGAGTGTGCGCTCCCAGACCCCCCACCCCCACCCCAGGTTCCCTGCAGTCACAGTATGTGAATTAGTTTTCACGGGTAAATTCAGACCCGATGCCATCCTGGCACAGGCTGCTCTGGCAATGTAAGCAGTGGCCAGTGTCTGCAGCTGTTTCAGAGCACATCGTGCCAAAAAATTATCTGAAATACAAAAACAAGACTGGTAAAAAAGGCACTTCCTTTCATTACTGAATTCCTAGAAACAGCCTGTCTAAGTGAGGGGTGAGGCAGCAACAGAACTCCAGGATTAAAATCCGGCAACAATGTTTACTTCCAGGCTAAAAGTGGCTAAATGGGGAAAGTATGCAAGAGGCTGAAAATATTCTACAGGAAACACCTGGGTTAACAGAAAAGCAACTTCTTTACACAATAGCTTTGGGGTTCAGGGTACCCTCAACTAGAGCAACTATGGATCATGCCTCCTATGAACAGGAAGAAAGGTTCCTGCCACAAAGCAGAGGAGCCTGGTGCTTGGAGTCAGATGACATGGGTTTGAGTCCTTTGTCACTCGTTAACTATGTTTGCGATCTCAGGTGGACCAGATGTGTGAACCTCGGTTTACTCTCCCAGCATGGAGAGCACCCACCCGCTACCTCAGAGTGGTGGGGAGGAGTAAGAAGGAACATGCACGGGAGACAGCTTTTCAGTCTGTGCAAAATACAAAACGTTTTATAGTCTAAAACATTTTGTATTTTATAGTCTAAAACGTTTTGTATTTTATAGTCTAAAACATTTTGTATTTTATAGTCTAAAACATTTTGTATTTTATTGTCTAAAACGTTTTGTATTTTATAGTCTAATACGTTTTGTATTTCATAGTCTAAAACATTTTGTATTTTATAGTCTAAAACATTTCGTCTAATCCTCTGCAGGAACAACTTCTACCCAAGCCGGGGAAATCCTGTGTGTATGGCCTTTCACAGAACCAGTTTGCTAGCTCCTGCTTCTTTCTAAAGGATTCACACACCCTCAGGGCCTTGGGAGACCTACCTGCGGCCATACAGCCTCCATATGGCCGTTTTCTGTGCAATGCTGATATCGATGAGCTCTGACAGGCTGTGTTTCCAGTGCAGGAGGTCGGAGTCCTTTAGGGCATCCATCAGCTTGTTTGCCGTCTTCCCAGCAAAAGCTCTCTGTTGAACAAGGGACTGTATTCCCAGGGAGGCGAGGTACTAAGGGGACAGATATACCCACGACCCAAGATAGAGATTACATGACAGAATTTGTTTTGCTCTTCAGAAATGTGGTGGATTTCACATTTCAGCACATGCACAGTGACAGCACTCTTTAAAAGGAAAGTACCTATAACCTGGCCTTAACCCTGATCCATACGAGATGTGTTCCTGAAAAACTGGGTCTGGGAGAGAGGCAGAGGGTACATGGGAAAGAGCCAGCAGGGCTTTAGCATTAGATGGACCTGGACTTAAACACTGCCTCTGCTACTTACTGTGTGACTTAGGGCCAGTCACTTAGCTTCTTAGCTAAGCCTCAGCTTCCTCATCTGTAAAATGGGCATCAAACCTATCATAAAGAATTATCGTAAGGATTACAATGAAATAATAGATGTCAAACAGTGCTGCGCACATATGTAATAGGAGATCAAAAAAGGATGCCTATCATGAGCAACAGAATCATCCTGTCACTAACTTTTGGTGTCATCTTCAAGGATGAAAGCTCAACTAAAAAATGCCAGCTAAATTCATGGCAAAAATTGTAGTTAAGCCTACACTTACTTCAAGGAACCATTTCTGTTATTTTAATCAATTCTGTACATCTAAGTGAATCACACGGACAAGTTATAGATTTTCAAGGTATACATTTTTTTTTTTTTTGAGACGGAGTTTCGCTCTTGTTACCCAGGCTGGAGTGCAATGGCGCGATCTCGGCTCACCGCAACCTCCGCCTCCTGGGTTCAGGCAATTCTCCTGCCTCAGCCTCCCGAGTAGCTGGGATTACAGGCACACGCCACCATGCCCAGCTCATTTTTTGTATCTTTAGTAGAGACGGGGTCTCACCATGTTGACCAGGATGGTCTCAATCTCATGACCTCGTGATCCACCCGCCTCGGCCTCCCAAAGTGCTGGGATTACAGGCTTGAGCCACCACGCCCGGCCCAAGGTATACATTAAATTACACATAATTACTTTCCATTTTACTGAAGTCTGTCACAAACTTCATGAGACAGAATGCTTAAGTAGTCCTACTCCTATGGTCTCGTTTTCAGTAGGTGTTTCTGAGAGAGAATAAGGTTCTCCAAGCTTGTGCTTCATGGATGTAGATATGCCTTTTTTTTTTAAATGGAGTTTCTCTTGTTGCCCAGGCTGGAGAGTACAGTGGTGCAATATCAGCTCACTGCAATCTCCACCTCCCAGGTTCAAGTGATATTCTCCTGCCTCAGCCTAAGTAGCTGAGATCACAGGCATATGCCACCACACCAGCTAATTTTGTATTTTTAGTAGAGACGGAGTTTCACCATCTTGGCCAGGGTGGTCTCAAACTCCTGACCTCAGGTGATCTACCAGCCTTGGCCTCCCAAAGTGCTGGGATTACAGGTGTGAGCCACCACACTGGGCCAGATATGTCTTTTCAATACCCCTCTGTGTATGTCATTGAGGACTGCAATTCATGGCCTTCCCTGTCAGTCAAAATGAGAAAGGATAAATCTGCCTGTCAGGTTTACTGGTTCCTGGCTTTGTTTATTGTTTAAAACAAGGATCAGCAAACTTGTTCTGTTTATAAAGGGCCAAAGAGTAAATAATTTAGATTTTTTCAGGCCACATTTGGTTTTGTCACATATTTTTTCTCTGTTGTTTTTTCTTCCATCACTTAAAAATGTAAAATCCACTCAGCCTGAAGACCCTAAGTAGGCAGAAAGCCAGATTTGGCACAAGGCCTGTAAAGTTCACCAATCCCTGGTTTAAAAATAAGCCTTTGCTTGCCAGGCACCATGGCTCACACCTATAATCCCAGCACTTTGGGAAGCTGAGATGGGTGGATCAAGAGGTCAGGAGTTCAAGACCAGCCTGGCCAAGATGGTGAAACCCTGTCTCCACTAAAAATACAAAAAATTAGCCAGGCGTGGTAGTAGGCACCTGTAATCCCAACTACTCGGGACGCTGAGGCAGAGAATTGAGGTGGAGACTGAAGTGAGCCAAGATCATGCCACTGCACTCCAGCCTAGACGACAGAGCAAGACTCTGTCTAAAAAAAAAAGAAACAAAAATCCTTTGCTAAAATTTTCTAAGTGACTATGTGCTAAATTAATGTTGCTCGATAAACTAAACAAAGATCTCTCATGAAATTGATAAAGGGAAGTTCCACAGATGTTATTAGAATACAGGGAACAGAGAGAAACCTACCACACAGAATTTAGTGGTTAATAATTAAAGTCATATGAAACTGCCAAGAATAAAACCACACTTTGAAACCCATTCTAAATCTATCACTGGTTCATGACAGAGGTGGGCAGAAAAAGAGACAAAGGCTCGACCATTTACGGAAACAATCTCACAGAAAGATGAGCCTTACCGGTAACCCAAAATGTACTGCCTTCTTCACAGAATGCTCCAGCAGAACATAGCTATCGGATCTCTTCTGCCCCAGCACATAAAGCCAGCTCTGGCAAGAGAAATCATCACAATATGTCATAACGATGGCAACGGCTGATGTTCTAGTGAAATATCAATGTGCTCATAAGAAATAATTTCAAAGGGACAAAATACTTGATATTTACTGTATCTCAAATACAAGAAATATCAAGAATCTAAATGAGACCCGTCAAACAAATCAACACCATTAAAACCAGACTGAAATAAACGAGTCACTGATCTGCTTCACCTGACAGCCTTTGAGTGGCAGGTGTTTCAGAAAAAAACAATGAAGCCCTTATATGGCCTTTAACTGAGAAGTAAGATTCTCAGGTGCTTGTTAAGTACCTTCTGTGTTCTACTTGTGCCTGGCGATTTGGCTATTACAGGACAGTATCTCCCCGGTTACTAAGTGTAGCATACACATTTTTGTTAATGCCAGTGCTAAATGTAATAAAGGTTTTCTCTTCTTTCATGGCAAGTTGCATTAAACTTTGTAGACCGGATATATGGCAAAAGCAAAACAGATGTCACGAATTAAGAAAGACAAGTATAGATAGGTTGCCCTTTCTGAATTCCCACGAGCACCTAACTAGTTCCCTTTTGCTGCTGAAGATCTTTGTTCCAACTGCAAAACAACCCAATTCAAATAGGGCCTTGTGGAGGCCAACTCAACCCGTGAACAAAACTCCCAAGACCAGAGGATGGCCTCACCAAACAGTGCTGGAGACACACGTGATCGTTGGACTCCTGGGCAATCCTAATTGCCTCCTGCAGGGCGAGCTCTGCCTGTTGACTAATGATAGACTAAACATTAATAATATCCGATTAACAATTACAAACATGCATAAGCAACCGTAGCAGGAAGTCATCTGTACACAGTCATCCGAGTGGAGGTCTCTGGGTTGAAAGCTGTAACTATTTCTGGGCTTATTCTCTCAGAGGCGTGCCCCAACCCCAGAAGCAAAAAACACCAACAGGGAAATATAGGACATGTCTCTTCTAAGGGGAATTTCTACGAAAAGGGCATAAAGCAAAGGCTTTTATCTCTGCTCCTAAGTTGTTTATTTTAGAGGTTCACTGCTGAGGGGAAGGGCAAGGAGAGGACATATTATTTTACTTTTCATGGCATTCCCTTCTGCATTATCTGAATTCTTTTCTTACTATGTGCATTTCTTACTTTTATCATTTTTTCAAAACTACTTTAGAGACAGGGTCTCCCTCTGTCTCCCAGGCTGGTGTTCAGTGGCACAATCCTAGCTCACTGCAGCCTTGAATTCCTGGCCTCAAGCAATGGACCTCAGCCTCCTGAGTAGCTGGGACTACAGGAGCTCACCACCATGCTTGGCTAATTTTATTTTAAATAGAGATAGTCTCACTATGTTCCCCAGGCTAGTAAACTCCTGGCCTCAAGCAATCCTTCTGCCTCAGCCTCCCAAGTAACTGGGACTACAGGCTCATACCATCATGCCCAGATAATTTTTTTAAGGAGATAAAGTCTATGTTCCCTAGGCTGCTCTTGAACTTCTGGCCTCAACTGATCCTCCTTCTTTGGCCTCCCAAACTGCTGGAATTATAGGCATGAGCCATGGTGCCCAGCCCAAAGCTAGTTTTAAAAAGTATTTTAAGGAATCCTACTTAAATTTTTTTCCTTTAAATCTCTGTTCAAATATTAAGTTGGCAGAGATCAAGGAGGGCTGACCTGCTACCTTTATATTTAAACAGAGATTTTACAAATTAAAGGAGTAGGTGATGGAGTAACAATGTTACTCAGGAAAACAAGACCCCTTCACCACCATTTCTAACCCCTTATCCTGGTCTATCACTACAAGACATATTACAACTATGCTTAGCATTGTTTTTTCCCTATCTCCCCTGATACAAGCTCTATAACAGGTTTTTTTTTTCCATGTTCACTGCTATATCCCTAGTAACTATCCCTAGTGCCTAGTACACAGTAAATGCTCAGTAAAGTACTACAAGGATTTTCAAGAAATCCTTTTAGCTAAGTGACAAAGATTTACACAGGCCCATAGATCCAGGACCAGAAACAAAGAAGCCTGGGCCTGAGTAAATCAAGAATTAAGAAAAATGTACACATTAATACAAATCTACCTTTTCTCATTTATATTCTGTGCAATTACCTGCCTATCCATTGATAATACTGAACATAAACAAATTCTGAGCTGGGTGCAGTAGGTTACACCTGTAATCCCAGCACTCTGGGAGGCCAAGGTGGGAGGCTCACTTGAGGCTAGGTGTTCAAGAACAACTTGGGCAACATAGCAAGAACTTGTCTCTATATTTTTAAAAATAAAAAGAAGAAATTCTGTTCATCAAAAGATTATTTGTATCCAGAAGGCTGTACACAAATTTCTAACCCCCAGGGGTTAAACAGGTTACTGGCAAATATTAAAAATGGTATTGCTATTATTTTTGAGTATATAAAAAAATGAAAGAAAGGCTCCAATCAAGAAGTTATTAAATCTGGGAAGACCAAAAGAAGTTAGTTATTACAAGATATCAGGGACTCTCACAAAAATCACAGAGTTTTGAGTAGCCTTAAACATTTTTGGATACAACTATCAATCAGATGTTTGAATGCCTTTAAGGGCACCCTTGGTCTGAGCACCCCACTGATGCCTTCCTCAGAGGGTTCTATAAGGGGAAACTACTTCCTTACAATGAGCAGAAATATTTTGTCCTCTAACTTACACTTATTTACCAGCTCTCAATCTTGCCCAGTAGCCATACCCTTGATCAATCTAAGCTCTTTTCACGTGACCTTTTACTACATGAAGATGTCAAACACATGCTTGAATAAGACATTTTTCTCCAGGATGAACATCTCACCTCCCTCCCACCTTATCTATATGATACAGCTTTGAATGTCTCAACACCCTGAGACGGTTCCCCACACAAGACTCAGTTTGTCTATGTCCCTTTTAAAACCTGACAACTGGGTGGGCCCAGTGCTTCACACTTGTCATCCCAGCACTTTGGAAGGCCAAGGTGGGGGAACTGCTTGAAGCCAGGAGTTTGAGACCAGCCTGGGCATTGTGGTGCATGCCTTAGTCATAGCTATTCAGGAGGCTGAGATGGACTGCTTGCTTGAGCCCAGGAGTTTGAGGTTACAGTTAGCTATGATCACATCACTGCACTCCACCCTGGGTGACAGAGTGAGACCTTGTCTCTTAAAAACAAAAACCTGACAACCAGAAATAAAAAGAATTCCCTAGGTGTTGCCTGACACACAGAGAAAGGGACAGAAGTCTCAATTATTGAACTGTGGACCCTATACTCCCACTAATACACGCTACAGTCTGTATTCAAAGATGCCTATAGCAGAGGCCACACTTCTCTCAACTGGGAAAAAGCCACAGAGGAGGAGCGGGGTGAAGGGATCTTTCAATTAGTAACTTCCCACCTTTCACCATTATTCACATTATTTCATTATTTCCAAGATAGTCTCCATGTTCTGAAAGTTGTTTTATCTACTTAATTCTATTTACTAAAAAATAACTGATCAATTTTCCTATTTCTATTCATTAAAAACACAGGCATATGGAGGCAGCAGTATAAACTAGTGTCACCTGACCGAGCTGCCTGAATTCTATTCAAAAGCAAACGTGACTTTTAGTAAGCCTATGTAGTCTTTCATCCAGTAAAGGCACAATTGCCTTTTGGCTTTTTGAAATACTAAAAATAGCTGCTGCATCCCCATTTTTTTACCTCCAAAAAATCCTTTAGGGACTCTCTGGCCTAATGACCTAATTTCCTTTTCGTTGAATGGCCTGTTGTTCTTAGAAGTAATGAAAGAGGCCAGGCACGCAGACAGCAATGCTAAATGATGACACCAGGGGGCAGACTATTTAGGCAGAAGGTTTTCATTAACTTCGTTCCAGTGCAGAAAAAAGTTCCCTGTATGGAAGTTATCGACTAGTCCAGGTTGATGAGTTTCTTTCTTTTCTTCTTTTTAAAAAACACATTATTTTTTTAAATGCATCAAAATTAACATTCAAGAGTTCATTTCTTCCATTTCTTTTCCCTTTTTTTTTCTCCACAAAATAGCAGATCTTTTATTGTCATCAATTAATTCAATTTGTGCATGGACAAAAGTCTATTATAAACTTACTAGTGACCGAAGCGGCAGTGCAGAGCGGCAAGATTCAGAGCGGCGTATCTCAAGCTCCGGCCATAGCCCTCTTCCCCATTACTTTTGCTTTCAGCTCCAGTAAGAATCAGGCGATCAAAATAATGAAGGAGGCTGTGTGTTGAACTGAAAACATCTTGGACACGGAGGTTGTTTAAGTAGCTGAGATAATGCTAAAACAAGAAATAATCGACGTATTTTAAATGCTGTAACTATCTCTTGGATAAGAACTGCTGAGAGTTTCACTGGCTACAAACACTAGTGTATCTCATGCCCTTCTAGTAAGACGGTCATAATTTAGCTTAATCTTTTCTCTAGAGGCAGAATAAAACAGCTTCTAGACACATTCCCCTAGAGGGAGTCCACAAATTAAAAATGGGAGTTCCATTAGTATTTGTGTCAGTTTTATCTTAAATATACTCCATTCTGCCACTGGTTACATGGGTGATAGAGGAGAACAGTGGGCCTTACCGAGTTCAAATAGCAAGGAAAACTGAGTATTCAAATTTAAAGATCCTAAAACCTGAATTCATATACAAATTAAAATTTTTATTAATGTATAAGTTAAAACACATTGAGGGCCGGGCGTGGTGGCTCAAGCCTGTAATCCCAGCACTTTGGGAGGCCGAGGCGGGTGGATCACGAGGTCAAC
>CM052656.1:10300507-10324550 GCA_028533165.1 Leontopithecus rosalia | reverse complement strand
ACTACTGCCCTGCGTGGCTCCTCCACTGGGAATCTTCTGCTCCTGAGCGACCAGAATTTGTCTGAAAGTGTTGCGTCCTCTAGTTCTATGAGCTTTAACTGCGAGATGCAATCCCGAGATGTTAGCGATCGGCCATCTTGGATCGTTCCCCCCAGGTTGCTATGTTGTCGTTCACCTTGAGGCCCCACTGCCTTCCTCACTTGGCTTCTCTCCACCCTGTCCTCTGAGCCCTCCACAAATCAGCCTCTGCTGCTTCTGATAACTCTTGAACATGAATTTTCCATGCTTTCTTTGAATTTCAACAACTTAAGTTTTTGTCTTCCCAAATAGCTCATGGAGAGCAGCCGTCTCTCTCACTTCCGTACCCCTCAGGACCTTGCTTCAAGGCTGTAGCAGTGTGCATTTGGTATTTGTTGAAGGGACAATGACTGCCTTGCCTTCTGTGTCCTGTTTATTAGAATTCAAACATTTGTGCCATTTCCTCAAGTCGTCTTCACTTGCCAGTGGCGTGTATATCCAAGCCTGCTTGAAGCTCCTCTGAGCAGCGTGGGCAATAGAGTGAAAGTCCGTCTCAAAAAAAAAAAAAAAAGAAAAGAAAAAAATTTTAAACTGAGTTTGGTGTGAAATAACTTTAGCTAAAAGAAAAAAATTAATTAAAACTTACATATATATGTATTTAGATAGAGTCTTGCTCTGTTGCCCAAGCTGGAATGCAGTGGTGTGTGCTCATGGCTCACTGCAGCCTCTACCTCCTGGGCTCAAGTGATCCTCTCACCTCAGCCTCCCAAGTAGCTGGGACTACAGGCATTCACCACTGTGACCAGCTAAATTTTGTAATTTGTAAGGACAGGGTTTTGCCACAATGTCCAGGCTAGTCTCAAACTCCTGGGCTCAGGCAGTCTGCCTGCCTTGGCCTCCCAAAGTGCTGGAATTATAGGCATGTACTACCACGCCTGGCCAAGAAATGTTTTTTAGATTTTAAATTTATCTTAACAAGAAAGCCAATGACATGTTAATAGAAATAACATATTTTGGCCGGTCACAGTGGCTCACACCTGCAATCCTAGCACTTTGGGAGGCCAAGGTGGGAGGATCAGTTGAGGTCAGGAGTTTAAGACCAGCCTGGCCAACAGGGTGAAACCCCCATCTCTACTAAAAATACAAAAATTAGCCAGCGCACTTACAGTCCCAGCTACTTCTGGAGGCTGAGGCAGGAGAATTGCTTGAATGTGGGAGGTGGATGAAGGTTGCAGTGAGCTGAGATCATGCCACTGCAGTCCGGTCTGGGCAGCAGAGCAGGACACCATCTCAAAAATAAATAAAAAAGAAAAAATAAATAATATATTTTTATGAGAAATAATTAAATTTTCCAAAACAAGAATAATAAGAAGAATGGCATTGTTTTATGTCTTTGTGAATCTCTTTTATGTCTGGTTCATTAGAAAAGACCTGGTATTGCCAGGTGCGGTGGCTCATGCTTGTAATCTCAGCACTTTGGGAGGCTGAGGCAGGTGGATCACTTGAAGTCAGGGGTTCGAGACCAGCCTGACCAACATGGTGAAACCTCATCTCTACTAAAAATACCAAAATTAGCCAGGCATGTTAGCACATGCCTGTAATCCCAGCTACTTGGGAGGCTGAGGCAGGAGAATTGCTTGAACCTGGGAGGTGGAGGTTGCAGTGAGCTGAGAGGCAACAGAGCAAGACTCCGTCTCAAAAAAATAAATAAAAATAAAAGACCTGGAATTTTCATATCTGCTCCTGTGTTTTGTCTATTGTGATATGTTGTTCTGGAGGGAGTATGAGGAAAATTCTGCCTCATACAGATACACTAGTTGGAAAAGGGAGGAGTATTTTAATAGCTTTTTTGATAATTGTGGATATTCTGATACTCAACTAGAACTCAACAGGGGGGTTTTTTAAAGGTTAGTTGCAATGTGGAATCTGAAACTGTATCAATGAGCTCTTCATACTGTTACATTGAAAGTCATCAGCCTGCCTTGCCTTTTGAGTAGCTCATTTGCTCCGGATGTTGTAACACCGCACATTGGTCATCTGGAAAATATTGGCTCCCTGAGTTAGGCAGATATTCCAAATATTGGCACGTGACATAATATTTTTAAAATCACATTTGTTAATATGATCACTGATCTTATCAGAAAAGTCTTTCAGTATTGGAAAGCTGTGCAGATTATGGTGGCTCATGTAAGTTTTCCACAAGTTTAATTTTCATTCAGAAACTTGGATTTTTGTCATGAATGCTGTCATTTTTCTAGAAATGACAAGGTCACTTCTTTGATGTTCACAAAAATACACCAATGCCCAGGGGGTTTCTGTCAGTCATTCCTTTAAGTAAAAAATAATCTATGAAGGAAGTGGCCATTTCAGCTCACAGCTCAGTCTCGAGTGCCTTTCCATTGGTACACGTTACCTGTGTGCAGAGGCACTTTACACATACTTCTTATTGTCACAAAGCATGTGAAAAGGATATGTACTCAAGGGGAAGGTTTTCATCAAGTAATTTTTCATCAGAGATATTCTTAGAGGAAACTGGTGATCTTTTTAACAAGCCTGTGGCCATGAGTCCCTCCGTGGCTGCTGGTGCAGCTAGGGGCCTTGCCTTGACTGGTGCTGAGGGGCCAGCAGATTCATCCAACAGTCCAAGTATCAACACTGTGCAAAAGGCAAATCACATCTGTTATTCCAAAGACAGTTCTGACCCCCCAGACTCTCTGTAAAGGTCTTGGGAGCACCACAGTCCATGGTCTGTGCCTTAAATAGCCACTGGTGAGGTGCAGCCTCATCTCATCTGCATGGATCTGGGCTGGCCTCATCTGAGGCCTTCCTTGACCTCTGTATTTAAAATCAGCCCCCCTTCCACCCCTCACCCCAGCCCTCTAATTTTCCCCCATGTCTCTGTCTCAAACACGCTCTATTCATTTTGTCTGCCTCCCTCCACTAAAATGTAAGGTCTGGATGCCAGAGATTTTGAGCTGTCTTGTTCCTTGCTGTATCCCCAGCACTTAATAGTATCTGGCATGTGGAGGTAGTAGCCTGATAAGTATTTGGATGATTGAATGAGTGAATGTGCCTGGACTACTTTCTTGGTGTCTCCTGGAAGCCTGAGGGAAGCAGCTCATTGCCCTTGACCTGCCCGCCTGCCGGGGGTCTGTGCTTCCTGCCCCTGCTGACTTGTCTTCTTCTCTCTGGCTCCTTAGCCAGTGCTGCCCCACACTGCCGTGTGCCTCGTGTGTGGCGAGGCGGGGAAGGAAGACACGGTGGAAGAAGAGGAAGGCAAGTTTAACCTCATGCTCATGGAGTGCTCCATCTGCAATGAAATCATCCACCCTGGATGCCTTAAGGTGAGCGGCCCCCTGGGGATGGGTGGTGCTGATGCTCTGGGGCAGGTGGGGTTCCTGGAGATGCTGGTGAGGTGGTGGGATGCAGATAGTGAGGTGAATTCCTGGCAGACCCTGTGTCTGGGTGATCCTGTGTGTCAAGGGATAAGACCAGGGCAAAGAGGGCCTGGAGCACCCCAGAGACCCAGTGTCATCAAATGAATAAACACACCCTCACCTCCCAGGAGGTCAGAACCAGAGAAAGTTCCCAGAGTCTCAGTGGACAGCAAACACAGGCTGCTTGTTTGCAGCTGAGCCAGAGGGAGAGCCTCCAGGTGGCTCCAGGCTTCTGGGAGAACAAGGTTCTACACCTGACTCCTTCCTTCCCCCAGCACCCAGTAGAGTGCTCTGCAAAGTCCTTTCTTCGTGCCAGGCCCTGAGCTGGTGGCTTTACCTGGGTCATACCCCCGCAGTGAGATGGGCACACTAATGTTTATGGCCAAGGGCACCGGCCCACAGAGATGGAGTGACTTGCCCCAGGTCCCAGAGAGGCAGAAGGGCTCAGCCTCTGAGCCCTGGCTTGGATCCACAGTCTCTGTCAGCCTATGTGGCTGTGTTTTCTTTCGGCTGGAAACCGGATAGATGTGACATTGGGGAGGGGGTGCTGCTGTTTCTGGAAGATGTGACATCACAGAGCCTCATGCCCATGGGCCACTTTTCCGCCTTGCCGTCTTCTGAGTCCTGGTGTTCTCCGCAGATTAAGGAGTCAGAGGGTGTGGTCAACGATGAGCTTCCAAACTGCTGGGAGTGTCCGAAGTGTAACCATGCCGGCAAGACCGGGAAAGTGAGTGCCGGGCTCCAAGTCCCAGGGTCAGCCTGGAGAAGGGCGGGCCTGGGCCTGGTAGGGACCAGCCTGTCCCAGGAGTGTCAGGCAGGTGGGGTGCCGTGGACCTGGGGAGGAGGAAGGGCAAGTCCAAAGGTATACAGTTGGTTTCTTCCTTCTCTCTTTTTGGCCTACAAGCAAAAGCGTGGCCCTGGCTTTAAGTATGCCTCCAACCTGCCCGGCTCCCTGCTCAAGGAGCAGAAGATGAACCGGGACAACAAGGACGGGCAGGAGCCTGTCAAGCGGAGGAGTGAATGTGAGGAGGCACCCCGGCGCAGGTCGGACGAGCACCCCAAGAAGGCGCCCCCAGACGGCGTCCTACGACGGAAGTCTGACGACGTGCACCTGAGGAAGAAGCGGAAATACGAGAAGCCCCAGGAGCTGAGTGGACGCAAGCGGGTAAGGACCAGGAGGGGCTGGGAGGTGAAGTGGGTGGTCTGGCTGGTCCTGGGTGCTGGGTTGGAGGAATGGGGCAGGGGGTGGGCAGCGGGTAGAGCTTGGGATAATCCCAGCCTCTTGCTGCCCTGAGCAGGTCACCTAAGTCCTGAGAGCCCTGCCCCAAAGAAAGGAGGGGAAACCCAGCGAGTCACTCCTCTTCCCACCCCCCTTTAGGCCTCATCGCTTCAAACGTCCCCCGGTTCCTCCTCTCACCTCTCGCCGAGGCCCCCTCTAGGCAGCAGCCTCAGCCCCTGGTGGAGATCCAGTCTCACTTACTTCCAGCAGCAGGTGCTCCCACGACGCACGCCCTCCTGAGGCCCTGGGGACTGGCGAGTCCCGAGCTGTCCCCCACCCCACCCCGCTGATCCTCCACCCCACTGCTTCCTCTCCCAACACTTCCCAGGCCTCGGCCCCAGATCTCTGGCTCATGGTTCTGGCTGGGGGCCGGGGAAGCTGTCTGTGACAAGAGCCTCTGTTGGTTGGGATGGAAGCTGTGAGTCCAGGGAACCTTGGAGGAGCCTGGTGGTCCTGCTCTGCCACCGCCGTGCTGTCAGTAGCCACAAGGTGGCGCCAAGAGTCTCTCCCAGTGCTAGCCTTTCTGGCTGGGCCAGGGATGCCCACAGGCCTGTGCTCCAGAACTGACTCCCAGAGCCAAGGCTGATTTGAATGGGTGGCTGCACATCTCTGGGTCTGTGCGGTGGGAGGTCATTTGGGTGGGAACAATTCAACCATACTCCTACTTCCAGCTTTTTCCTTGAAAGCCACAGCCAGGGCACACCCGTCTGTTGGTCAGACATGAAGGAGATGGCATTTGTGGGGAAGGTGTCCCTCTAGCCCCTCCTCTAGAGACTGTGGACTCATGGCAGGGTGGGGTGGGGTAGGGTTTCAGGGGGATCAAATCCCACGAGCCTGGGGAGCAAGCTTTGCATCCTTTCTTTCCCATGACAGCTTAAACCTGGCAAAGAAGATAAGCTTTTCAGGAAAAAGGTACTGTCTTCCCCTCCCTCCTGTGCCCGAGCCGTCAGAGCTGCACGGCAGTTCCCTGGGCCACAGTCCCATGACAGGGGCGGGAGGCCTTGGGTGGGTGCAGCCCTGAGCCCCAGAGGCTGACCGCCCTCCCTCTCTGCTCTCGCCCTCAGCGGCGGTCCTGGAAGAACGCGGAGGACCGCATGGCACTGGCCAACAAGCCCCTCCGGCGCTTCAAGCAGGAACCCGAGGACGATCTGCCCGAGGCACCCCCCAAGACCAGGGAGAGCGACCACTCCCGCTCCAGCTCCCCCACCGCAGGACCCAGCACTGAGGGGGCTGAGGGCCCAGAGGAGAAGAAGAAGGTGAAGATACGCCGGAAGCGGCGGCTCCCCAACAAGGAGCTGAGCAGGGAGCTGAGCAAGGAGCTCAACCACGAGATCCAGAGGACGGAGAGCAGCCTGGCCAACGAGAACCAGCAACCCATCAAATCGGAGCCAGAGAGCGAAGGCGAGGAGCCTAGGCGGCCCCCGGGTGTCTGCGAGCGTCCCCACCGTTTCAGCAAGGGGCTCAACGGCACCCCCCGGGAGCTGCGGCACCAGCTGGGGCCCGGCCTGCGCAGCCCGCCCCGAGTAATCTCCCGGCCCCCACCCTCCGTGTCCCCCCCCAAGTGTATCCAGATGGAGCGCCATGTGATCCGGCCACCCCCCATCAGCCCCCCGCCTGACTCACTGCCCCTGGATGACGGGGCAGCCCACGTCATGCACAGGGAGGTGTGGATGGCCGTCTTCAGCTACCTCAGCCACCAAGACCTGTGTGTCTGCATGCGGGTCTGCAGGACCTGGAACCGCTGGTGAGCAGCGGCCCGCGTCGGGCTCTAGGTTACGCTCAGGTGGCACAGAGACAGCCTGTGTGTGTGGAGACAGCCTGTGGAGTCGCTGGCGATGCTCTTTCCTTCCAAGTCTCAGTCCGGCTTCATTGTGCTCTGCAAAGTGTTTCAGCTGGCTATGGCGGCCCCTCTGGTCTTGTCAGAGGAGGTGACCCTGTTTGCTCCCTGATTTAGCTTCCTGGAGGGTGAAGCGAGGACCACCTGGATTCCTTGGCTTCTGAGAATTAGTCCAAGTTTCCATCAAGGCTACCAGTTGCAACTTGAGTCCAGCTGATATTTACCAGCTTTCTGGCTGTAGCTCTGCCTTACCCTCTTGTGTGAACTGGCGTATGCCTGCCTCATGGGGTTGTTTGGAGGAACAGCTGGTAGAGGGCGTTGTAAAGCCCATAGTAAATATTTGATGGAGGCTGGGCACAGTAGCTCACGCCTATAACCCAACATGTTGGGATGCCAAAGTGGGTGGATCACTTGAAGTCAGGAGTTCAAGACCAGCCTGGCCAACATGGCGAAACCCCGTTTCTACTAAAAATACAAAAATTACCCAGGCATGGTGGCATATACCTGTAATCTCAGCTCCATGGGAGGTTTGAACCTCTGAGAATTGCTTGAACCTGGGAGATGGAGGTTGTGGTGAGCAGAGATTGCACCACTACACTCCAGCCTGGGTGACAAAGCAAGACTCTGTCTCAGTAAGGAAATATGTAGAGCGCGAGGGCCATGGCTGTCAGAGCAGAGGGGAGGTGCTGTGTGGGGTTAGGACGGATACTACACAGAGAAGGGTCCAGAGAGCTGAGTTGAGCTGCCTCTAGAGGTTGGTAGGTGGGGAGAGTTACAGCTGTGCTTCCCAGAGGAGCCCCACCTCTGACGATGTATCCCCACCGGGCCGGTCCCCAGGTGCTGTGATAAGCGGTTGTGGACCCGCATTGACCTGAACCACTGCAAGTCTATCACACCCCTGATGCTGAGCGGCATCATCCGGCGACAGCCCGTCTCCCTCGACCTCAGCTGGACCAATATCTCCAAGAAGCAGCTGAGCTGGCTCATCAACCGGCTGCCTGGTGAGCCCTGGGCCAAGGGCCCGGAGTGTGTATGCTGCAGTGGGTCGTGGGGGCGCATCCCCTGACCTGTGCCCCTTTCTGTGTTCCTTCCAGGGCTCCGGGACTTGGTGCTGTCAGGCTGCTCATGGATCGCAGTCTCTGCCCTTTGCAGCTCTAGTTGTCCACTGCTCCGGACCCTGGATGTTCAGTGGGTAGAAGGACTAAAGGATGCCCAGATGCGGGATCTCCTCTCTCCGCCCACAGATAACAGGCCAGGTGAGTTGCCAGGCTGGGGGTTTCTGTTTTTAGCCCCAGACCCCAGCATGTCCTCCATTCTTTTCCAGCCCCAGACCTTCCCCAGAGGACATAGGGATGAGTCTCTGCTGCTGTGTTCTCAGTTTGCTTCAGGCACAGAGGGAATCTGGGAGGAGGCAACCTCTCCTGTGCACATGTGATACTCCTCCTGGGGGCTCTGTGCGTCTAACTTTTCTGTTGACTTGCCCCTCGTTGGTTTCCAGTCTTCACCGCCATCAGGATCCGTGTGGTTGCACGAGGGCTTCCAGGATGGCGCCTCCCTGCTGGGCTGGGCTGCCTAGGTCCATTCTTCTTGCCAAGCCACGGGGATCAGAGATGCGGTGCTGCCTCTGCACTGGTTGGCTTGGTGACTCCTGGGTAGAGTGCGTGTTTCTAGGTCTTTTAGTTTTTCAAGATAATCTAGAAGTCTAAGGTTTGATGTGAAGTCTGATTTTTAACTGTTGGAATTCTGATTTTGGAAAGAAGCAGTTGATAACTAAGTGAAATCTGAGTGTTCTGTCTGGCTGGTGGCCCTTTTAGAGTGTCATGTCAATGTGACCAAGCCTCCTAGGTCAGATTGACAGGTTGCCCCCTCCTTCCTGCCCCACCAGGTCAGATGGACAATCGGAGCAAGCTCCGGAACATCGTGGAGCTGCGTCTGGCAGGCCTGGACATCACGGACGCCTCCCTGCGGCTCATAATCCGCCACATGCCCCTGCTCTCCAAGCTCCACCTCAGTTACTGTAACCACGTCACCGACCAGTCCATCAACCTGCTCACCGCTGTCGGCACCACCACCCGAGACTCCTTAACTGAGATCAACCTGTCCGGTAAGTCAGGGGCCCCCAGCAGGTCTGCCCAACACTCCCTGGGAGAGCCAGGAGGTTCACATTTGTGGAAAATGATTTGTATGTCCACAAGTATGTGGTCATAGTGTTAGGTGCTAGGATATGTCAGTAAACGCAGCAGTTCAATCCAGAGGGGAAACGCATTAAACAAAGAGTTACTGTTAAGAGTTGTAATAATTGCTACCCCCAAATAGTGCAGGGTAGCAGCAGGGAACACACAGCAGTTGTTCCTGACCCAAAACACGGACAAAGGACAGCTTCCCAAGGGGGTGCAGAGGAGCCAGTGACTGACAACCAGGGTGTGGGGACAGCAGGGGCTGGGAGGCACGGGCCCCGGTGGGCAGGAGGGAACTTTGTCTTTGCCTTGCCATTGTCGCTCACATGCACCCCTTGTGACCCTGCTATCAAGGGGCCTGTTGTTGGAGAGAAAAAGAAAACCCTGCAGTTAGTTCCATTATTGTTCTGTGTCTGTGGCTCTTGTGGCAGAATCTTTACTTGCTCCACTTGCTGGTGGGATGGGAGTTGGTTCTGAAGGACTTGGGGCTCCACTGTGCAGTGAGGTGCACAGAGTGATGCTGCCTGCTCTTAGCCCAGCTAACCCGATTTTGGTCTGGTAGATTAGGATGGTCTGGATTGAGGGGTGTCAGGTTTGGGTGAGACCAAAAAAGAAAGAGAAACTTAAGGGTTTTTCTTTAACCTTCGGAAATTACCAAGTACGAAGGACACCCCTATTTTATCCTCCAATTACATTTTGACACAGCACAGTGATGATGCGCATGTTGTTTTCTTCTCTGTATCACACATTCATGCCTGTTAACCTTTCTGTCCACCATGCCTCACAGCAGGGTCATGGGAGCTTTAGATGAGATGAGATCATTCGGGACCTAGGAAGCCATTCCTTCTCCTCATGAAGTTTCAGCAGCAGGGATTGTCCTGCCTCATGGAGGCAAAGAACCAGAGTGAAGTAAGGCTTCTTCAGCTCCAGGCCCAAGTTATGGGCTTGAATTGGTGATGGGCTGCCCTTCGGAGAGGGCCCGTGAGTCCTCTTACTCTAAGCGCTGATGTTCTATTATATCTTTTCATTATATCCTGGTTTAGTTATTATGCATGCATAGGAGATCTCAGTATAAATCGCCTCCTGCGGTATGGTCCGTTCTGTGTATGTGTGTGTGTGCAAGTCATCTTTTGCATTTTGTTTTTCCAGCATGATACACTGAGGTCATCTTTTCATCTCAGTGCATACAGCTCTCTGTATTCTTTGCTTTTTTTTTTTTTTGAGACGGAGTCTTGCTCTACCGCCCAGGCTGGAGTGCAGTGTGTGATCTCCGTTCACTGCAACCTCCACTTCCCAGGTTCAAGCGATTCTCCTGCCTCAGCCCCGCAAGTTGCTGGGATTACAGGCATCTGCCACCATACCTGGCTAATATTTTATTTTTAGTAGAGATGGGGTTTCACCATGTTGGCCAGGCTGTCCTTGAACTCCTGACCTCAGGTGATCCACCTGCCTCGGCCTCCCAAAGTGCTGGGATTATAAGCATGAGCCCACTGCACCTGGCCCGCATTCTTGTTCAGAGCTGTGAAGTATACTAAGGCGTATCTCTGTAACCTAGACTCTGCTAGAGTTTCTTTGAAAAAAAAAAATTCCCCTCATTGGTATAACTAGTTGAGTCACTGGTAAAAATAAGCTTGTCCTGATAAAAGCACCAGAGACGGAAAGAAGTCTGTGCCACAAAATAGATGATGACATGCTTCAAGATCCTTAAACTTGGTTGGAGGATCTGGTCTCATGACGAGTGAAGTTGCAATTCTAGCTGTTCTGGCTGAATTCCATCTCAGAAATATTTATTGGGGGCTCAGGCAGCCCCTTGCCTTTCCCTTCTCTACCCCATCCTCACTACCTGAGGCAATGCCTTAAGTGAGTTCTTTCTTCCAGTGTTTACCTCCACATTTCAAAATAGCAAGCCTAGAGCTTGCTTGGGCAGCCCACTACTAACATTGGAACAATACAGAGATTAGCATGGCCCCTGCGCAAGGATGACGCACAAATTCGTGAAGTGTTCCATATTTTTAATTCCAAACAAAATGTAAAAGATAGCAAGCCTGCACTGCAATTTCTTGATTTGTTTTTCCATATGGACATTTTTATTAGCTTGCTATTAATATAACATGAAGATTTATTACATTGTATCCTTTCCCCCCATTTTCTCCCTCCATCTTTTCCAGTTTTCCATTGTCACTATTCTTTCACTTATTATGACCATGTTAAGTTTTGGTCACTGTTTAGCCAAATAGTGTATTAGGAGTACATTTCCTTTCTTGCTCAATGTTTTTTGTTGTGTAAGTGAATTGCCTCATTTTGTTTGCTTAGTTTCTATGCAAATGGTATACCACAATTGAATGTTCTCCCCTCCCTACCCCCAACTCATCAGTCTCTAGACCAGTTTTTGTAAAGAGACCTCCCTCCTGACTTCCTCCCCTTCTGTTTTCTCCTCTGGGACTGGCCACCCTGACCTGCCGCACTGCTGCCATCCTGGACTCCTTTGGGCTATGTCTTTTCCTAGGTACCCTCCTTCCTTGATCTCACATCTTTTCTCTTGGTTTACCCTCACATTTGGTGAGAGACATTTTCTAGACCCTGTGTGTCTGAATTTGTTTTTATTAAACCCTCCCATTTAGTTGCTAGTTCTGCTGGGTATAGAACCCTAGCCTGGGGGCCCTGCTGCTGCAGATAGTGTGGGAGTTTTTGCTCTACCATCTTCTGCCTTCCAGAGGCAAGGTCCAAAACCATTTGATTCTTCATCTGTCAGTGAATCTATTTTCTCTCCTTGGAAGTTAATAGAAAACTGTCTCTAGTTGTCTGTAACTTTTGATGACAAACTGGTTTGAGTCCATTTCACCCACCGTAGAAGCCCTTCATTCTGGACATCTGTGTTCTTCAGTTGTAGAAAAAACTTCGTGAATTCTTTCTTAACTTCCTCCCCTTCTGTCTCCTTCTAGACTAGTCCTCTGATTCCTCTCTTTCCTCCTAGTTTCCATGTCGGTGTCTTTTTGCTATATTTTCTGGGAGTTTTCCCTTACTTTATCATACAGCTTATACACTGAATTTTTCATTTATGCTGTTGTGCAGTTGAACCATAGGAAGCTGCTATTTTTATAGGTCGAAAAAAGTCAAATGTTGGCAATTTCATATGGTTCAACTTATATTTTTAATTTTCTTTTTTTTTTTTTAATATTTTTAATTTTCAAACTGTATTCTCTGAACTTTTTGTGGAATGACCTGTTTCTTGGAGCCAGATATTTTCCTACCTGAGGATGTTAATGATGGTTTTATTGTCTTCTCTATACTGACTATTCCCTTCAAATGCTGTCAGTGGCCTTGGGAAGAGGCTCTCCTCAGCTAGAGTGCTGATACTTGCTTGTCCCCTCCACTCAAGGGTGACCAGAAGCTCTGGGCATCCAGTGGAGCTTGTCTGCTGTGGACGACACTTACACGATGGTCTCTGTGGGTCATTTCTTTGGAGAGACCTGGCTGTTGGATCTTTCCATCTTCCTCTTAAGCTGGTCAGGATTGCCAGACTCTCCTTGATCTCATAGGGGATAGGCTGGCCCACCATTGGTACGGCCAAGTATGGGGCTTGGTACGGGAAGGCGGTTCTCAACAGTCAGCAGGTAAATTTCCTGTAGCCCCCACTTTTGAGTGGGCATACCTACTTTCTGTGCCTGCTGGAGCCCAGCCCATCAGAGACTAAAACCCTAGTCATCTTCTGGGAAAGGAATCTGGACATCTTACTGCTCCTTGAACAGATTCTCAACCAGTCCTTTTCTTACTAACACCATCTTGCAATGTACCTGTCACTTCCAGTACAACATTTAATTTCTAAGAAATCTCCACTAAATACCTTGGAGATGTTCTGTAGAATAATTATTCTTTTCTGCTTTCCCCTCAGCCACTTTAGGGTTAAGCTTTCTCAAATCTCCCAAATTATTACCTCTTCTCCAGCTTCCAAAATTACAAAAATAATTGTGTTTTAGTAAGATAATACATAACGTAAAATGGACCACCTTCACCATTTTTGGGCATACAATTTAGTGGCATTAAGTACAGTCAGTGTTTTGCAACTGTCACCTACATTCATCCCCATTTCTGTTTCAGAGACAGGGTCTCACTGTGTTGCCCAGGCTGGTCTCAAACCCTTGGGTTCAAGCAGTCCTCCTGCCTAAACTTCCCAACATTTGGGAATTATAGGCATGAGCCATTGCACCTGGCCTATTTTTTCCCCTTTTGTTGGCTGTGGTTTTGGTGTCATATCAATCATTGCAAAGTCTAATGTCATGAAGTCTTGCTCTGCAACCAAGGCTTGAGTGCAATGGCACGATCTTGGCTCACTGTAGCTTCTGTCTCCTGGTTCATGTGATTCTCATGCCTCAGCCTCAAGTAGAGATAGGGTTTCACCGTGTTGGTCAGGCTGGTCTCAAACTCCCGAACTCAGGTGATCCCCCCACCTTGGCCTCCCAAAGTGCTGGGATTACAGGCGTGAGCCACCGCACCCTGCCTTAATTTTTATATTGTTAGTAGAGATGGGGTTTCACCACGTTGACCAGACTGGTCTCAAACTCCTGACCTCAAGTGATCCACCCACCTAAGCCTCTGAAAGTGCTGAGATTACAGGTGTGTGCCACTGCACCCAGCCTATGTTTGCTTGTAAAGAGCTTCATAGCTTTACGTCTTATGTTTAGGTTTTGAATCATCTTAATTTTTTATATGGTTGGTAGGAGTTCAGCTTATTTATTTATTTCATTTCGAGACTGAGTTTGGCTCTTGTTGCCCATGTTGGAGTGCAATGGTGCAGTCTCAGCTCACTGCATCCTCTGCCTCCTGGATTCAAGCACTTCTCCTACCTCAGCCTCCTGAGTAGCTGGGATTACAGGCATGAGCCACCACGCCTGGCTAATTTTATATTTTTAGTAGAAATGGGGTTTTACTATGTTGATCAGGCTGGTCTTGAACTCCCAACCTCAGGTGATCCATCCATCCCTCCACCTCAGCCTCCCAAAGTGTTGCAGTTACAGGTATAAGCCACTGCACCCAGCATTTTTTTTTTTGGAGACAGAGTCTCACTCTATCTCCTAGGCTGGAGTACAGTGGTGTGATCTCGGTTCACTGCAACCTCCGCCTCCCATGTTCAAGTAATTCTTCTGCCTCAGTCTCCCACATAGCTGGGACTACAGGCACACGCCACCACACCTGGGTAATTTTGGTATTTTTAGTAGAGCCAGGGTTTCAAAGAAGTCCCATATTGGCCAGGCTGGTCTCGAACTTGTGATCCGCCCATCTCAGCCTCCCAAAATTCTGGGATTACAGGCATGAACCACCACACCTGGCCAGGTCTAGCTTTTATTCTTTTGCATGTTGAAATCCAATTTTCCCAGCAACAGTTATTGAAAAGATATCTATTACTTCATTGAATGCTGTTGGCACCCTTGTCAAAAATCACTTAACCATATATTTGAGGAGTTTCTGGGCTCTGATTCTTGTTTTTTCAAACAGACTCTCCCTCTGTCACCCCAGCTGGAATGCAGTGCCACAATCTTGGCTCACTGCAACCTCTGCCTCCCGGGTTCAAGCGATTCTCTTGCCTCATCCTCCTGAGTAGCTGCGATTGCAGGGGCCTGCCACCCTGCCTTGCTAATTTTTGTATGTTTGGTAGAGATGAGGTTTCACCATGTTGGCCAGACTGGTCTCCAGCTCCTGACCTCAGGTGATCCACCTGCCTTGGCCTCCTGTAGTGCTGGGATTACAGGTGTCAGCCACCGTGCCTGGCCTACGTTGGTGTTTTTTTATGGAGATGGGGTTTCACTACATTGCTCAGGCTGGTCTTGAATGCCTAGGCTCTAGTGATACACCCACCTCAGCCTCCCAAAGTGCTGGTCCTACAGGCATGAGCCATCGTGCCTGGCCTACCTATTTTTTTTGGATATGGGGTCTCACTGTGTTGCTCAGGCTGGAATCATACTCCTGGGCTCAAGTGATCTTCCACTTCAGCTTCAGACTAGCTTAAGTTTTTCAGCTTTGTTCTCTTCTTAGATTGTTTGGACAACTTGGGGTCCCATGCATTCATGTGAATTTAGGATAGATTTCTGTAGGTAGTGCTGACATCTCAATAGTATTAAGTCTTCCAATCCATGAACATAGGGTGACTCTACATTTATGTCCAGTTTCTTTCCACAATGCTTTATAGTCTTCAAAGTGCAAGTCTTTCCCTTCCTTGGTTAAATTTATTCTTGAAGCAAGGCATAATGGCACACACTGTTAGTCCCAGCTATTCAAGAAGGTGATCACTTGAGCCTGGGAATTCTAGACCAGCCTGGGCAAAGTAGTGAGATTCCAGTTCTAAAATGTTTAAAGGCCGAGGGAGAAACGATGAGGATGCTAATAAAAGTGATGTTCCCCCATAGGCTGGCGGGCAGGCAGGTAGGCCCCCCGCACCAGCAGGAAACATCTGTCAGCCTGCCTGTGGAAGGTCTGAGAAACCAGGCTGGAGTCAACTTATGCACAGAGGGACCAAAGGAAAGTGTTTTCCATCTAGCTTCTTTGATGAAAGGGTCTTTAAGCTCCAGTTTTGGGGAATATTTGAACCACAAGCCAGGAAGAATGCTGGCTAGGCATGAGTGAGTCTCCAAAGAGGGCCCAAATTAGTACTCAAAGACAACTCAGAATAAGGAGGTAGCTGGGACTCCAGGTCTCACACTTCACACTGAGTGCTGCCTTACCACTGACAGGTAACTGCCAGGATGCACTTGAGGCCCCCTCAGCTGTCTGACAGCTGCAGGGCACAGCAGTGTGCCAGCCAGATGGCAGGCTTCTCTGGCATGGGAGCTGCCTGCTCTAGCACTTGCAGGTGCCAAGGGAGAGGCAGGACTTGGGTCAGTCCCTTCTAGCCAAGAACTAGGCAAACATTACAGGGGAAAAATATCCCTGAGCTGGTGATGGGAGTGGGGGCAGTACAGCTGGATCTGAGTATGGAATGAGATGCATTTTGGGGATGAGCTAGACAGTGCTCTGGAAGGCAGATAGGGAGCTGGGAACACAGTCAATCTGGAAGATTCTGAGGGTGATTTCTTGCTGAAAACATCTAACCTGAAACTAAGCAAGTCTCTAGGCCTAATCTGCAGTTTATAGGAGAAACACGAGATAAGGAACAAGCTGAATGACAGTGTGAAGACAGACAAGTGTGAATGTGGAACATCCTCTAAGGAAATCATCCTGGCCGGACAGGCTCAACGCCTGTAAGCCCAGTGCTTTGGGAGGCTGAGTGGGGAGGATTACTTGAGACCAGGAGTTCAAATCTAGCCTAGTCAACATGTCATAGTAAATAGTAAAAAATGAAAACAAAAGTATATGGAAATAAGCTTGTTATATTGGTAAAATCCCTATTCTTTATACTTAAAATGAATCAAGTATTGAGTTTTGGGGATCAGAGGAATTATATGATAGCATCCCACAACATCCTTCATCACTGGATTTTGCAGTAAGATTATGAAGAGGGTCAGCCATTTGTGGGGTGGGGGGACTGCTTGAGGGGTTAAATTAGAAGATTAAGGGATGCTCTTTGGGAAACAGAGTTGTTGTCTGTTGAAGCATCTCTCTCTCTCAGCATTGTCCAGTTTTCCCATCCTCAGCCTAAAAGCATGGCCTTCACTTGTGAATGTGTGTAGACAGCTTTCCAGCACCACTGCTCCACATTCGTGAATTGGTGAGCATCTGTGTGAAGATTCTGTGCTGATGTGAGGACACTGTCTGAAAAGACTGTATAAGGGAAGTCGGTTTGGCGGCTCATGTGGTACTCTTACTTGACTTCTTTCCACCACCTGCTCACCTGCAGGGACTCTGGTAACATATAAATAGCATAGGCTTTGTGTACACAATTGTGGTTTGCCCTTAGTGTTTTTATTCCCACTCAATTTAATAGAGAAATGAAAGTGCTGATACTAAGGATAATTAGCAAAGATCACAAATGGAGTATCACTGAGGCCAGGCATGGTAGTTCAAGCCTGTAATTCCAGAATTTTGGGAGGCTGAGGCAAGAGACCACTTGAGGTCAGGAGTTTGAGGCCAGCCTGAACAACCCAGTGGACAACCCAGCCTGGTGGAACCCAGTTTCTACTAAAAATACAACAAAAAATAAAAAATGAGCCAGGCGTGGTGGCACTCGCCTGTAATTCCAGCTACTCAGGAGGCTGAGGCAGGAGAATCACTTGAACCCAGGAGGCAGGTTGCAGTGAGCTGGGATTGCACCATTGCACTCTAGCCTTGGTGACAAGAGAGAGACTCCATCTCACAAAACTAAAACGCACAGTCAAAGGGTGCGTCTGGGCCAGGCGCGGTGGCTCAAGCCTGTAATCCCAGCACTTTGGGAGGCTGAGGCGGGTGGATCATGAGGTCAAGAGATCCAGACCATCCTGGTCAACGGTGGTCAAACCCAGTCTCTATTAAAAATACAAAAAATTAGCTGGGCATGGTGGTGCGTGCCTGTAATCCCAGCTACTCAGGAGGCTGAGGCAGGAGAATTGCCTGAACCCAGGAGGTGGAGGTTGCCCTGAGCCGAGATGGCGCCACTGCACTCCAGCCTGGGTAATGAGCGAAACTCCATCTCAAAAAAAAAAAAAAAAGGGGGTGTGTCTGTAGATGAAGGTGTGATGAAGTCTGAATTCTGCTTTTGCTAGAAGCGCATGTCGTTCTGGTGCCTAGGCTGCTGCACACGGTCAGTCCTTGGGTTAGGGTCAAACAGCTGTTCCTCGTGCTGTGAATTGCTCCAAAGCACTGGGGCCTGCTAGAGCAAAAATGATCCCAAGATGCCCTTAGGGCTGTACCTTCTGTGACCCAGTGATGCTCCTCTGGGAATTTATCTGAAGGGAAGAGGCAGATAAATGCACAATAATATACGCAGAGCAGTACTCGTCAACAGCATATTAGATGAGAAAAGCTTTTTGCCGTAGTGTTTGTGTGAGCCTGTCATTGTAAAAGCACATAGAACTACTTACATGAGCCTATATCTGTATGGATGTATGTTGTGTGGTAAGATTAGAAGTGATTTTCACTTACTTGGTTATCCGAATGCTTTTATATTAACCTTTATATCTGGTGGGTGAAACCCTTCCCCATTTGAAGAAGAGAGATTTTAAGGAAGTAACATTTAGCATAGCACATTAGAGGCTGGAATATGTAGAACTCTGACCTGTCCCCAATGCTGAATGCCTGGTTCTAGGGAGCCTTCTGGCTCCTGGCCCTAATACTTCACCATTACTTCTTCCCTGCAGACTGCAATAAGGTCACTGATCAGTGCCTGTCCTTCTTCAAACGCTGTGGAAACATCTGTCATATTGACCTGAGGTACTGCAAGCAAGTCACCAAGGAAGGCTGTGAGCAGTTCATAGCTGAGATGTCTGTGAGTGTCCAGTTTGGGCAAGTGGAAGAAAAACTCCTGCAAAAACTGAGTTAGTCCAAGGACAAGTATGTAAATATGGGGTGGGCTCTGGGAGGGGGAAAGACTTTACAAAAATGAGGACTTTATTTTCCATTTGGAACTTGGGACAACAGACCCACAAAGCAATTCCATTTTGCAAGTCTTTCCAAGGGAGAAGCTGTTCAACCACCCGTTTGGGGGATGTGTGAGCTGACACTTTCCTTTGCTCTAAGTCGTAACTGCACTGCTTTCTGGACCATTTCTAAGGCGGCTTTTACAAGAAGACATTCCCGTCGGAGAGTATGGTGGACTGTGGAGAAATTCTCACTCTGAAGCGTGAGCTTAGGAGTTTCTGTTGGTGGTGGTGGTGGTGTTTTGAACACTTCATTCCTTGCAACTCCGAGGTTTTGGGTATTGACATCAAGTGGACCACACACCACATCTGCTGCCGTCTTGACACACTTTTTTGTTTGGTTTTGTTACATCTTACATTATGCAGAACTATTTTTGTACAAATTGTTTAAAAGTTATTTATGCAAGGTTTGAATGCATACCAGTGTTTTTATTGTTTTGAGATTGCCAATTTTCCTGATTTCCTTAAGGTAGGAGAGAACTTAACATGTACTTCATTGACACAACCCATCTACAAATGTGCCCAGATCTAACAAAGCAGGCTACGAGCTTCCACTTAAAAGCATGTTTAACTGGAAGTTGAGAGCCTGCTTTGTACCTCAAGAGTTACATGAGCATGTTGTGGATAAATGTAAATTATAGTCGAAGTAAGATACTTTGCCAAGTTTCCTCTGTAGAGAATTCACTTTTCTCAAATTTTAAAATTTCGACTTCAGCCTTTGCACTCAGGAGGGTCTGCTCCAGCATGAGCTCTTGTACTTACATAGATCTAATTTATACAGTGAGTCAAGACGTAGAATAAATGCTCCCACATAGCCTTTCTTTTCGTTTTTTTCTCTCCTCTGAAGTGTGGGTTGAGTCCTCATTTAGGTCTGTAACATGGCTATTTCCTAGTTGTAAGGTTCTGCATTTATAAGTGCCATTGTTGTAAGGTGGTATTTCCTAGACCTTCCCTGATGTGATTTTACCTTTGTTGAATTTGTATAAACAATTGTACAAAAAAAAAAACCACTCTTGAACTTGGAGGGTTTTTGTTCTAGGAGTGGACTAGAAGTTTAAGCCCAGAGTCAGTAAACACTGTTTTGAGGCCCAAACAACGTTAATTTCTGATTCATCTGAGAAATGCAACAGCCCTGTGGTATATCATTTTTCTTCCTTCTTCAGAAAGAGATGTTTCTGGCTAATAAAGGTAATGGGAAAGAACCAAGCTCTGACAACGGCCACAGGTAGGAATTAGACACAGGCTTCTTTAAGAAGAGTTGTTGATCTGTCTGTGTACCTCTTACCACACAAAATTACTTCCATGGCTATTTTGCCATTACCATTGCCTAAAAGTTCCCCAGATTTGGGATACAGTGGGAGCAGCCTCAGGAGGCTGCATCCTGTACAGCTAACCTTGGGCCATGGTGGCTGGAGGAAACACTTGGTCATGAGGTGGCTTCCCCTAGTGGCAGATTCAGAAATGAGAGAGAAGTAATTTTATATTACAGAATTTTTTTTAAGACAGGACCCTGCTGGCAATGTCATACTCACATACAGAAACAACTGCTCTAGTGAAGCTGAAGATGAAGGTTAACCAACTTCCTTCCTCAGTGATTAAGAGCAATGTAAGACTTTGGCCCTGTGGACAAGCCTTTCCTGCTGGTGGCTGAGTTTTATATTTGTCCCTTTTATTTTTGCCATGGCAAAACTGTTTTAATTAAAATGAGACAGCCCAGGTGGAGTGGATCCAGCACTTTGGGAAGCCAAAGCGGGTGGGTCACCTGAGGTCAGGAGTTCGACACCAGCCTGACTAACATGGTGAAACCTCATCTCTACTAAAAATACAAAAATTAGCCAGGAGTAGTGGCACACACCTGTAGTCCTAGCTACTTAGGAGGCTGAGGCAGGAGAACTGCTTGAACCCAGGAGGTGGAGTTGCAGTGAGCCCAGATGGTGCCATTGTATTCCAGCCTGGCAACAGAGCAAGACTCCTTGTCCAAAAAAAAAAAATAGACAAAGATCTGATCTAGAGCCATGTCTCCTGTTAACCCAAATTCAGAGACCCTTGATGACTCAATCTAAAGACACCTGAAGCCATTGTACCCCAGAATTTAACTCAGGAATCCACTTTATTCTATGGTTTATGAAAATGTGACTTTCGTTTGTAAGCCTAATTGTTCAACATGCAATGTCTTCATGAATGGTAATGTTTGTTTTCTTGACAGCCTGAGTTCTCCAAACATTAATAATATAGCTACCTTGACACCCAGCAAAGTCATCCTCTTCCTTAAGAATTGCTTTAAGGTTAATTGCTGTGAACGGCTCCTGTAGTAACTCAGTAGCCAAGACTGAGACTTGTGGCTGCAGTCGGGACTGGGTAGGCCTCAGGGTTAGAAGGCAGTGTTTCTCCTCTAAGGGTTCCTGGAGTACACAGGTCTGCTAGTGAGGAACTGTCAGGGCTGGGGATCTGAGCCACCATAGGGATGTACAATACAGCAGAGACACGGCAGATCTCCAGTTTCAGGAGAGGTCGCTATATAGTGCAGTGGCCATAGATGAACTCCTCCTAAGAGTACTGAACAACCCAGTAAAACTGTGCTTCAGTACAAACCCACCATCTCCGTGCAGGCTTTTTTTTTTTTTGAGACTGAGTTTTGCTCTTGTCCAGGCTGCAGAGCAGTGGCGCAATCTTGGTTCACTGCAATCTCCGCCTTCCCAGTTCAAGCAATTCTCCTGCCTCAGCCTACCAAGTAGCTGGGACTACAGGCACCTGCCACTAATTTTTGTATTTTTAGAAGAGTTGGGGTTTCACCTACCATGTTGGCAAAGCTGGTCTTGAACTCCTGACCCTGACATGACATGGTTTCTGCCTCCCCAAGTGCTGGGATTACAGGTATGAGCTACGGTGCCCAGCCCTTTTATTTTTAAAATGAGCCAAAGTTGAGGCCAACCAAAGCTAAATGCTGCAAGCGACCACTCTGAGCCCACAACACCATGTCTGATGAAGCGACAAGAGGACCATAAACCCAAGGGAATGCTTGCTGTGTCAAATCAGATGAGTAACCTAAAGGCTCTGTCCCTTCCTCTAGGGAATCTGATGTTTACAAAGGAAGACACCATGGCACCTCAAATGACATCCTTTCATATTGTGAAGATGGGATACAGACTTCGCTGTATTCCACTGCAGACTGAGAATTTTATCTGTATGCCATGCATGACCTATTAAAAAAAAATTACAGCAGCATGGGGTTGGGTTCAGTGGCTTATACCTGTAACCCCAACACTTTTGGGGGGCTAAGGTGGGCAGATCACCTGAGGTCAGGAGATCGAGACCAGCCTGGCCAACATGGTAAAACCTTGTCTCCACTAAAAGTACATTAGCCAGGATTAGTAGCATGCACCTGTGATCCCAGCTACTCAGGAGGATGGGGCAGGAAAATCGCTTGAACCTGGGAAGCAGAGGTTGCAGTGAGCTGATATTGCGCCACTGCTCCAACCTGGGCAAAAGAGCAAGACATTGCCTGGGGAGGTCGGGGTGGTGGTGGTTAAAATTACCCAGGCATGGTGATGTGCATCATATGCCAGTTCCTGGGGAGGCAGAGGTGGGAGGATTACTTGAGCCCAGAAGTTAAGACTATAGTAAGCTATGATGCCACTGTACTGTGCCTCCAAAATGGGGGTAGAAAGGCATGCCGGTCTAAAAATTCAAATTCCAGGGGGAAATGCTTGCCCTCTGCCAAACAAGCCAATTTCCATGTATCAAGCCTTTTAACACTAAAAATTTCTGTTGTCTGGCTAGTAAACCAGGGTTACTTCAAACTGCTCTTTAAGAAAATCCACCAAGCATTTTGTCCTTTTTATAAAGAAGCCACTGAAACACAATACACAAATCTAAGACTAAACATTAAACTGTTTTAAGCTAAGACTATGTACTTAGCTATGTACTGAATTTTTGAACTTAATTTAGACAAAACCAGCACCTACTGCTTAGCTTCTATAGCCTGGATTTAAAGACTTCCCACCACCAAGTTATCAATTTGGAGGAAATGTTAAAATTTCCAGAGTCTTGGCTGGGTATAGTGGCTCACGCCTGTAATCCCAGCACTTTGGGAGGCCAAGGTGGGAGGATCGTGAGATCAAGAGTTCAAGGCCAGCCTGACCAACATGGTGAAACCCTGTCTCAACTGAAAATACAAAAAATTGCTGGGCGTGGTGGTGGGTGCCTGTAATCCCACCTACTCAGGAGGCTGAGGCAGGGGAATTGCTTGAACCTGGGAGGTGGAGGCTGCAGTGAGCCGAGATAGTGCCACTGCACTCCAGCCTGGGTGACAGAGCGAGATGCTTTGTCTCAAAAAAATTTCCAATGTCTCATGAAAAATACAGACAAAGCAAAAGTGCCCACAAAGCTCTAGCAACTTATGCTGCTTCTATAGGGAAGTAGTAACCTACTTAACGAACAACCGAGGAGGCCCTGATTTACACGCTTTGACCTTCAAAACCAGAAAAAGAGAAATGTTATTTTCTTTAGTTAGCCACACAAACTTTCTGTCCAAAGCACAGACAGGGACATCTGCCTCCCGAAATTCACAGGTATCTTCAGGTCTGTTGACTGACTAGTAGATTCTGAGCACCCGAGGGCATGTGTGTTACTCACTGCAGAGTCAGGAGATAAGACTCAGAAGCGAGGCATTTTTCAAAAACATCTGCCCGCTCCCAACTGCACTGAATTCACAGTTGGTCTCAACTCAACCATCCCGAATCAAGTCAAGTTGGACCTAAATGAAAGAGATTTCAGAACATTTTTGCATATGTTAATATCTCAAGTTTCTTTTTTTTTTTTTTTGAGACAAGAGTTTCGCTTTTTCATCCAGGCTGGAGCGCAGTGGTGTGATCCCAACTCTCTGCTTTCTGGTTTCAAGCAATTCTGCCTCAGCCTCCCAAGTAGCTGGATGATAGGTGCAAACCACCACGCCCAGTTAATTTTTGTTGTTTTTTTGTAGAGACTGTTTCACCATGTTGGCCAGCCTGGTCTCAAACTCCTGACCTTGTGATCTACCTGCCTTGGCCTCCCAAAGTGCTGGGATTACAAGTGTGAGCCACCATGCCTGGCCAAAGTTTCTCATTTCTTTGTGGTAGTGGAAGGGTTAAGAGCAACTCTGGCATTAGAGGTAGGTTGAAATTTTGCTTAGCCACTTTTTAACCATGAGGTTTTCGACAACTCTGACTTATCAGGGTTCCCCATCTGAGAAGGGAGGCAATGTTTATTTCAGAATGTTGCTTTGAGGACTGTGGAGGCAACTACAGCGCCTAGCACATTAGTAGTTAACCTTACTAATAAGCAGGAAACATAAGCACTGTTGTTCATGTGACATTGGTTTTTGTTGTGTTTTTTTTAGACAAGGTCTAGCTTTATCACCCAGGCTGGAGTGGAGTTCAGTGGTGTGATCTTGGCTCACTGCAATCTCCACATCCAAGGCTCAAGCCATTCTCCCACCTCAGCCTCCCAAGTAGCTGGGATTACCACACCTAATATTTTCATATTTTTTCTAAAGATGGGGTTTCGCCATGTTGTCCAAGCTGGTCTTGAACTCGTGAGCTCAAGCATTCCTCCAACCTCAGCCTCCAAAACTGCTGGGATTACAGGTGCCTGGCCCCCATATGAATGTGACATCTTTGAAGGTGCTCCCACCATCTCTTCTGAAGAGGGGTGCTAGATCCCCATTCATGCTGTATGCTACTGATTTAGGAACTGACCAAGACAATGCAAACAAC
>CM052656.1:10281009-10300407 GCA_028533165.1 Leontopithecus rosalia | reverse complement strand
TATACATGACTAATAAAGTGAACATTCAGAGGAGCCCCTGCTCAGCATGTTCCATGTCAGCCACTTGTGGACACTGATCTCATTCAAAGAGGACAGAAGTTTCAAACATCTGAGCAGTTTGTTAAAAATAGGATGAAGGGGAAATAATAGAACAGGATAACTGTCCTCCAAAGACAGCAGTAGCTGATGCCCACATGGCGCAAACAGGCTGACTTCAATGAGTGTTCACAGGATGGGTGATAAAGCCCATTTGAGCCCAGGAAGCTCATGTGTCCACGGGCAGACAGGCTCACGGCATGGACCAAGGTTTCCACAACTCAGTATGGATCTTTCTGTCCCCACTTAGTAGTGAAAATAATTTTTTAAAATAGCTTCAGCCTTTCAACAGTAACTTTCTAGTCCCTTCTGGGCACTGAAATATTTGGGGTCAAGTTTGGGGGTGACTGTCCTGTTGAGGGGAGCCTCAGTTTCAGGACTTGAACACGTGCACAGCTCGCACCACATACTGCCGGCAGATGGGACACTCACTCATGCGCTTGCCACACTTGGTGCAGGTAACCATGTGCCCGCACTCCAACAGGACACAGTCGATGACGGCATCCATGCAGATGCGACACAGGCTGTCATCTTCCTCATCTTGCAGCTGCAGCCGCTCGCCATCTGAAAGGCAACAGAGAGCTCAGGCCTCAGCCTCCGGCATGGCCAGCCGGCCACCCTCCCAGTCTGAAGCTGAGCAGCCACCTGCTGAGTGACCACTGCAGGCCCAATACTACCCAAGTATTATACAAGAAGTAATCCCAACTTCTCTGCACTTTGGTTCTCTCCACTAGAAATGGCAATGATAAAAGCTATACCTCGGGGTTTTGTAAATAAAATGCTTGAAGTGCCCAACAAATGTTAGCTATGTATTTCTATTTTATATCTTTGTCTAATTCAAGATGTTTGTGTTAGGGATATATTACTTCTGTAACTAGAAAAAGAAACCCTCAGCTGGTCTTCTGCACATGGGCTTTGGAGTCAGGATACTACCGGAATTTCAACTCAGCTGCCCCAGCTTTGTATCCCTAGGAACATCAGTCTCCAGAGCCTCATCTCAGTAGGAAAAGGAGCCTTAGCTCCCCCCATAGCAAAGTTAGGAATAACTGCATCCTTCCCACTCTAGCCTTAGAAGCATCTCAAGCCATCGTGTTCCTGGCCCTGCTAAAGTCTAACTTGAAGGAGATGGGCCATCCTGGCTCTTGGCCCATATTTACATCTGAGAAAATCTAATCTGTGAATAAGAAAGATGAATAAGTTAAAAAGGTAAACCCCAGCCTGAGATTTGGCCGAAGGGCTATGGATTTGGGTGCTTCCCTTTCTACAGGTCAGAGGAGATCAAAGGGAATCATGAACAGTTGGAACAGAACAGGAATTCAAGCTTGAAAGGTCAGTAGTCTCTAGATTTAAGAGAAATGTTTCACTGCCATTCATGTCAAGAGATTCTTGTGATTTGGGGTCTTAGTTCATGGCCTATGACTACCCTTGTGTGGACCTGGGGAGAAAGGATCTATGGGATGAGATGGCAGGTAAGTCAACAGAGAAAACAATAAGCAACTCAAGATGAAATCAGAGTGGGCCTTGGTCTTCCCTTCTGTGTGGAGGGTTCCTTCCACTCTTAGAACTAAGGAAGGCAGAGGAGCCAGCGTCTTGTCAGGGATATGGGAACAATCTTGGTATCAGTGACTTGGAGCCAGTCAAGTTAGGAAAGATGCTAGCTGTGCTCAAAACAAAATGTATGTTCCACCCAAACCAGAGACTGAACTAGGGTTAGATTAAGCAGTGAGTTAATGGAGAAAGACACTGGAAACCATGCTGTCATGGCCTCCTACACCATAAACTACTTAAGGGTGGGAGTGGTCCCAGCCAGCAGCTCCTGCATCTGCCATTGTGACATCATCTTAGAAGCAGGTGTGCCAAAATACTCTGTGCATATTCTGGGAATAAACCTGTTCATGTTTATGAATGCTACATTATAACCAGCTTTTAAAGAAGAAAAGATGATAAAAGTTAATGATGGGAGTGCTATTTAAGCTAGATAGGATCATAAGATCTGTTAGTCTGAACACCACTGAGGGCCAGGCATGGTGGCCCACGCCTAGTTCAGCACTGGTCTGGGCAACACAGTGAGACCCTGTCTCAATTTTAAAATATTAAGTACATATATTTTTTAATTAAAAAAATAACATTTTATATTATTTATTATTTTTATTAAATATTAAAAATATTTTAATTAAAAAAATAATAAACACAACTGAATTATTTTTTCTTGTCCATAAATGCTCTGTGGCTTGATCATGTTGCCACTGAGAGACAATTTCTGTGCTAAATTTCATCAATATATAGTTCAGAAGTTTTTCTTCTGTTTGGTCTGTCTGTTTGGAGATGGTCTTGCTCTGTCACGCAGGCTGGAGTGCAGTGGTATGACCATGCTCACCGCACGCTCGAGCAATCCTCCCACCTCAGCCTCCCAAGGCTGGTCTCAAACTCCTGGGCTCAAGTGATTCTCCCACCTCAGTCTCCCAAAGTCCTAGAATTACAAGTGTGAGCCACCATGCCCAGCCTCGTTCAGAAGTTCTTGACATCAGCTTTTTGTGACTTACACAGAAATCTACAAATAGTTGATGCTAAGAACTATGAAACATCTGGGGTATAGGGAATTGCCCCCTACTGTTAGATTTAAAAGTTACAGTTGAGAGAACCAAGGTACTGGCTGGCCAAAGGCATTAGTGAGAAAATAAGCATTTTTACAGAGACAAGGAATTTAATTAGGGTTCTAACAAATAGTAAGAAAAACCAAATTGAATAATTTTTTTTTTTTTTGAGATGGAGTCTTGCTCTGTCCTCAGAGCTGAAATGCAATGGTGTGATCTCGGCTCACTGCAACCTCTGCCTCTGGGTTCAAGCAATTCCCCTGCCTCAGCCTCCTGAGCAGCTGGGACCATAGGCGCACACCACCACACCCAGCTAGTTTTTGTATTTTAGTAGACAGGGTTTCATCATGTTGGCCAGGATGGTCTTGATCTCCTGACCTCATGATCCACCTACCTAGGCCTCCCAAAGTGCTGGGATTACATGCGTGAGCCACCACGCCCGGCCCAAATTGAATAATTTTCTAACTCACTTGGTATTGGTGGTCTCACAGCCATAATGAACATCACATAATGAAATTACTACTTTACAGGTCTATAAACAGGCTCATGTAACAGATACTCAGTAAAAAGGTACACAGCTTTCTCAAAAATAAATTTGTGACAGAAACAACCCAGTTTTTAAAAGCCTAAAGAAAAATACTATAGAGAAAAAAAAATGAAAAGATAAACCTACAGGACTTTTGGTTTTCTTCATTCTCTTTGTATAACCGGTTTACTTTCTCTACCAGTTCCCATTTTTCACAACAGCCAGAATAGTTGACAAAATTCCGAGCCAGAATTTCCTTCAGCTGGCGCACGCTCATCCCTTCCACATCATCAAGGCTTGACAAGTCAGACAGCGAAGCTCTCACTCTCTCCTTGGAGAGCCCAGGGGTCTGAAACCACAGAGCATCCATTATCCCTGGACCCACAAGTCCAGACCCCCCTCACCCTAAACTCATCACTGGCCCTGAATATTCTCCCAGCCATCTCAGCAGTTCTAGAAGTGTTTTAGTATACTGTCCTACTTTCAAACCAGAAGAAACATCTGTACTAAGCTAGAGAAAGTTCACAGGGCCCCCTCCCTTCCTATCAGGGTGACACTGTCAGGGAAACCAAATTTTACAGGTTGCCTCACCCGATCATCTGCGTTTTCATCTTCTTCGTCGTCGTCATCATCATCGTCGTCATCATCATCTGTGTTTGCTGAAGTGATTTCACTTTGTACCTACACTTACACAACGTATCTGATTAGGTCAGGAATCCATATTTATCACTAGAGAAAACCTTTGCATTGATGCTCCCCGTGATGACATGAAAGCCAGCATAATCCACATCTTTGGATTCTGAATGCTGCTGCCCCTTCCGAAGAGTTAGGCCCTACAAGACTGCATGAAGAGCCTACCTTCCAGAAAGTTAGCTCAAAACACAAATTCCTGTGTGTAAAGTTATAAAATCTAACCAGAGTATTAACTCCCTGAGGAATGTCCCATAATGGAATGCCAAAGCCATTAAGGATATGGGATGGCACTGTGTCATTATCAAAGTACCACAAGTGGCTAGTTTAACTGAAGCCTGTATGAGGCAGAGAGAAAAAAAGCTAAAGCTCTGACAGGTCAGCCCAAGCATCAGGGGGATCTGATTTGAAAGATCTCAGTCCTACCACAGCCTCCTTAGACAATCTAATGCCACTGAAGGCTTTCTAGACTTCATTGATGGCTGAGGTTAATTCTAGTTTTCAAAATTTCTCAACAATCAGAACTCTTGAGGAGAAACAAACCTCTTCAGTTTGTGTTTATGTACCTTCTTTTCACAGTTTCTTTTGACCATATTTTGACAATAGCTCTACAATAAACTAGGTTAGTTCCCAATTTCAAATATTCCACCCCACTAATTCCCAGGCACCATATTATAGCATCCAACAATCCACACCACCCAAATGGTGGTGTATACCCAAAAGGGGTACGTGAGTCAGGTGTGCCTTATGTTTGCAACATAAATATGCCAACTCTCATTTGGGAGAGCAAAACTCTCCCAGGAGCAAAACTCCTGGCTTGGACTTAGCTAATTTACACTACAGTATGTGTTAGCTTGACAACTGCGACACATTCTGAGAAATGTGTCATTTAGTGATTTTGTCATCGTGTGAACATCACAGCGTTCTTCTGCAAACCTAGATGGTATAGCCTGCTACACTCTTAGGCTATAGAGCATAGCCGGCTACAGACCCTGTACATGTTACTGTACTGAATACTGTAGGCAGCTACAATACAGTAATAAGCATTTGTGCATCTAAACATATCTAAACACAAAAAAAGTACAGTAAAAATACAATATTATAATCTTACAGGACCACTGTCATGTATGTGGTCTATCATTGACCAAAATATTATTAGAGGACACAAGACTACATTTAGAAGGCAATTAGACCAAATTTCCCTCTGCATTTATTCATTTACTAATTAAATGACAGTCTTGGCCAGATGCAGTGGCTCATGCCTGTCATCCTAGCACTTAAGCTGAGGTGGATGGATCACCTGAGGTCAGGAGTTTGAGACCAGCCTGATCAACAAGGTGAAACCCCATCTCTACTAAAAATATAAAAATTAGTTGGGCATAATCCTAGCTAAAAGAGCACCTATAATACTACTCAGGAGGCTGAGGCAGGAGAATTGTTTGAACCTGGCAGGGCAGAGGTTGCAGTGAGGTGAGATTGCACCACTTCACTCCAGCGTAGGCAAGAGTAAGACTCCATCTCGGGGGGAAAAAAAAAAGATAGTCTTGCTACATTGCCCAGGCTGGGGTACATTGGCTATTCACAGGTGCGATTATGGTACACCTACAGCCTCGCACTCCTGAACTAAAGCAATCCTCCTGCGTCAGCCTCCCAAGTAACAGACTCCAGGCTCATACCACCGCATCCAGCTTTCCTCTGCTTTTCATAACTCCCTTCTTCAGAGAAGAAAATTAAATGTGAAAAAATTTGTTCAAAACATTTCTTTCAGCATTTTAGAATCACTCAGGTACAAGTAAATATTAATTACAAACCCTTACATGTTACTCAATCAGGATGCCCAAGGACTTCATTGGGACATTATTATTAATTATTAATTAGTAAACAACTACATGTTTTCTATAATTCAAATGGCTCTTTCACTAACTGAATTAGAACAATCTCACTGTAGCAAGGCAAACAGGCATTAGGCTAACTTACAGTACTTAGTTTTTATGGTCCCCGACACTTGTACTAACAGCCCTACCCTACAAATATGTATGTGCTACTATTTCACAGCCATTTCTTCAACAGTTAGTGTCTAACAATACAAGTCAGAGAAACTAAGGTAACTAAGGCCAAGAGACTGATGAGCTATTTTGGGCTTTTTCAGACAGCAGACTTTGGAGCCACCTAGCACCTCAGCACTGAGACTACACATCAGAACAGCCTTTAAGTGCAGAGTTCAGCTGGATGTGGAAGCTCTGCTCCAGCATATGACTTTGATGTTTATCAGAAGCCATCAAGCACTAAAGGCCCCACCATATATGGCCAAGAGTAAGCATGCCAGGCCCTGGGTGTAATTAGTTACCCCCTCGTACCTGTGCCAGCACTCCAGATCTGAATGTCTGGTCTCCATCCATAAGCTCTCCCTGAAACGAAGACATAGTAGCAGAGGGGGCTGTATAGTTTGAAAATAATGAACGTGTAAAAAAGCTAGAAGTCTGGGACCTTGAAGAATTCAGACTGCTTGTGTCCATGTCGTCCTCAGAGCCTAGTCCATGATGGCACAGTACTAAATCTACCAAGTCTTCTTTTTCACGACATGTATCTATGGGTATATTTCTCAGAATGAGATATTGCCGTAGATCCTTCACCTTCAGTCGCATTAACTGAGGGCGCTGAAAGGCTGTTTCTTGTAGTAAGTGACAAGTAGAACATCTACGGAGATTTTCTTGTAAGACTGAACAAACAGAGCAAAAATCCTTCTTGCAGTCACAGCAAACATGCTGAAAAAAGAAAAGCATTTAATGATAGCAAGATATGAACCATTATGAAAACAGGAATTTTCTTTCTGCCTTCTATTAAAATTTAATCTTAGTTCTTAACGAAGTCCCCAGTGGCACTAGACTATTTCCACAGGCATTTTCATGTTCCAAAAGCCATGAAAATCAAAATAGTCACTGCCAAGGCAGTTGGATTCACAGAAGTTCTAATATAGCACTTTAAGAAAAACACACTCTTGTGTTAATGAATTAAAACCTTTCCACCCCATGGTATAAACATGTAATTAACAAAACAGAGCTTGAACCACATGGAGCAGAAAGTATAATCACAAACACTTTTCCTACATGAACAATTTCCCCCATTTAAAGAGCAAAAGACAAAAAGCATAACACAGACTGAGATGGAAAGAGAATGGTAACTGATCTCTCAAGTCAATCCCAGAAAATACAGAACCCCACTAATACAGTAATCTGTAAACTACACAGCCTCATCACAATCAAAGCCATGCTACTAGAGAAGCTTAGAGGGCACTACTATGTGGTCGTTTCTGCTCGGTGCATTGTTCTCACAAGCTAACATTTTTTTTTTCCTTAAGACTGAACTGATTAGAGAGCAAGGAGGTCCAGTAATATGATGGTTCTCTGAGTGACTTTCTACCTTAGTGAAAACAACTGTTAGCTTAAGTATTTTATGTTGAATCTCAAGAGTAGTTAATTTACTGCATTCATTTCTTCATTTGAAAGTTAAGGTAAGGGACACTTTTTTGAAACTTGAATCAGTTAAAGTAAGTCATTTCTAAACAAAACTACAGTCTAATAAATTTCCTGCTTTAGGAAATAAGCATCATCATGCATGAAATGATACCAACAGATTCAGGAGAAAGGATGCCTGAACATGAGAAATAATGTCTAGTCAGAAAACTTGAACAGTAACATAATCCTTCCAATTAAGCATTTTTCTAGTCAGAAAACGGCTAATGGAACTAAGCTTTTGATATTTTATTATTTTTTTTTACTTTATTTATTTATTTATCTTTTAAAGATAGGGTTTCACTATGATGGCCAGGCTGGTCTTGAACTCCTGACCTCAGGTGATCCACCGACCTCAGCCTCCCAAAGTGCTAGGATTAGAGGCGTGAGCCACTGCACCCAGCCAGCTTTTGGTATTTTAATAAACAGAAATGAAAATTCACTAGCCATTCAAAATAACCTACAATCAAGAATTCTGACCCACGTGTCTTGTTTTGTAACATTTCATCCAACTCACCTTCTTTCTAAAGACTGAAAATGAAAGTCCACAGGCTTTACAAACTATGTTGGGCCCTTCTGTAGCTGCTGGTGGGTAGGTAGAAAAATCAGGATTTGGTGAAAATCTGAATGGACCGGCGGCTCCTGCAAATCCTGACTGCTGGCCCCTGACAGCTCCAGTTCCCATGACTTCATTCAGCAGCCCACAGCACGAAGCCCACATAGACGTGGCACCCGCCTAAAAAGGAACACAAATCCCACAGTTTAAATCTAAGTGGAATCTGGACTCTCTGGAATCCTCAGGGAATGCTATTCTAGAGAGGTAAGTTTGCCCTAAATAACTTTGAGATTACTGTATTCCTCTGGGCACTGAAATTTCAAGCCATTTGGAAATAAGTAATTTTCTGGTATTTCTAAAGAATATCTGGCATTGGCAATACCCATAATCTCGTTAAACAAAAGGAAAAGAATATGATCCAAATTTTACCAAACAAAAAAACCTTCATGCCCACCTAAAACAGATACATGTACACATGCATTGAGAAAAAGAGCCGGACAAAAGTCTGTCCTGTACTATATTTGGGATACGCATATACTAAAATTTCGTCATTTTTCATCTGAAATTCAAATTTCCCAGGCACCCTGTATTTTATCTGGCAACTTTAGGCTGGTGGCCATTACACTAGACACCACGTAGTTCTACAGTCTAAGGCAGATTTTCTCAGCTATTATTTAACAGAAATAACATAACTTTATCTCTTTAAAGACAGTCTCGCTCTGTTACCCAGGCTGAAGCGTGATCTCAGCTCACTGCAACCTCCACCTCCTGGGTTCAAGCAATCCCAAGTAGCTGGGATTACAGGTACCCACCACCACACTCAGCTATTTTTAGGAGAGATGGGGTTTTACCATGTTTTCCAGGTTGGTCTCAAATTTCTGACCTCAAGTGATCCACCCACCTTGGCCTCCCGAATTGCTGGGATTACAGGAGTGAGCCACTACACCAGGACCATAAATTTAAGTTGCTTCATTTCATTAAACCTCTGTTTTCCCATTTGTACTAGGTATAATATACTATGACATATATAAATATGTTTTTTAATGACTGGGGAAACATCAAAACACCAGCTGAAACACTCTCTAGATTTTATTATTATTTTTTTAACCTGAAGTTGTAGACAAACCAGAATAGATTTTAATGTATCATGTGTAATTTATTTTCTCTGAAATTTTCTCTATTTTCCGAATTCTTTATAAAGAATATATGAAGTTGACATTAAGCAAAGTATTTCTTGGCTGGGTGCAATGGCTCACGCCCGTAATCCCAGCACTTTGGGAGGCAAAGGCAGAAGGATAACATGAGCCCAGGAGATCGAGACCAACCTGAATAACATAGTGAGACCCCATCTCCACAAAAATAAAAAGATAAAAAAAATAGCCAGGCATGGTAGCATGTGCCTATACTCTCAGCTATTCAGGAGGCTGAATAGCTATTCAGCTATTCACGAGGTGGGAAGATCACTTGAGCCCAAGAGGTCAAGGCTCTAGTGAGCCATGATTGTACCACTGCACTGCCTGGGTGACAGAGCAATACCAGTACTGTCTTAAAAAAAATAAATAAATAAAAATTAAAAAAAGGCTGGGCACGGTGGCTCACACCTGTAATGCTAGCACTTTGGGAGATCAAGGTGGGCGGGTCACTTGAGATCAGATGTTCAAGACCAGCCTGGCCAACATGGCAAAACCCAGTTTCTACTAAAAATACAAAAATTAGCCAGGAGTGGTGGCACACACTTGTAATTCCAGCTACTTGGGAGGCTGAGGCACAAAAATCGCTTGAACTTGGGAGGCAGAGGTTGCAGTAAGCCAAGATCACGTCACTACACTCCATCCTGGGTGACAGAGCGAGAGTTCGTCTCAAAAAACAAAAACAGGAACATATTTTCTTATCCTACCTCTTCAAACTGAAGATACTAAACATAATTTTTAATGACCTGATAACCATGATGACCTTCCAAGGAGTAAGGACTATTTGCCGTTCCAATAAATGGCCCAGAACTAATATACTGCTTTTTATGGTTTTCCTTGTCTCTTCCCTCTCTTGGAGCCACGACGGCTATCACTACACCTGCCCAGAGTAACCTGTCTCCTTTTTCACTGCAGTCTCAGAAACCTGATTACCAAGCTTGTTACAAGTATACATAAAAGAATAAATTTTCAGTGAGGGTCAAAGGCATTTTCCCATGCTTAAAGTAAAAGCTACAGTGTTTAGAATGAATAGGCTTTGCCCCTGGTCCTAATTCTCAAGGATATTCTAGAATCTAGATAATGTGATAGGTAACAGAAGTCTAGATAGCTGAGGTAGTAGTTAAAATGGCAGCACATGGTAATACAGTTCCATTTATTTTATTATCTGATTCTGTCAAACATTTACTGTTTGTCCAGCAAGCTCTTAAAACAAAAAAAAATAAAATAAAAAGCCTTCAACCTTGAAAGGCAAAAGGCAATTTGGAATGCAAGAGAAGGATAATGCCGTTCCTGCTATTACCCAGAAGTAATGTTGACAGTAATAAAGAAAGGAGACGGTAAAGAAGAAACCACAAGGTTCAATCAAACAGTCTGAAGTATCAGAGCCAATGATTTCAAAATTATAAGTCTTCACACCCTATAATACTCAAGAAATAGTGATGTCTTTAAAAAATAAGGTAAAGTCGGGTGCAGTGGCTCACGCCTGTTAATCTCAGCACCGTGGGAGGCCGAGGCAGGCAGATGACCAGGACAGCAGTTGAAACCAGCCTAGCCAACATGGTAAAACCCCATCTCTACGAAAAATTAAAAAAATTAGCCAGGTGTGGTGGTGGGCACCTATAATCCCAACGACTTGGGAGGCTGAGGCAGGAGAATTGCTTGAAACCGGAAAGCAGAGGTTGCAGTGAGCCAAGATAGCACCCCTACACTCCAGCCTGGGCGAAAGAGCGAAACTGTGTCTCAAAAGAAAAAAAAAAGAAAGTCAGGTAAAATTATAATTAATAGTCCGTACCTTTAAGTGATTATATACCTTTTAGACTCTACAGCCATGGTGTGCTCAAAAGCATAAAAATCTGACCAGGCACAGTGGCTCATGCCTGTAATCCTAGCACTTTGGGAGGAGAAGGCAGGTGGATTACCTGAGGTCAGGAGTTTAAGAACAGCCTTGCCAACAAGACAAAACACCATCACTACTAAAAATACACAAAAAAGTAGCTGGGCGTATTGGCAGACACCTGTAATCCCAACTACTTGGAAGGCTAAGGCAGGAGAATCGCTTCAACCCGGGAGGCATAGGTTGCAGAGAGCCGAGATCATGCCACTGCACTTCAGCCTGGGCGACAGAGGGAGACTCTGCCCTGACTCCCATTATTTAAAATAAAAAAAGCATGAAAATCTGGATTCACTAAGTTAAATTTAATTAACTTTAAATTAACTCAGTGAATTTAAATTAACCCTTAAACTTAAAATTATTATTGAAATTCTGTTTCAATTGAAAACTCTTTTCAAATTGAAACTCTGTTTGAATAGTAATAATAAAGTTAGTGTTCTTTTAAGTAAAGGATTCATCTAAGGTTGTTTATAGAGTAAGCACTCTTAAAACAACTGGGAAAACTTTATTTTAAAAAATTCAGTTTGCATGTAACATCTTTTGGGGAAAAAATACCTCAACTGCAGAAAGTACTCCCAGGATAAATTTGTCTTCATTCCAGAAGTTAACAGAAGTGCAGTTTTCAAAGCTTTAGCTTCCTACTAATTTAGCTACTAAACCGACAACTTTCTCAGCTTTTATCCTCCTTCTAATTCTTGTCTGATGTTGCCTCCTGGACTACAGTGAAAGTTCCTCATTGACAAAAACTTCTTTCTCCTGCTGCATTCCACCATCATATGACTGACAAATAACTGTAAAAGATCCCTATTATCTCTTCACAGGCAGTGTAACATTATTGAAATTTTACATGCTACTCAGAAAGTTCAAATTGTGTTTTCTTGGTAAAGAAGACCAAAAATCTCAAATGACACTCCCTTTTAAAAGCAGCACTGTCAGAAATCTTGACCTTTCTATCAGGGGTAGTTTTACAATGAATTAGGGAAGGATACAATTTTTCAAACCATGTTAATGAGTAGGAGCATTAAAATTCTAGGCTGAAAACTTTTTTTTCAACTACGCAGTTCTGGTAAAGGGAAAAAAGGACTTATTTTGGGAAAGCAGATGGAATCTCTGTGTAGAAACCAATTTTGGAGGACAATTTTGTCCGATTCCTCACGTTTCTATATAAGGAAGGGAATTTCCTCTTCGTTCCCCCAGAAAGCAAATGAAGAAAAATATTTAATTCAGCCATTCATTATAAAATAAAAATTAAAAAACAGGCCAGGAATGGTGGCTCACACCTGTAATCCCAGCACTTTAGGAGGCCAAGGTGGGAGGATTGTCTGAGGCCAGGAGTTCAAGACCAGCCTAGGCAACATAGGGAGACTCCACCTCTACAAAAAAAATTAGCCAGGTGTGTCTCATTTAAATTATTGCTGTCAGGCGTGTTTAAAAAAAAAAAATTAGCCGGGTGTGGTGGCAGGTGTCTGTGGTCCCAACTACTCAGGAGCTAGGGCAAAAGGATCACTTGAGCCTGGGAGGTCAAGGTTACCGTAAGCCATGCTTATGCCACCACATTCCAGCCTGGGTGACAGAGCAAGACCCTGTCTCAAAAACAAACAAACAGGCTGGGAGTAGTGGCTCATGCCTGTAATCCCAGCACTTTGGGAGGCCGAGGCAGGCAGATCATGAGGTCAGGAGATCAAGACCATCCTGGCCAACACAGTGAAACCCCATCTCTACTAAAAATACAAAAAAATTAGCAGGGTGTGGCGGCATGCACCTGTAGCCCCAGCTCCTCAGGAGGCTGAGGCAGGAGAATTGCTTGAACCTGGGAGGCAGAGGCTACAGTGAGCCAAGATAGCACCACTGCACTACAGCCTGGCGACAGACTGAGACTCTATCTCAAAAAGAAACAAGCCCAAGCCAACCTCCGAAGTGTCCCAGGCAAAATGTTGCTATAACACAATATTGAGTACAACTCAGTCCCATTTTGTCATTCCTACAGCATTGTTATCCCAACACTATAGGAATGGAAAGGAAAGAAGCAATGCTGAAAAATTCAGGTTGCAGCCTCATTAAGATCTGTGAACTTAAATTTGGGCAAAATCTTCCAGTGAGAGCATGACCTAATGAGAGAATACCCTCTGAATCATATTGAAGGGCAAATCCACTTACACTATCCTCTCTGAGAGAAGCATTTGCAACATTCCAGCCTTCTGGAGAGTTCAGAAATTTGAAGCAGGGGAAGTCCCCGTCACTAGTTTATTTAAAGTACTTTTCTTTTTCTGAGACAGTCTCACTGTATCGCCAGGCTGGAGTGCAGTGGCATGATCTTGGCTCACTGCAACCTCCACCTCATGGGTTCAAGCGATTCTCCTGCCTCAGCCTCCCGAGTAGCTGGGAGTACAGGCATGCGCCACCACGTCCAGCTAATTTTTCTATTTTTAGTAGAGACAGGGTTTCACCATGTTGACCAGGATGGTCTCAATCTCTTGACCTGGTGATCCACCCACCTCAGCCTCCCAAAGTGCTGGGATTACAGGTGTGAGCCACAGCACCTGGCCTAAAGTACTTTTCTTTCCCACCCAGCATATTTGAAAACTTTAATTTCCATTTCCTCTTTAAGCCCCATGTTTCCTGGCATCCCAGCATAACCTCTTTACACTCATTCAGCACTGAGGTGCCAGGAAACACCCATCCCTGCTTGCCCTTCATTGTACCTTGGTAGCTGCTGCCAGTAATTCTTGTTAAGAAATTGCCTAGGGTTGTGAAACTGCCCTTAAGAGTGGTTTTTAGCCTTGGCTGCATGTTGGACTGACCAGGAAAGTCTTTAAAAATACTGATGCCTGGGGTTCCAGCCCCAGAGATTCTGATTTTACTGGTCTGTGGCATAGCCTGGGCACCAGAATCTTTTTTTTGAAAACTCTCAGAGTAATTCTGACATACAGGCCAGGTTAAAAGCTTTGGACCTACTCAAAGGGAAGATATCTTCTTCCTGCCTACACTGTTTCAGCTAGAACATCACCCTCCACAGATTCCTGAGTGGAAAGGGCCATGGTTACTTTGGAAGCCTGTGCCCCTAGAGTTCTGGAACTAATGCCTCAGCCATATGCTACCTAAGACTTGTCTACATGCTTTTCTGTAGTGGGATAGATAGCATTTCATATTCCACTTTGGTTTCACCCAATCCTTTAAGAAAGGGTCAGCTGAGTTTTGGCCGGGTGTTGTGGCTTATAGGCCTTTAATTCCAGCACTTAGGGAGGCCAAAGTCGGCAGATCACCTGAGGTCAGGAGTTTGAGACCAGCCTGGTCAACATGGTGAAACCCCCTCAACTAAAATTACAAAAATTATTCAGGCATGGTGGTGCACACCTGGGGTCCCAGCTACTCGAGAGGCCAAGGCAGGAGAATCGCTTGAACCCAGGAGGCAGAGGTCGCAGTGAGCCAAGATCACACCACTGCACCAGTGTACTCCAGCCCGGGCAACTGAGCAAGACTCCATCTCAAAAAAAAAGAAAGGGTCAGCTGAGTTGTAATCTGATTCTTTTTTTTTTTTCTTTTTCTTTTGAGACGGAGTTTTGCTCTTGTTAGCCAGGCTGGAGTGCAATGGCGTGATCTCGGCTCACTGCAACCTCCGCCTCCTGGGTTCAGGCAATTCTCCTGCCTCAGCCTCCTGAGTAGCTGGGATTACAGGCACGCGCCACTATGCCCCGCTAATTTTTTTGTATCTTTTTTAGTAGAGATGGGGTTTCATCATGTTGACCAGGATGGTCTCGATCTCTTGACCTCGTGATCCACCCGCCTTGGCCTCCCAAAGTGCTGGGATTACAGGCGTGAGCCACCGCACCCAGCTCCTGTAATCTGATTCTTAAATGAATCCCTTTCCTTTTTACCACATATTGGCCTGTAACTTTTGCTCTCTTTCATTTTATTTGCTCTTTGCTTCTGGGCCCAAACTTTTATTTCCCAACCTAACTCCTCTGCACATTTTCTTGTGCGAAATTCCCCAGTATTAGGAAGTCAGTGATTTCTGGGTCTATCAAAAGCATCTACTGTTCAAAGTATTTTTGTCCTTCTTCACCTCCAAGCTGAAGAATCCATCCAGAAGATAAACCCTTCCAAGCCTGGACTCCAACTACCTGGCTCTCCTTTAGTATATTTCATCATCCTCTACTCTCATAAATTTCAGAAAAGTATTCTGCACGTCCCCTCAGGGCAGAGGCATCTCTACCTACAATTGTCACCCTGACACTCACCTAAAAGCGCTTCAAGTGTTCTATACCAATCTTTCCCCTCTTAAATCTGTCCACATTTTCTGGTTTTTATTTTTATTGACTTTTTTTTTTAGATAAGAGTTTTACTTGTTACCCAGGCTGGAGAGCAGTGGTGCAATCTCGGCTCACTGCAACCTCCACCTCCTGGGTTCAAGATGCCTCAGCCTCCCAAGTAGCTGGGATTACAGATGCCCACCACCACGCCCAGCTAATTTTTTGTATTTTTAGTAGAGATAGGGTTTCGCCATTATTGTCCAGGCTGCTCTCAAACTCCTGACCTCAGGTGATCCACGTGCCTTGGCCTCCCGAAGTGCTAGGATTATAGGCATGAGAAGGATCCCCCTTTTGCACCCTTCTTTTAAAAGCTTTAGAGACCTAAATTCATGTTCTTTCCCATTCCATTTCTGTCTTCCCTATACTTTAAGATCTTCTTCCAGTTAAGTTAGCCTGTATTTCTTTTTCTTTTATTCACTCATTGCTTCCATACTGATGGTGAGATGAAAACATTTTCTACACACCACTCGAGTTCCTCCTGGATTTTGAGGGAACCCAATTCCTAGAAAGACAGCATACTAGGCATACCCCTCTGACTTCTGACAGTATACTAGGGTTAACCCTTTAGCTTCTGAATTTGCAGTCAATTCACTGAGCTGTTGGTCTAATTCCAAAGTGATTTATTCCTTATATAAGGGTCACCATCATTTGTTCATTGGGGAAAAAAAAAAAACCCTATGATTGCTGCTCCAGGAATAAAGCCCAAACCCAAATCTCTGAAAAGCCTGGAACTTTGAAAATGCAAGCCATGATCTGGGCTTCTATGACCTACTTGGGGACCTTAGTTGCCAGCAAAACTCCATGGGTTATACCATATGAATCCAAGTGGTATCTAAGAAGTATAACCCTTTTTCTAAGAGGTTAGAAAAAAATAATCAAGAAAAACAGAAAAAAAATAAAGAAAAAAAAAAGCGGGAACTATCCAGTAGGTCGGGCCTGCCTAGGAGCAAAAGAAGCCCCTGAGAGCTCCACCTAGTTCACAGGATAAAATCCCACAGCAGAACTCGGAGTCAGCAAGCAATGGCTAAACCCCAGGTGGTTGTAGCACCTGTATTAATGTCTAAGCTGTCTGTGAATGCCCCTGAATTTTATCCATCAGGTTATTCTTCCAATTACCCAGAATCCTATGAGGATGGTTGTGAGGATTATCCCACTATCTGAATATGTTCAGGATTTTTTGAATCATCTTACAGAGCAGGCTGGCAGTTTTGAAACTGAAATTGAACAGTTAGTGGAGACCCTGAATGGGTGGGTTACAACAGATGATGCTTTGCAAGAACTTGTGGAACTCATATATCAACAGGCCACATCTATCCTGAATTTCTCTTATATGGGAGCTTGCCTGTGTAATCACCTGTCACATCATCTGACAATTAGCCCACAGAGTGGCAACTTCTGCCAATTGCTACTTCAAAGATGTCGGACTGAATGTGAAGTTAAAGATCAAGCTGCAAAAGGGGATGAAGTTACTCGAAAACAATTTCATGCATTTGTACTCTTTCTGGGAGAGCTTTATCTTAACCTGGAGATCAAGGGAACAAATGGACAGGTTACGAGAGCAGATATTCTTCAGATTGGTCTTCGAGAGCTGCTGAATGCCCTCTTTTCTAATCCTATGAATGACTATTTAATTTGTGCAGTAAAATTACTGAAGTTGACAGGATCAGTTTTGGAAGATACTTGGAAAGAAAAAGGAAAGATGGATATGGAAGAAATTATTCAGAGAATTGAAAATGTTGTCCTACATGCAAACTGCAGTACAGATGTAAAACAGATGCTCTTGAAGCTTGTGGAACTCCGGTCAAGTAACTGGGGTAGAGTCCATGCAACTTTAACATATAGAGAAGCAACACCAGAAAATGATCCTAACTACTTTATGAATGAACCAACATTTTATACACCTGATGGTGTTTCTTTCACTGCAGCTGATCCAGATTATCAAGAGAAATATCAAGAGTTACTTGAAAGAGAGGACTTTTTTCCAGATTATGAAAATGGAACAGATTTATCAGGGGCTGGTGATCCATACTTGGATGATATTGATGATGAGAGGGACCCAGAGATAGAAGAAGCTTATAAAAAGTTTTGTTTGGAATCAGAGTATAAGCGAAAACAGTAAAGTTAAATTTCAGCATATCAGTTTTATAAAGCAGTTTAGGTATGGCGACTCAGCAGAACACAGGAAAGCAAGAAAATGTGTCATACATACACAAAATTAAGGATGTAGAGTTATATTACCAATCTATGCAACGTTAATTTTGTCTAACACTATCTGCCAAAATAAACTTTATTCCCTATTAAAAAAAAAAGAAAAAAACAACAAAGAACAATAATCTGAGGGGAAGGGAAGGCAAGGAGGAAGGGGACAAGGGCTGAAAAACTAACTACTGGGTACTGTGTTCACTACCTGCTGACGGGACCAGTTCTACCCCAAACTTCAGCATACCTCAGCACACCCATGTGACAAACCTGTACATGTACCCCTGAATCTAAAATAAAAGTTGAAATTATATTGAAAGAAAAGAACAATAATCTGTGAAGACAGCTAAATTTCCTCTCTTGACCATGAATGTAGTTTAAAACAACACAGAGAATAAGAGAGTGAGCCAACTGTCTGCCCATGCTGGCACAAAACTCCAAGCTCAGGGAATTTACCCGTGTTTGCAGTTTATTTTCTAGCTATCGATGATTACTAAAAATAAACGACTTGTTCTTGATAGTCTAATCTCTCTCCTACCTACTCTCTTAAGCCAAAGCTCCTCTCGATACAGCAGCCATGGGACCATGGTCTGCCCGACTTCTATCAGTTAAAAACTAGGTACCGTATTGAAAACTTACACTGAGGCAGCTGGGTGTGGTGGCTCACGCCTGTAATCCTAGCACATTGAGAGGCTGAGGCAGGTGGATCGCCTGAGCTTGGGAGCTAGAGACCAGCCTGGACAGCATGGTGAAACCTCATCTCTACTAAAATATAAAACATTAGTTGGGCATGGTGGTACATGCCTGTAGTCCCAGCCACTCGGGAGGCTAACACACCAGAATTACTTGAACCAGGAGTCTGAGGTTGCAAGTGAAATGAGATCACGCCACTGCACTCAAGCCTGGGCGACAGCAAGACTCTGACTCAAAAAAAAAAAAAAAAAAATTACAAGCCCCATAATAAGAAATTCTAAAACCTGCCTGGACTGCCTCAGACACCTAGATACCCTCAAGTCATTCTGCTATCCAATGCCAGTTCTCTTTTCTTCAAAGACAGTGTGCCAAGATTTTAAGAAGCCAGTAACAGCATCTTTTTTCCCACATCCAATTTGAAGCTCATTAAGAAATAAGACAGAGGTTGGGCCCAGTGGCTCATGCCTATAATCCCAGCACTTTGGGAGCCCAAGGCAGGAGGATCAACTGAGGTCAGGAGTTCAAGATAGGCCTCGCCAACATGGTGAAACCCCATCTCTACTAAAAATACAAAAATTAGCCAGGCATGGTGGCAGGTGCCTGTAATCCCAGCTACTAGGAAGGCTGAGGCAGGAGAATCGCTTGAACCTGGGAGGTGGAGGTTGTAGTGAGCAGAGATTGCACCACTGCACTCCAGCCTAGGCGACAGAGCAAGGCCCTGCCTCAAAAAGAAAAAAAAAAAGAAGACAGACAAATGGAAATTAAAACGTTTGTTTTTACTGATAGCATCAACTGGAGAACAGGATCTTAGCTCTGCAGCCAACTAAGCAGTCTGGAAAATATACAGCTGACCAAAGCAGCTTACCATCTAGCTGAGTGGAGACCAGAACTCCATCTTCACTACAGGAAAACAGATGTGAGAAGGTCCCAGAAAGTACTGAGCCAAGCATGTCAGTTGCTTCAGTGAAACTCAATATTCAAGTCCCTTTTTCCCTCCAGTAGCAGACACTGACAGTGTTCCTCCCATACTCTTCCCTCCTGATAAATGAATTAGAAGCCTCCTCTCCTCTGTAGGAGTAAAGGGGAGGAAGCAAATGGAAGGGGAAAGAACATAAACCTAAATCTGCATAAGAGTAGGACT
>CM052656.1:10252285-10280909 GCA_028533165.1 Leontopithecus rosalia | reverse complement strand
AAAAAAAAAAAAAAAAAAAAAAAAAAAAAAAAAAAAAGAGTAGGACTGACACTTTACAGGCAACAAGGTTATAAGGACTCTTTCAGGTTCCTCAGTCAGATTCAAACAATATAAGCCCATGCAACATCATTTAAGCTAACAAAAACGAAAGGGAAGGTGTTCTGTTTCTCTGCAAGAGCAGTAATCCAGCTCTCTTTCTGGCACAGTGCCAGGATTTTCAAATGACTTCAAGGTTCAGCTGTCTTTGCTTCTGTGTGTGTATAATCTAATCTTTTAGAATCCCTGTGGGAGAAAATACTTCAAAATGCTCAATTTAAAGAATTCACAAGTTTACTACAAATTTTCAATCCTAACTACATCAGGATGTGATTTATTTTAATGATTCCATTAAATGTAATATTAACCAGCTAGACTAGAATGAAGAATCAGAAAAGCTATGATGGTTTCTATGAAGAACAAATGACAGGCCAGACACAGTGGCTCACACCTGTAATCCCAGCACTCTGGGAGGCCGAGGCGGGTGGATCACAAGGTCAGAAGTTCGAGACCAGCATGGCCAAGAGGATGAAACCCTGTCTCTACTAAAAATACAAAAACTAGCTGGGTGTGGTGGCAGGCACCTGTAATCCCAGCTACTCAGGAGGCTGAGGCACAAGAACTACTTGAACCTGGGAGGTGGAGATCGCGCCACTACACTCCAGCCTGGGTGACAGAGCAAGACTCCATCTCAAAAAAAAAAAAAAAAGCAAAGTAGAAAAAGCAGTTGCTAAAAAAGCAAAATCTTTATCTTAGAGCCATTTGAGAAATATAAGTTCCTTAGAATGTGAAAGGATTTATTATCAAAACTTCTGCTTCAACTGAAACACAATATGCAGGGACCCAACTCTGCTTTCTCAGTGACCAAATATCCAACCATATACCAAAAAGGAAGAAATTCTACATCCTAAATTATTTTTCTAAGATCATTTGGACATTAAGCAGGTTGCAAAAACAGATGATGAACTCTAAAATGTAACACTTTTAGGCAAGACGTTGGCCAAACTGATAGATTACTACAATAATGTGTGCTATAGATAATAAATGTTATCTTCCTCATGCTTGGGTTTTGTTTTCTGTTTTAAAACAGTGTACTTGATTCTTAGCACCACTCCCCAACCTTTCAGAGAAAAAAAAAAGGAAAAGGAATTACATTCAGTAGATTACTTTCTTCTTGATATGTCATTTTGAGCTTGGAAGAACAAATGAGATTAGCACAATTAAGGGTAAGATCAATATAAATAAGGAAAAACAGGAAGGAAGATTGAATCAAATTAACACAGAGCACCAATTTTAATTTTTTTTAATCCCTTATGGGAAGTTAATTAGATGTTACTGTAAGGTTAAAAAGTTACTTGAGTCTGAGAGGTAAAACCTATTTCAAAACATCAGTTTCTAAACTGAACAAAACACAACACCAAAGGGAGAAAGTAAAAACCCATTTCCACACATACACTAAAACCAGCTGCTCCAGGTTTGAGTGGAAATGTATTTCCTTTATAATTGCTTAGCTTTTCATGTTTATTTTTTGTTTTTGTCTGACATCTTTGGTGTAATTGCTTAGCTTTTTTTTTCCCCTTTTAAAGATAATCTTTAACAGAGACAGGATTTCTCCATGTTGGCCAGACTGGTCTCGAACTCCTGACCTCCAGTGATCCATCTGCCTTGGCCTCCCAAAATGCTGAGATTACAGACCAGGTATACTTGCTTAGCTTTTAACGTAATTTTAATCCCACAGAAAGAAGGATTTCCTTACATGAGCATTCACATTAGCATTCCATGACTTCAGGAATCACACTGCCTCTGCCCAGAACTACAGATGAGCATACCCACAATTAAACAAGTACAATATAAGTCAACATTAAGTTAAATAATAAACATTTAACAGCCCAAATCCTAAATGGTATGAATCCAGTATCACAAAAACAAAAGCATCATTTGTAACTGTCATCTTGCATAGGTCTGCATTTTGCTTCTGAAAATATATATCTTTTCTACGATTTCAACTGCCACCCAACTTTGTTTCTAAAATTTCAACTTAGAAAGTAGTACCTTCCACTTCAATTCAAAAAACACGTCTGTTTTCAATGAACTTGTTTAAAAATTTCAACACTGGACCTGTCCCTATTTCTTTCCTTCGATAGCTAGTTCCTTCATGGGCTACAAATTTAATATTAATAAAGATACTGACCTTCTTCGAGGCATTATATGTAAGGATCCTTGCTTTGTTTTTAGATCTCAACACAGCAGGGGGTGGTTTTTAGGAAATAAAGCTACTTCTACATATTTTAGCAGACATTCCAAGCTGGAATAATATAATTAAAAACTGGAAAGCTAAAAGTAAGCTTTGGCAAGTACTTTGGCAAGTACTTCAAGGCACAGTTCAAAAGTTAACTATTCCAAAAATACTCCTTTTTTTCTGGAGCCAGAAGTATAATTTCTTGCTCCTAAGTGTTTTGCCCCCCGCTTTGATACCTATAGCCTTCTGCCTTGTAATATGGTTACTTGCAAATAACTCTTCTTTTGAATGGCAAACTCCTTCCTAAGGAGTGGAGCTGTATTTTGAATTACTTGGACGCTTTGTGGAGATACCGTTAATCTAGCAGCTCACCTGCTAGATTACCCACCCCCAGCACACCTCTGCACTGAGATTAACGAAATCGTCTAGGTCTGAAAGTATCATCACCTTATGACTCATCCCACTTGGTTTGAGTTCGGCAAATCAATCAACACCTGAACTGACTGCTGTACACAGAGCTCTTCAGAACTCTCAGTGATCGGGTTGAGAATCATCTCCCAGAAGCAGGCCGGAACCCCCGCTCCCCTTCCCCCTTTTCTTCGACTTCTCATCAGTGACGCTCCCACGCTCTCACTCCCACCTTGGAGAACTCAGGCTGCCAAATTCCTTGCTGCGTTTACCTAGGGGCGATGGAGGCACATCCAGCCAGCTCTTTGTCGCGGCCGCGAATTGCAGCCTACGAAGCACCACTTCGCGGCGGCATCCCCGCCCTGAGAGTTCTCTAGCCCGTTAGCCTGGCCCCGGCCTCACCACCGCCTGCACCCCTTCTGTTCTCGTCCGTCCCACGATGTCCCCCATACTTGGGTTAGTTCAAGGACTCGGGGCGAGAGAGGGCACGCCGCGCGCCAAGGGACCTAGACTAAGGCAAGCCCTGGAGGCTCTGCCTCAGGCCCCCGAGGAGGCGCTCAGGGCCCGGCGCAGACAGGGGCCCACCCGGCGCGAACGCCGGGGCTCCCGGCTTCTCCCCACCGCTCGGCTCGCCGACGTGGGGAACACTGGAAGTGTTCGAGAGTCCGGGAGCCTGCCTTGGGCCAGTCGGGAACCCGGAAGTCAGGCGGGCGACCCCCCTCAGCGCAACTCTCCGAGACGCCGGCTAACCGTTAAGCGGAAGGAAAGGAGGAGCTTCGAACGTCCTGGCTAAACAGGACTGGCGAGGAGGGTCTGGCCGGCTCCACTGACTCACCTTCATGGCCGCAACCGCCTCGGCTCGGCCGGCTCTGCCAGTGAACTCAGCACCATAGCAGCTCTTCGCACTGCAGACCTCCTTCCCTCAGGGCACCGATTACGGCGCCTCGCGAGGCGACCGAGCGTCCGGACGTAAGGGGCGCGGTCACGCTCGCCGCGTGCCCCGTTAAGAGCGCAAAGCGGCGGCCAAGACGACCAATTGGAAGCCTACTCTCGGGGGGCCGGTCACCAGAGCCAATGAAGCGACAGGGATGGGCGGGGCCTCTGGCGTTTCCTCCTGGTGGGAGCCGGAGGACTTCTTTCCGCCAGGAGCGGAGACCGGAGGGCCTGGGCGTGACAGGAGGCGCGCTCCGGAGCTGCTTTCTCGCTTAGGTGTATGAAATAGGAGACAGCGTCCGCCAAGGAAGCTGCTGCATTTTTCTGGGCTGGGTGGTCAAGTTTCCGGGAAGGGGAGGGCTGGAAGGGCTGGAAGGGCCGTGGTGAATTTGAACACGCCGTTTGGCTTGAAGGCTTTTGTTTTGACCGTCAGAGCAGGGCCTCAGATTTCCTTCTCAGACGGTCCCGCGGTCACGCTCCGTCGTGACCTCGGAGCTCCTCACTCGTGGGTCCAGTAAGGATCGGCAGCTGCACTCGCCCTTAAAAACGAGGCTCAGCCGGGCGCGGTGGTTCACGCCTATAATCCCAGCACTTTGGGAGGCCGAGGCGGGTGGATCATGAAGTCACGAGTTCCGAGACCAACCTGGCCAATATGGTGAAACCCCATCTCTACTAAAAATACAAAAATTAGCTAGGCTTGGTGGCGAGCGCCTGTAGTCCCAGCTGCTGGGGAGACTGAGGCAGGAGAATCGCTTGAACCCACAAGGTGGTGGTTGCATCGAGCCGACATCGTGCCACTGCACTCCTATCTGGGCGAAAGAGCGAGACTCTCATCCAAAAAAAAGAAAACAAAAACAAAAACAAAAGGCTTATTGAAAACACTTGGAGAACTAAGGGCTCTCAAATTCCAAGTGCACTTTGAAAAGCAGTATTCAAAATAACCAAAATTGTAGCGCAATAAAAGAACTTGTATGAGCCTTGGAATTGACTTTCGGCAGAGAAACTGAGGTTGTAAATTAAGGTAACGATTTCTTCAGCTGTACTTGATGACAGTTTATTTTCCTACACCTTTTTTTGGCCAGGGTCTTGCTCTTGCCCAGGCTGGAGTGCAGTGGTGTGATCTTGGCTCACTGCAACCTCCGCCTCCCGGATTCAAGCGATTCTCCTGCCTCAGCCTCCTGAGTAGCTGGGACTTCAGGCACCCGCCACCATGCCTGGCTAATTTTTTCTATTTTTAGTATATACCAGTTTTCACTGTGTTGGCCAGGCTGGTCTTGAACTCCTAGCCTCAGGTGATCTGCCCACCTCGGCCTCCCAAAGTGCTGAGATTACAGACGTGAACCACTGTGATGGGCCGATTTTCTTACACTTCTTTTTATTTTTATTTTTTGAGACAGAGTCTCACTCTGTCACCCAGGCTGGAGTGCAGTGGCACAATGTCGGCTTACTGCAACCTCCACCTGCTGGGTTCAAGCGAACACGTCCGACTCACTTTTGTATTTTTAGTAGAGACAGGATTTCACCATGTTGGCCAGGCTGGTCTCGAATTCCTGACCTCACATGATCTATCCACCTCGGTTTCCCAAAGTGCTGGGATTACAGGGGTGAGCCACCGCACTGGCCGATTTTCTTACGCTTTTTAATCTCACTTCTAACTTAACCGGTATTTAAGATTTTAAACATGAAGAAGTCAATTCAGTCTTCATGAGGACCTAAGACTTTTCTGTTGCTTATAGAGTTGTTTCAACAGTTGTGCTACATTAGATAAATACACAGGGAGAGAGAGAGCACTCCCCAGGCCACTTCCATAGACTGAAATAATGCATCAAGAGTACTATTTTTCTTGCTTCAAGTGCTGCTCAGATAATGTCACTTCTTATCCAGAATAGTCCTACGTTTTCTTTTTCAGAAAAGCACACAGAAAGCCTTTCGTTCATGATGCAGGACGCAGCTGAGCTTCATCGGAAGAGAAAGTATTAATTCTCTTAATGATCTAGACACAAAGAAACTCAATACAAATGTTCTCTGGGTACAAAGCCATGGTTGTCCCTCATTAGAAAAGGCCTACCTTCAGAGTTCAGGTCTACCTCCAGAGTTCATACGCACATGAAAAGATGCTCAACCTCATTAACTAGCAGGGAAATGCAAATCAAATTCACGGATACCACTGTGCACCTACAAGGATGGCTAACTTAAAAAGAAAGAAAATAGATGTTGGTGAGGATGTGGAGAATTTGGAATCTTCATGCACGAATGATGGGAATGTAAAAAAATAATGCTGCTATGAAAATGTCTGACAATTCTTTGAAAATGTTAAAACATACAGAGTTACCATAAGACCTAGCAATTCCAATCCTAGGTGTATACCCAAGAGAAATGAAAACATGGCCGGGCACGGTGGCTCACACCTGTAATCCAAGCACTTTGGAGGCCTAGGTGGGTGGATCGCCTGAAGTCGGGAGTTCAAGACCAGCCTGACCAACATGGTGAGACCCCGTCTTTAAAAAAATAATAATTGAAAAGAAAAAAGAAATGAAAACATAGCTCCACAAAAAACATACATGCTAATGGTTCTTAGCAGCACTATTCATAATAGTCAAAAAGTAAAAACAACTCAAATGTCCATTATCTGAGAAATGGATAAAGGAAATGTAGTCTCTCCATACAGTGGAATATTATTAAACCAAAGGAATGAAACACTGTTACAAATTGCAACATGAATGAACCTTAAAACTAGGCAGCAGGGTGCAGTGGCTCACGCCTGTAATCCCAACACTTTGGGAGGCCAAGGCGGGCAGATCATCTGAGGTCAGGTGTTTGAGACCAGCCTGGCCAACATGGTGAAACCCAGTCTCTACTAAAAATACAAAAATTAGCCAAATGTGGTGGCACAACCTGAAACCCCAGCTACTTGGGAGGCAGAGGCGGGAGAATCTCTTGAACCCAGGAAGTCGAGGCTGCAGTGAGCCAAAATTGTGGAACTGCACTCTAGCCAGGGAAACAGAGCAAGACCCTGTCTTTAAAAAAAAAAATCATGCTAAGTGAAAGAAGCTAGACAGAAAAAGATTACCTATTGTATGATTCCATTTATAGGAAATATCCAGAATAAGCCAGAAAAAGATTACCTATTGTATGATTCCATTTATAGGAAATATCCAGAATAAGCCAATCCATAGAGATAGAAAGTAGAGTAGTATTGATTAAGGTCTCTGAAGGAGCAGGGGGGAAATGGAGTGACTGCTACTAGAGGCAGGTTTCTTCTGGGGTAATGAAAACATTCTAGGCCAGGCGTGATGGCTCATTCCTATAATCTGAGCACTTTGGGAGACTGAGACAGGAGGATCGCTTGAGCCCAAGAGTTCAAGACCAGCCTGGGCAACATAAGGAGATCCCATCTCTACAAAACATCAAAATTAACGGGGTATGGTGGTACACACCTGAAGTCCCAGCTACTCGGGAGGCTGAAGTAGGAGGATCACTTGTGCCCAGGAGGTTGAGGCTGCAGTAAGCCACTGTACTCCAGCCGGGGTGACAAGCAAAACCCTGCTCAAAAAAGAAAAGAAAATATTCTAAAATTAGCTATGGAAATGGTTGCACAACTCTTGAGTATAGTAAAAACTATTGAATTGCATTATATGGTATGTAAATTATATCTGAATGAAGCTGTTAATATTGAGAAACAACACAAAAAAAGTTAACGCAGCTGGAAAATGCCACAGAAGGACAATGAAAACACCCAAGGGTAGGGAGAGGTTTAAGTATCAAGGAACATTTAAAACAGTGCAATACTTGGGAAGACTTGTCTTCTTTTGTCCCCAGCACACAGATCTGTACCTAGCATAAGCATGCTCTCAATAAATTCTGTTCATTTTTTTGTTGTTTTTGTTTTTGAGACAGTCTCATTCTGTCACCCATGCTGGAGTGCCGTGGTACAATCTTGGCTCACTTGCAACTGTTCAGGTTCAAGTGTTCCTCCTGCTTCAGTCTGAGTAGCTGGGACTATAGGCACGTGCCACCTCACCCAGCTAATTTTTGTATTTTTAGTTGAGATAGGGTTTCACCATGTTGGCAAGCTGGTCTCGTACTCCTGACCTCAAGTAATCCACCCACCTTGGCCTCCCAAAGTGTTGGGATTACAGCTGTGAGCCACTGTGCCCAGCTGAATTGTGTTTCTTTTTTGAGACAGAGTCATGCTCTGTTGCCAGGCTGGAGTGTAGTGGTTGCAGCTCACTGCAACCTCTGCCTCCTGGGTTCAAGTGATTCTCATGACTCGGCCTCCCAAGTAGTAGCTGGGGTTACAAGCATGAGCCATCATGCCCAGCTAATTTTTGTGTTTTTAGTAGATAGGGTTTCACCATGTTGCCCAGGCTGGTCTCCAAGTCCTGGCCTCTAGAGATCCCCCCACCTCAGCCTCCCAAAGTGTCGGGATTACAGACGTGAGCTACCACACCCAGCCACCAATAAATGTTTGACTGAATATTTTTTTTCTGAAAGGCAGAGAAGGAAAATGATTTTTAAAAAGAAATCATAATGGAGTAAATAGGTTACCCACGCATTTACAATGCCTAACTACTTGAAGTTGGGACTTTCTGAAGTTGAGAGATTTGTGCTTAAACATCACTCTTTTTTTCAATAAAAGAGATGCATTTTGTGATCCTAGTTTTTTCTTTGTTTCAAATTTTATATAATGACACCTTTTTTTTTTTTTTAAAGAGACGGGGTCTCGCTATGTTGCCCAGGCTGGAGTGCAGTGGCTATTCACAGGCAAGATCCCACTACTGATCACCATGGGAGTTTTGACCTGCTCCATTTCCAACCTGGGCCATTTCACCCCTCCTTAGGCAACCTGGTGGTCCCCCGCTCCCGGGAGGTCACCATATTGATGCCGAACTTAATTCGGATACCCAATGGGCATGGCGCACTACAGCCCAGAACTCCTGGGCTGAAGCGATCCTGCAGCCTCAGCCTTCTGAGTAGCTGGGACTACAGGCACGCCACTGCAGGCTTTTTTTTTTTTATATAATGACACCCTTCTTTCAATTGTGTACTAATTGTGCCAATTGTGTTTCGGGAAAATTTTGTCTATTAACTTACGATCATAACAACCTAACACTTTGTATTTCAGAGACAAAAAAGTAGGATTGCCAAGACACATGGGATAATTTATTGCAACTCAACTACTTGCTTAGGATGTAGTGAAGCTATTTTCTGAACTGTTTCTTTTTAAAGACTCAAAAATTTATTTTATTGAATTCACAGTGTGCTGAAAGTCAATTAAACAATTGCAAACCTCTCTCAATGTCAAGAAGAAGCAAGTTTCATTAATTAAATTTTTGAGATCTGGCGTGGTAGCTTACTCTTGTAATGCAGTCCAGCACCTTGAGAGACCCAGGTCGGGGGATGGCTGGTTGTGGGCCAATCCTTCATTTGCTTAGGGTGTAACCAACTGGAACCTCTAAAGGGTACGTCAGGGTGTTGTGAAATTTTCAGTTTAATAAAAACCCTAAAGAAAGTTGCAGTCGGGACTCTTGGGCTGCTTGCTTGAGCCGGCTCCCACTCTTTGGAGTATACTTTCACTTCAGTAAATCTGTGCTTTTGTTGCTTTGTTCTTATGTTGCTTTGTTTGTGCATTTTGTTCAATTATTTGTTTAATGTGCCAAGAACCTGGACAACTCACAGTCAAGACTTCCATTTGGTAACAACTTGAGCCCAGGAGTTCGACACCAGCCTGGGCAACATAATGAAACCCTGTCTCTACAAAAAAAAATGAAAAATTAGGCCGGGCACAGTGTCTCACACATGTAATCCCAGCACTTTGGGAGGCTGAGGCGGGTGGGTCATAAGGTCAGGATTTCAAGACCAGCCTGGCCAAGATGGTGAAACCCTGTGTCTACTAAAAACATAGAAAATTAGTCTGGCATGGTGGTGGGCACCTGTAGTCCCAGCTACCTGGGAGGCTGAGGCAGGTGAATTGCTTGAGCCTGGGAGGCGAAGGTTGCAGTAAGCCAAGACCACGCCATTATACTCCGCCCTGGAAAAAAAAGTTAGCAAGGTGTGGTGGTGCACAACTATGGTCCCAGCTATGCAGGAGGCTGAGGCGGGAGGATCACTTGAGCCCAGGAATTTGAGGCTGCAGTGAGCTATGATTGTGCTACTGCATACCTGGCTAATAATAAGTCCAGCCATGTATGGCTCATGACTGTAATCCAAGACTTTGGGAGGCCAAGTCAGGCAGATCACTTGAACCCAGGAGTTCGAGACCAGCATGGGCTCTACAAAAAATACAAAAAATTAACTGGGCATGGTGACAGGAGCCTGTAGTCTCAGCTATTCCAGAGACTCAGGTTAGAGGATTACCTAATCCCTGGAGGTCAAGACTGCAGTGAACCATGTTTGCACCACTGCAGTCCCACCTGAGTGACAAAGTGAGACACTGCGTTTTTTTAAAAAAACATAATAAATAGGCTGGGTGCGGTGGCTCACGCCTATAATCCCAGCACTTTGGGAGGTCGAGGCAGGTGGATCATGAGGTCAAGAGATCAAGACCATCTTGGTCAACATGGTGAAACACCGTCTCTACTAAAAATACAAAAATTAGCTGGGCATGGTGGCGTGCGCCTGTAGTCCCAGCTATCGGGAGTCTGAGGTAGGGGAATTGCTTGAACCCAGGAGGGGGAGGTTGCGGTGAGCCGAGATCGCGCCATTGCACTCCAGCCTGGGTAACAAGAGCCAGACTCTGTCTCAAAAAAAAATAATAATAATAATAATAAATAAATTTTTGTAAGTTACTGAATAATCTATTTCAACATCATGTGTGCTTATAAGACAATAGGGTAGAAGGCTATTATTATCCTAACAATGGAATCACCCAATGATAACAGGTCATAGAAGGAAGATTATATGAGCCTTTTACAATGTTGGTTAGCAACTTGCTATATTAAACCATTTCTTATTTTGGAAAATTTTAAACATATGAAGTAAATAGAATACTACATTGAACCCCCTCACATACCCATCACCCAGTTTTAATAATTCTCTACATTCTGCCATTCATGTCTCATCTCCAGCACTTGTACCTCTCTACCCACTCCCTACCACCCTCCCATCTAAGTTCAACTGCACCATTAGACAAGTGCCCAACTCTGGTTACATAGAGAGGAGCCAGATCAAAGTATTTGAGAATTGGATCTAGTTTGCTATATATATATATATTTTTTTTTTGAGACAGAGTTTCGCTGTTGTTACCCAGACTGGAGTGCAATGGCACAATCTCGGCTCACCGCAACCTCTGCCTTCTGGGTTCAAGCAATTCTCCTGCCTCAGCCTCCTGAGTAGCTGGGACTACAGGTGCGCACCACCAGGCCCAGCTAATTTTTGTATTTTTAGTAGAGACGAGGTTTCACCATGTTGACCAGGATGGTCTCGATCTCTTGCCCTCATGATCCACCTGCCTCAGCCTCCCAAAGTGCTGGGATTATAGGCGTGAGCCACCACGCCCAGCCAAGTTTGCTATATTTTTATTTGTCCTTGGTCACTTTCACAAATATAACTCTTTTACCTACTCAAGGTAATCTATGTTCTTTGTAGTCATTGCATGAGTTTCATAATTTAAAAGATCGAAGGGACTCTCTAACCATCCCTATTTAACCTGAGTTTGCAGATGCCAAAGTTACAGATAGGTCATCAAATGGACTCAGTGATGGAAATGACAAAGTATCTCTTCATCTTAATGCTTAAGCAAGCTCCCATCTGAATCCGGACTGTCTGATTGATTTCCACTACAGTAAAAATGGTTTCAACAATACTTAGTGCACTTTAGAGAAATATCTCTGCAGCTGGAGAACAGATGGCTCCCCACAATCATTTTGTTTTGGACTCATACAGTCTTTTTGGAATTCTGCCAGTGAATTATGCTGTCACCTTGTACATGTAATCTTTTTCTGCCTTACATTTCTCCCTCTGTAAAGTGGAGAAAATGGTTATGAACCCAGAGCTCCTGTCTTCAACTTTGCCAAATAGCTGAAGAATCCTGAAAGTGAAACAAACAGAACTTTAAAGTGGTTTCCAGCCCAGTCGTGGTGGCTCATGCCCATAATCCAAACACTTTGCAAGGCCAAGGCGGGCAGATCACTGCAGGTCAGGAGTGTCAGATCAGCCTGGCCAACATGATGAAAACCTACCTCTACTAAAGACATAAAAATCAGCCGAGCGTGGTGGCACGAGCCTGTAATCCCAGCTACTTGGGAGGTTGAGGCGTGAGACTCACTTGAATCTAGGAGGTGGGGGTTGCAGTGAGCTGAGATTGTTCAGCTGCACACCAGCCTGGGTGACAGAGACTCTGTCCAAAAAAAAAAGACCGAGCACCATGGCCTATGCCTGTAATCCCAGCACTTTGGGAGGCCAAGGAGATCCAGGAGTTCAAGAGCAGCCTGGCCAATATGGTGAAACCCCATCTCTACTAAAAATACAAAAAAAATTAGCCAGGTGTGGTGGCACATCCCTGTAATCCCAGCTACTCGGGAGGCTGAGGCAGGAGAATTGCTTGAACCCAGGAGGCAGAGGTTGCAGTGAGCCAAGACAGCACCACTGCACTCCAGCCTGGGTGTCAGAGCAAGACTCTGTCTCAAAAAAAAATTAATACAAGCTGGACGTGGTGGTTCACTCCTGTAATACCAGCATTTTGGGAGGCCGAGGCAGGTGGATCATGAGGTCAAGAGATCGAGACCATCCTGGTCAACAGGTGAAACCCGTCTCTACTAAAAACACAAAAAATTAGCTGGGCACGGTGGTGCGTGCCTGTAGTCCCAGCTACTCGGGAGGCTGAGGGAGGAGAATTGCCTGAACCCAGGAGGCGGAGGTTGAGTTGAGCCGAGATCGCACCATTGCACTCCAGCCTGGGTAACAAGAGCGAAACTCCGTCTCAAAAAATAAATAAATAAATAAATAAATAACTACAGATAAAATAAATAAATAAAGTGGCTTCCAGAGAGTAAGACAAATAATGCAGGGCCAGTTGATACTTCTCTGAAGTTGAAGCACTTTACAGACTTTTTCTCCAGTAACCCTCCTTGGTAAGCAGAAAGTGGAAAGGGTTTTCTTCCTTTCATGGCTTGGGAAGTTAAGCTTTCTTGCCTGAGGCTGAGTGAGGGAGTGATGAAAAAAGAGCTGCCAGCTCTCCTATCCCCAGTCCAGCGTAATGCTCACGGTATCACATTCTTCCAATAAAAAGACAGACCTTCCAAAACAAGTTCATTCTTCTATAGTAAGTCTGCATTCATGTACATCTCAGTCCAGTGGTGTCACTATAAAGGAACACTTGAGCTGGGTAATTTAAAAAGAAAAGAAGTTTATTTGCAGGGCTGGGGTGGGGGCTGATGCCACTTTGAGAGGCTCAAATGGGAGGATCACTTGAGCCCAGGTATTATAGACCAGCCTGGGCAACACAGCAAGATCAGGTCTGTGAAATCTACCAGTGAGTAGGTTGTTTTGTTTTGTTTTTTTTTGAGATGGAGTCTCGCTCTGTAGCCCAGGCTGGAGTGCAGTGGTGCAATCTTGGCTCACTGCAACCTCTGCCTCCCGGGTCCCAGTTCAAGCAATTCTCCTACTTCAGCCTCTCAAGTAGCTGGGTTTACAGACATGAGCAACCATGCCCAGCAAAGTTTTGGATTTTTTAGTAAAGATGGGGTTTCACCATGTTGGCCAGTCCGGTCTTGAACTCCTGACTTCATGATCTGCCCACCTCGGCCTCCCAAAGGGCTGGGATTACAGGTGTGAGCCACCATGCCCAGCCGAGTAGATTTTATTACCTATCTACAACTTTGGCATTTGCAAACTCCGGTTAAACAGGCGTGGTTAGCTGAGCGGGATGGCGCATACCTGTAGTTCTTGCTGCTTGGGAGGCTGAGGCCAGAGGCTCACTTAAGCTCAGGAACTGAAGTCCAGTCTGTACAACAGAGAGAGATCCTGCATCTAAAAAATAAAAAATAAATAAAATTTAAAACATAGCCAGGTCCCAATTTCTTTAATAGTTATATCATAGTATGGTTTAGCTTGAACAGAGTCTCACTAAGAGCTAGAGATTCTGAACTTAATAATGAGTCTTAGCCAGGCACAGTGGCTTACGCCCGTAATCCCTGTACTTTTCGAGGCTGAGGCGGGCAGATCACCTGAGGTCAGGAGTTCAAGACCAGCCTGACCAACATGGTGAAACCCTGTCTCCAATAAAAATACAAAAAATTAGCCAGGCATCATGGCAGGTGCCTGTAATCCCAGCTACTCTGGAGACTGAGGCAGGAGAATTGCTTGAATCTGGGAGGCAGAGGTTGCAGTAAGCAGAGGTCTTGTCACTGCACTCCAGCCTGGGTGGCAGAGCAAGACCCTGTCTCAAAAAAAAAAAAAAAAGTTGCTTCAAGCATACAAAGTTTGAGCTAGAAGGGTCCTTCAAAGTCACCTTATGTACTTTCTCAATTTACAGTTGAAAAAGCTGTCTCCCAGAAGAGTCAGATGTGCTCAGGATCACACATCTAGCTACAGGCAAAGATAGGACTGGAAGTCAAGCCTGACCTCTTAAGCTTGTGCTTTTTGCTGGCAACTTTGGAAAAAATCCAACCATTCTTTGCTCTACATTCAAAGACAACCCAGGCTTCAAAGACTGAAACTATCTGATGACTGCTTGACAAGGATGTTGGGAATCTATTTGGACCAATCTTATACTACAAACTACAGTAAATTATAAACCAGAAAAAGATTTAAATGTATATATATATTTTTAGAAAACTAAGCGAAAGCATATCATGTGTATTGCAGATATAACATAAAATAGGTTTTGGATTTCTTTTCTTCTTAAAAAAATTTTTTGGCTGGGTGCGGTGGCTCATGCCTGTAATCTCAGCACTTTGGGAGGCCATGTTGGGCGAATCATCTGAGGTTGGGAGTTCGATATCAGCCTGACCAACATGGAGAAACCCCATCTCTACTGAAAATACAAAATTAGCTGAGCATGGTAGCACATGCCTGTAATCCCAGCTACTCGAGAGGCTGAGTCAGGAGAATCTTTTGGACCCAGGAGGCAGAGGTCGCGGTAAGCCAAGATCATTCCATTGCACTCCAGCCTGGACAACAAGAGCAAAACTCCATCTCAAGAAAAAAAAAATTCTGAGTCAGGTTCTTGCTCTGTTGCCAGGCTGGAATGCAGTGGCACCATCGTGACTCACTGCAGCCTTGACCTCCCGGGCTTAAGCAGTCCTTCTGCCTAAGGAGCTGGGATTGCAGATGTGCACTATCACATCCAGCTAATTTACAATTATTTTTTGTAGAGATGGGTCTCCCTGTGTTGCCCAGGATGGTCTTGAACTCCTGGGCTCAAGCAGTCCTCCTGCCTCAGCTTCCTAATGTGTTGCGATTAGAGGCGTGAGCCACCGCGCCGGGCCACCCACTCTCCTCTCTTGGTTTTCGGCTCTCTCTGAGCAATTTCTTCTCCATCTCCCCTGCCCACCCTTCAAGTTTTAGTGTTCATACAAGGACTGCAGGTCTTTCTGCTTCTCACTCAACAGAGTCTCCTGGATGACTTCACCCTGTAACTCCACATACTGTAACCATTCTTAGGAATTCCATGTCTAGGTCTACATGTGGGTCTCCTGAGCCTTTGCCCATCCTTCTCTTCCCTGCCTATCGATCTGTCAGCTCACTACCCACTTGCTTCCCATCCCTGCCCCTCCTCCTGGGTTCCCTACCTTGCTCTGTGGCACCATTCTAGAGAACTGCAAGTCATCCTTGACTTTGCCTTCCAGCAACTCTAGCTCCTGTGTACCACTCACATCCATCCACTTCTCTGTACCCTGGGCCCAGGGCCCTTACTCGGGCCTCAGCTTCACTTGCTTCATTGCAGCTGCAGGAGCTGGAGCTCCCATCTGCACCCTGACCCTGTTATTCATCCCCACTTCCTCTATCCTGAGGACAAACAGCCTCTTTACACCATAAGTATGATTTTGTCTTTTCCCGTTTAAATTCCTTTGGGGCAGTGGGCGAGGCGGCTCATGCCTGTAATCTCAGCATGTTGGGAGGCGGAGGCGGGCCAGGAGTTCAAGACCAGCCTGGCCAACGTGGCGAAACTCCGTCTCTATTTAAAATATAAAATATAAAAATTAGCCAGGTGTGGTGATACAAGCCTGTAATGCCAGCTACTCTGGAGGCTAAAGTGGGAGAATCGCTTGAATCTGGAGGCAGAGGTTACAGTGAGCTGAGATCCAACTGGGCAACAGAGCAAGACTGTGTCTCAAAAAAAAAAAAAAAACAAATTTCCTGTAGGGTTTCCCAACGGCCTCATGATAAAATCCATAATAGTGTTACAGGATTCTTTAATTTTCTATTCCCTGCTCATCCCTCCAGTTCTACTTCCCACCAACCTCACCTCACAACCTCCACTGTAACCATCTGAACCACTTGCACCGTCCCAGTGGGTCATACTTTCTCCTCCCTCTGGGCCTTTGTACAGGCAAGTTCTCTTGAGATGTAAATTCTCCATCTCTTGCAAGTTCAGAGGAAACTCTTTATTGGCTTCCTCGACTGGCTATCTCGTATACTTTCTCGAGGAGCTGTATTCTGAACTCCTAAAGTCATCAGGCACACTGACACATATGCATATCATGCCCAATACTCACTGTCATACTGAATTATAGTCGCTATTTTGCTACTTTGGGTTTTTTTAAATTGAAGTGTAATTAAGGGATAATAAAATGTATAGATCTTAACTGTTCAGTTCAGTGAGTTTTTTTGTTTTTGTTTTGAAACAGAGTCTCCCTGTCACCCAGGCTGAAGTTCAGTGGCACGATCTCAACTCACTGCAACCTCCACTTCCCAGGTTCAAGCGATTCTCCTGCCTTAGCCTCCTGAGTAGCTGGGATTAGAAGTATGTGCCACCATGCCTGGCTAATTTTGTACTTTTAGTAGAGATGGGGTTTCACAATCTTGGCCAGGCTGGTCTCAAATTCCTGACCTCATGTGACTTCCCGCCTGTTTTGGGATTACGGATGTGAGCCACCATGCCCGGACACTTCAGTGAGTTTTTTTGTTTGTTTGTCTGTTTGTTTTCCTTCTCTTTCTTTCTTTTTTTTTTTTTTTGAGACAGATTTTCACTATTGTTGCCCAGGCTGGAGAGTAATGGCAGGATCTCAGCTCACTGCAACCTCTGCCTCTCGGGTTCAAGCGATTCTCCTGCCGCGACCTCCCGAGTAGCTGGGATTACAGGTGTGCGCCACTACATCTGACTAATTTTTTTTTCTTTGTATTTTTAGGAGAGTCAGGGTTTCACCATTTTGGTCAGGCTGGTCTCAGCTTCAGGTGATCCACCCGCCTTGGCCTCCCTGGGATTACAGGCATGACCACTGCACCTGGTCCCTTCAATGAGTTTTGATGACCAAATACATTCATGTACTCATCCAGAACAAAATAACATTTCTGGGGCCAGGCGCGGTGGCTCATGCCTGTAATCCCAGCACTTTGGGAGGCCGAGGCAGGTGGATCACGAGGTCAAGAGATCAAGACCATCCTGGTCAACATGGTGAAACCCCGTCGCTACTAAAAATACAAAAAAATTAGCTGGGTGTGGTGGCATGTGCCTATGGTTTCAGCTACTCAGGAGGCTGAGGCAGGAGAATTGCCTGAGCCCAGGAGGTGGAGGTTGCGGTGAGCCAAGATCGCGCCATTGCACTCCAGCCTGGGTAACGGGAGCGAAATTCCATCTCAAAAAAAAAAAAGAACATTTCTGTCATCCCAGAAATGTGCGTGTGTGTGTCTGTACGTTCCTCTCTAGTCAACATCTCCTCACACCCATAATGGCAGCCCAGTGTAACTTGTACTTGTCTGGATAGACTGTACACTCCATGAGGGCAATTACCATGTCTACCTTCTTTTTGTTGCCCAAGCTGTAGTGCAGTGGCATGAACATGGCTCACCACAGCCTCAACTTCCTAGGCTCAAGCAATCCTCCTGCCTCAGCCTCCTGAGTAGCAGGGACCATAGGCACATGCCACCATACCCAGCTAACTATTGAAAAAAGTTTTGTAGAGATACGTTCTCCCTATGTAGCCCAAGCTCATCTCAAACCCTTTGGCTCAAGTGTTCCTCCCACCTTAGCTTCCCAAAGTGCTGGGACTACAGGTGTGAGCCACCACACCTGGCCTCCATTTTCTTTATACATTTCAAAACAGCACATAATAGACAACTTAATAAATATGAATGAAGGCATGGAATATTGAAAGAATGGATAGAAAACTGCTGTGATGGCCAGATGAGGTGGCTCACACCTGAATTCCCAGCACTTTGGGAGGCTGAGGCAGGTGGATCACCTGAGGTCAGGAGTTTGAGACCAGCCTGACCAACATGGAGAAACCCCATCTCTACTAAAAATACAAAATTAGCTGGGTGTGGTGGTGCACACCTGTAATCCCAGCTACTTGGGAGGCTGAGGCAGGAGAATATCTTGAACCTGGGAGGCGGAGGTTGCAGTAAGTTGAGATTATGCCATTGCACTCCAGCCTGGGCAACAAGAGCGAAACTCCATCTCAAGAAAAAAAAAACTGCAGGGATGACATTAATTTGTTAGGATATTTTAAGAATTAACATTACTGACTATAATAAAAATAGCTAAGAAACAAAATATAGAAGTATCCTTGAGCCTCTGTTTACCCCTGTGCTGGTAGTAAGAGCCTTCTGTAGAAGTTACAATTCAAGGGTTAGGCATTCCATCCCCAATAACAGTCAACAGAAGTCAAAATAAACCTTTTTGGATTCCACAAAATTTGAATTTCACACTGAAGTGATTCAATTTTAAAATATGTTTACTTCAAGTCAAGTGTCTGAGTACCGTATACATAATAATATCATCTCAAACAGCTATAAAAATGTGAAAATATGACATTTCAGACATTCACCAAGACACATTGCTGATAGGTTGCAGTTATCACATTTAGCATGAGCTTCAGGTATTAAAAGTAGGCTGCCTGCGGTGGTTCACGCCTGTAATTCCAGCACTTTGGGATGCCAAGGTAGGCAGATTACTTCCGGTCAGGAATTCGAGACCAGCCTGACCAACATGGCGAAACCCTGTCTATACTAAAAATACAAAAATTAGCCAGGCTTGGTGATATGTACCTATAATCTCAACTACTTGGGAGGCTGAGGCAAAAGAATCGCTTAAACCTGGGGAGGCAGACGCTGCAGTGAGCTGAGATTGTACTTAAGTACAATCTTTAAGTTGACTTAATCTCCCCATCCTTTTGAGAAATGCTGGCAGTGTCAAGAAGACAATAAATACATTAAAAAAAGACAATAAATGGGTCTAACCCTCATTTCAAAGATCATAATTAATACATTTATTAAAACCTTGGCTGGGTGCAGTGGCTCAAGCCTGTAATCCCAGCACTTTGGGAGGCCGAGGCAGGTGGATCACAAGGTCAAGAGATCGAGACCATCCTGGTCAACATGGTGAAACTCCGTCTCTACTCAAAATACAAAAAATTAGCTGGGCATGGTGGTGCATGCCTGTAGACCCAGCTACTCAGGAGGCTGAGGCAGGAGAATTGCCTGAACCCAGGAGGCGGAGGTTGCGGTGAGCCGAGATCGCGCCATTGCACTCCAGCCTGGGTAACAAGCGAAACTCCGTCTCAAAAAAACAAAAACCTTAATTGTGTGTGGTGCTATGCCAGACTTAATGATTCACACAGAGAATTAGCTAAACCTTGCCTCTCTCCTCTAACAGTTTACAATCCAAGGCAGACAGGGTGACGCTTTTGCACATCTACAGCCAAATTAGACAGATACAATGAAATAAAACAGTCAACTGATAAATGAACAAAATAGACATTCAGAGATGGAGATACTCAGATGGTTGCCTTGAAAATTCCAATTTCAAGCTATGCGGGACAAAAAGTATAGTATTCTTATCCATCACAACGTTCCTTACAATCGTATACGAATATACATGTGCCTCATAATTGTTCCCAAAAATGTCAACCTTTTGTCCAACCTCATTCTAAAACCCTTATACCTTCTAGGGTCACAACACTTGTAGTAATTTCTTCCTTTTTTTCTTTTTGAGATAGGGTCTTGCTCTGTCACCCAAACTAGAGTGTGGTGGCATGACCATGGCTTACTGCAGCACTGATCTTCCTGGCTCAAGTGATCCTCTTCCCTCAGCCTCCCAAGTAGCTGGGACCACAGGCATGCACTACCATGCCTGGCCAATTCTGGTTTTGGTTTTTGTTTTTTGTAGAGACAAGGTCTTTTTTTTTTTTCCTGTTGCCCAGGCTGGAGTGCAATGGCATGATCTTGGCTCACTGCAACCTCCGCCTCTCGGGTTCAAGAGATTTTCCTGCCTCCTGAGTAGCTGGGATTACAGGAGCATGCCACCATGCCCGGCTAATTTTTTTTTTTTTTTTTACATTTTTAGTAGAGACAGGGTTTCACCATATTCGTCAGGCTGGTCTCAAACTCCTGACCTCGTGATCTGCCTGCCTCAGCCTCCCAAAGTGCTGGGATTATAGGCATGAGCCTCTGCACCCAGTTAGAGACAAGGCTTGCTATGCTGCCCAGGCTGGTCTCAGACTCTTGGCCTCAAGCAATCCTCCTGCCTTGGCCTCCCAAAATGGTGGGATTACAGGCATGAGCCACCATGCCTGGCTCCTTGTAGTAATTTTGTAATGAACCATAATTTCAAATGGTATTCTCGAACAAACATCTGACTATGTCTTTGCTAAAATATTAATAAAATAGCCTTTTCTTTTCAACATTCCAAAACAGCTCTTTTGATCTTGCATTGAAAATTTTTTTGTTTCAACTGACTCAGTTCTATTTAATTCTTATCTCCCCTACTGCAAGTTAACTTTTTTTTCCTTTCTTTGAGATAGAGTTTCACTCTTGTTGCCCAGGCTGGAGTACAATAACGAGATCTCAGCCCACTGCAACCTCCACCTCCCAGGTTCAAGTGATCCTCCTGCTCCAGCCTCCTGAGTAGCTGGAACCACCAGTGGGTGCCATCAGGCCTGGCTAATTTCTTTAGTAGAGACGGGGTTTCACCATATTGGCCAGCCTGGTCTCAGAACTCCTGACCTCAGATGATCGACCCTCCTGGGCCTCCCAAAGTGCTGGGATTACAGGGATGAGCTGCCACACCTGCCCAAGTTAATTCTTTAGAATGGCCCCTTTAATTTGAATGACTAATTATTACATCGTTGGACATTTGAAAAAAATATTTTGGGCCAGGCACGGTGGCTCAGCAATATACACACAGGTGCGTACACTGACGTGACATCCAGAGAAAAGTTCTTGGCATTTGCTCTTGATATGTTTATACCTGGGTATGAACCAATAGTCCTGAAGCTGCAAGTGGAAACTGCAGTAGATTCAGATCCATGTTTCAAGTCACTCTGATTATCACTTTTCTTTTTGAGACAGGGTCTTGTTTTGTTGCCCAGGCTGGAATGCAATGGCACAATCACAGCTCACTATAGCCTCCACCCCTGGGCTCAAGCAATCCTCCTGCCTCAGCCTCCCAAGTAGCTGGAACCACCAGTGGGTGCCACCATGCCCAGCTAACTTCTGTATTTTTTGTCGAGATGGGGTTTTGCCTTTTTGCCCAAAGTGATCTTGAACTCCTGGGCTCAGGCAATTCTCCCACCTCAGCTTCCCAAAATACTGGGATTACAGGCGTGAGCTACTGCACCCAGACTGAAAATTATCTTTAAAATGATCGCAGTTGCCTGGCTGAGTAATGTATAGTTACTAGAATAGGCACAACAGAGGTGCCATAAAAAATGTTAGTAGATGAATGATGTCATCCAAATTTTATATATATTTTTTTCTTGTAAACGAGTGACCTATCACTGAAATTTTCAGTTTGTGATAGATAAGGGGGTGGGGGAGAAATGTCCAGATCTGTTATAATCCCTAGCTTTCTAAAATTTCTCTAAAGCACTGCTCTCCAAATCTTATGTCTAAGAATAGAAATATCCTGAAGAGCTGACCTGATACAAGTATTTTTTAGTTGTTTGATAATGCTATTCATCTCGACTCTCAGTAGAAGAGAGGGTAGCAAAGATTAGGATGCCTTTCCAAAAATATCGAAGCCTTTATCCCACAGCAGTGAGCATTACCTTGAGCAGAGTTATCTTGCTTGGAGAGTTGACTATAAAGCTGGCTCTAAGGACTGAAATCTTAATTTTTTTTCTTTTTTTTTTTTTGAGATGGAGTTTCGCTCTTGTTACCCAGGCTGGAGTGCAATGGCGCGACCTCGGCTCACCGCAACCTCCGCCTCCTGGGTTCAGGCAATTCTCCTGCCTCAGCCTCCTGAGTAGCTGGGATTACAGGCACACGCCACCATGCCCAGCTAATTTTTTGTATTTTTAGTAGAGATGGGGTTTCACCATGTTGACCAGGATGGTCTCGATCTCTTGACCTCGTGATCCACTCGCCTCGGCCTCCCAAAGTGCTGGGATTACAGGCGTGAGCCACCGCGCCCAGCCCTAATTTTTTTTCTTTTAATTTTTTTTTCAATTACAAAAGGAAAATGCATCATTGTGAGAAATATGGAAATGTGGACAAAAGAAAATTAAAATTATAATTCCACTACCTAAAGATAATCAGTACTAGAATTTTGATGTGTATCTGACAATTACAATAGCCAAACTTAATATTTACTGAGTCTTCTAATTTTTTAAAAAATGGTGGCCGGGAAAGGTGGCTCACCAGGAGGCCAAGGCAGGTGGACCACCTGAGGTCAGGAGTTCGAGACCAGCCTGGTCAATATGGTGAAACCCACCTCGCTACTAAAATACAAAAATTAGCCAGATGTGGTGGTACGAGCCTATTATCCAGCTACTCCGGAGGCTGAGGCCAGTGAATTGCTTGAGCCTCGGAGGTAGAGGTTGTAGTGAACTGAGATCACACCACTGTACTCAAGCCTGGGAGACAGAGCTAGACTCTATATCCAAAAAAAAAAAAAAAAAAAAAAAAAAAGCTAAGCACTATGCATTAGAACACAGATGTTTGCAGCCTGGGTGTGGTGGCTCACACCTGAAATCCCAGCACTTTGGGAGGCCAAGGCGGGTGGGTCACCTGAGGTGAGGAGTTTGAGTCCAGCCTGGCCAACATATCGAAACCCTGTCTCTACTAAAAATACAAAAGTTAGCCTGGCATGGTGGTGGGCACCTGTAATCGCAGCTACTCTGGAGGAAGAGGCAGAAGAATCGCTTGAACCTGGGAGGCAGAGGTTGCAGAGAGCCTAGATTGCACCACCGCACTCCAGCCTAGGCAACAGAAGGAACTCCATCTCAAAAAAAAAAAAAAAAAAAAGGCCGGGTGCAGTGGCTCACACCTGTAGTCTAAGCACTTTGGGAGGCCAAGGCAGATGGATCACGAGGTCAGGAGTTCAAGAACAGCGTGACCAACATGATGAAATCCTGTCTCTACTAATAATACAAAAATTAGCCGGGCATGGTGGCGGATGCCTGTAGTCCCAGCTACTCCGGAGGCTGAGGCAGGAAAATGGCTTGAACCCAGGAGGTAGAGTTTGTAGTGAGCTGAGATCGCACCATTGCACTCAAGCCTGGGCAACAAGAGCAAAATTCCATCTCAAAAAAAGAATAAAAAGAAAAAAAGAAAGAAAAAGAAAAAGGAGGCTGGTCGCAGTGGCTCACGCCTGTAATCCCAGCACTTTGGGAGGCTGAGGTGGGGGACCACGAGATCAGGAGATCAAGACCATTCTGGCCAACATGGTGAAAGCCAGTCTCTACTAAAAATACAAAAAATTAGCTGGACATGGTGGTGCATGGCTATGGTCCCAGCTACTTGGGAGGCTGAGGCAGAAGAATTGCTTGAACCTGAGAGGTAGAGGTTGCAGTGAGTCAAGATTGTACCACTGTACTCCAGCCTGGGCAACAGAGAAAGACTCCATCAAAGAAGAGAGAGAGAGAGAGAGAGAGAGAGGAGGCCAGGCGTGGTGGCTCACACCTGTAATCCCAGCACTTTGGGAGGCTGAGGTGGGCTATTACCTGAGGTTGGGAGTTCGAGACTAGCATGACCAACATGGAGAAACCCCATCTCTGTTAAGAATACAAAATTAGCTGGGATGGTGGTACATGCCTGTAATCCCAGCTACTCGAGAGGCTGAGACAGGAAAACCTCTGAACCTGGGAAGCAAAGGTTGCGGTGAGCCGAGATTGTACCACTGCTCTCCAGCCTAGGCAACAAGAGTGAAACTCTGTCTCAAAAAGAAAAAACAATAGTATCTCACTCTATCACCCAGGCTGCAGTGCAGTGGCACAATTATAGCTCACTGCAGCCTCAAACTCCTGGGTTCAAGCAATACTCCCACCTCAGCCTCCTGAGTAGCTGGGTCTACAGGTACATGCCAATATACATGGCTAATTTAAAAAAACTTTTGTTTTTTGAGACAAAGTATCACTCTGTTGTGCAGGCTTGAGTACAGTGGTGCCATCTCGGCTCACTGCAACCTCCACCTCCCGGGTTCAATCGATTCTCATGCCTCAGCCTCCCCAGTAGCTGGGATTACAGGTGTCAACCACCATGCCCAGCTAATTTTTGTATTTTATTAGTAGAGACAGGGTTTCATCATGTTAGCCTGGCCTCAAGTGATTCACCCGCCTCAGCCTCCCAAAGTGCTGGGATTACAGGTATTAGCCACTGTGCCTGGTCAAAATGTTTTTTCGTAAAGGTAGAGTCTCATTATGTTGTCCAGGCTGGTCTTGAACTTCTGACCTCAAGAGACCCTCCTGCCTCAGCCTCCCAAAGTGTTGGGATTTCAGGTGTGAATGACCACACCTGGCTTATTGAGTCTAAATAATGACATTTTCCTTATTTTGATTTGCATTTCTTTTATTTTTGGTAGTTACACATTTTTTTCTTTTTCTTTTTCTCCCATCTTTATTGAAGTGTAATTGACAAATTAAAAACTATATATTCAAGGTGTACAATATGATGTTTTGATATATTTATACACTGTAAAATGATCACCACAATCAGGCTAATTAACATATCTATCACCTCATATGATAACCATTTTTTGGTGGCAAGAACACTTAAGCTTTACTCTGTTAGAAAATTTCAAGTAAGGCCGGGTGCGGTGGCTCACGCCTATAATCCCAGCACTTTGGGAGGCCAACACGGGTGGATCACAAGAGATCAAGACCATCCTGGTCAACATGGTGAAACCCCGTCTCTACTAAAAATACAAAAATTAGCTGGGCATGGTGGCGCGTGCCTGTAATCCCAGCTACTCGGGAGGCTGAGGCAGGAGAATTGCCTGAACCCAGGAGGTGGAGGTTGCGGTGAGCCGAGGTCGCGCCATTGCACTCCAGCCTGGGTAACAAGAGCGAAACTCCGTCTCAAAAAAAAAAAAAAAAAGAAAGAAAGAAAATTTCAAGTATACAATACATTATTATTAATTAGTTACCGTATGCTGCATGTTTGATCTCTAGAATTTATTCATCTTATAATTGAAACTTTCCTTTGACCAAAATTATCCCATTTCTCCCTCCCTATGGCTCTTGTCAACCAACCATCTACTTTTGTTTCTGAGTTTGACTTCTTTAGATACCACATATAATGAGATCATGCAGTGTTTATCTTGAGTTGAACTTTTTTTCATCAAGCCAAATGTTATAGTGTCTGTACGTATTTTAGAAGCAAATGAGACTTGTAATGGATAAATAGGTCTTCAGCATTGACTGGTTTGGAACTAACTTTTGAACATGAAAAGGTAGTTCCTGGCCAGGCACTGTGGCTCACGCCTGTAACCCGCGCACTTGAGAGGCTAAGGCAGGCAAAACACTTGAGGTCAGGAGATCAAGACCAACCTGGCCAACATGGTGCAACTCTGTCTTTACAAAAAATACAAAAATTAGCTGGGTTGGCCGGGCGTAGTGGCTCACGCCTATAATCCAAGCACTTTGGAGGCCAAGGCGGGCGGATCACCTGAGGTCAGGAGTTCAAGACCAGCCTGACCAACGTGGTGAAACCTCGTCTTAAAAAAAAAATTAGCTGGGTGTAGTGGCACCTGCTTATAATCCCAGCTATTTGGGAGGCTGAGGCAGGAGAATCGCTTGAACCTGGGAGGAGACTGAGATGAGCCAAGATCACGCCACTGCCCTCCAGCTGGGTGAAAGAGCAAGACTCTGTCTCAAAAAAAAAAAAAAAAGAAAAAAGAAAAGAAAAAGAAAAGGTAGTTAGTAAAACGGTCAAATCTTAAATAAATGTAGATTTCTTAGGAATTGTTTTCTTTTCCCCCTTCTCTCTCTTTCTCTCTCTTTTTTTTAACCATTTGATGACTCTATCAGATCTGAGTTCTTGATACACAGAATTCTTCTATCCTACTAATATAATATGCTTTCCCCAGAAAACAGTCAATCTCTACAAGCCAGCTCAGGGCTGGGCCATGCTGGATTCCAAGGGCAGTGGGAAAAGTTTAAAGAATTAGCAATTCTAGGCTGGTTGCAGTGGCTCACACCTATAATCCCAGCACTCTAGGAGGGCCGATCACTTGATGTCAGTAGTTCAAGACCAGCCTGCCCAACATGGTGAAATTCCATCTCTACTGAAAATGCAAAAAGAAAAAACTAGCCAGATGTGTTGGCATGTGCCTGTAATCCCAGCTACTTGGGAGACTGAGGCAGGAGAATCACTTGAACATGGGAGGCAGACATTGTAGTGAGCAGAGATCACACCACTGCACTCCAGCCTGGGTGACAGAGTAAGACTCTGTTTCTTTTTCTTTTTTTTTTTTTGAGACAGAGTCTAGCTCTGTCACCCAGTCTGGAGGACAGTGCACAATCTCAGCTTACTGCAACCTCTGCTTCCTGGGTTTTAAGCGATTCTCCTGCCTCAGCCTCCCCTCTAGCTGGGATTATAGGTGTGCACCATCACGCTTGGGTAATTTTTGTATTTTTAGTAGAGTCAAGGTTTCACCATGTTAGCCAGACTGGTCTTGAACTTCTGACCTCAAGTAATCCACCTGCCTTGACCTCCCAAAGTGCTGGGATTACAGGTATGAGCAACAATGTTTGGTCGAGACTCTGTTTCGAAAAAAAAAACCAAACAAACCCAGAATTAGCAATAAGTATATACTCAAAAGAACTGAGGTATATGCTAAGTATATACTCAAAAGAACTGAAATAGATATCAAAACAAACACTTGTACATGAATGTTCATAGCAGTGCTATAAACAAGAATCAAAAGACAGATATAACCCAAATGTCCATCAACTGATGAATGGCTTAAAACATTGTGGTATATATACACAACAGAATATCATTCAGCCATAAGAAGGAATGAACGAAGTACTGATACATGTTACAATATGAATGAATCTGGAAAACACTGTACTAAGTCAAAGAAACCAGACACAAAAAGTCACTTATTGTATCGAGCCCGCCCCTCCTCCCCCCACTCCTTGTTTGTTTCTTCTGCCTCAGCCTCCTGAGTAGCTGGGATTACAGGCATGCACCACCACACCTGGCTACGTTTTTTGTTTGTTTGTTTAGTAGAGACAGGGTTTTGCCATGTCAGCCATCTGGTCTCAAACTCCTGACCTCAGGTGATCTGCCCACCTCGGCCTCCCAAAGTGCTGAGATTACAGGCAAGAGCCGCCATGCCTGGCCTAATTATTCACTTTAAAATGGTTAACTTGAGGTCATATGAATTTCATCTCAATTTTTTTCTTTTTTCTTTTCTTTACTCTTCTGTTCCATTAGTTTCCCTTGGTGTCATCTCAATTTTTAACAAGCTAAACAAAATAAAGAATTAGCCTTTCCACTGGGCACAGTGGTTCATGCCTGTAATCCCAGCACTTCTGGAGGCTGAGGCAGGAGAATTGCTTGAGCCCAGGAATTTGAGACCAGCTTGGGCAACATAGCAAGACCCTGTCTCCACAAAAAGTAAAAAATTTAGCCAGGCATGGTGGTGCGTGCCTGTGGTCCCAGCTACTCAGAAGGCTGAGGTGGAGGGGGTGGCTGAGCCCTCACAGTGAAGGCTACAGTGGTGACTGCCCCATTGCACTCCAGCCTGCATGACAGAGTATGACCCTGTCTAAAAAAAAAAAAAAAACTTTTAAAAATTTTTGATTTTGTGAAAAGTTTGATAAGTTCTTTTTTTTTTTTTTAGACAGATTATTGCTCTGTCACCCAGGCTGGAGTGCAGTGGCATGATCTTGGCTCCCTGCAGTCTCTGCCTCCCAGGTTCAAGTGATTCTTCTGCCTCAGCCTCCTGAGTGGCTGGGAATACAGGCATGTACCACCACATCTGGCTAATTTTTATATTTTTAGTACAGATGGGGTTTCACCATCTTAGCCAGGCTGCTCGTGAACTCCTCACCTCGTGATCCGCATGCTTTGGCCTCCGAAAGTGCTGGGATTACAGGCGTGAGCCACCGCCCCGGGTCAATAAATTCATCAATATAGTGGAGCCATAGATATAACATTCAAAGTATTTGTTCCCTAGCATGTTTCTCCTTTCAATCTTTATTTAACCACTAGTATTAACATGTTGAAAGTAGACCAGGGGCAGTGGTTCACACTTGTGATCCCAACACCTTGGGAGGCTAAGGTGGGAGGATGGCTTGAGGCCAGGAGGTCAAGGCTGCAATGAGCTATAACCATACCACTGACAAGTAGAGCAACCCCAAGACACATAATTGTTAGATTCACCAGGGTGGAAATAAAGGAGAAAATTCTAAGAGCAGCTAGAGAGAAAGGTCAGGTTACCCATAAAGGGAAGCCTGTCAGACTCACAGCAGATCTCTCAGCAGAAACCCTACAAACTAGAAGAGAGTGGGGGTCAATATTCAATATCCTCAAAGAAAAGAATTTTCAACCCAGAATCTCATATCCAGCCAAACTAAGATTTATAAATGAAGGAAAAATAAAATTATTCACGAACAAGCAAACACTCAGAGATTTCATCACCACCAGGCCTGCTTTACAAGAGCTTCTAAAAGAAGC
>CM052656.1:10226181-10252185 GCA_028533165.1 Leontopithecus rosalia | reverse complement strand
AAACGACAATACCAAACTCACAAATATCAATATTAATCCTAAATTTAAATGGATTAAACACCCCAATCAAAGACACAGACAAGCAAACTGAATAAAAAGTCAAAACACATTGGTACACTGTATCCAGATCCATCTCATAAGGAAGGACACACAAAGACTCAAAACAAGGGTTGGTGGAAGACTCACCAATCAAATGGAGAGAAAAAAAAACAGGAGTTGTAACTTTCGTCTCTGACAAAATAGACATTAATAGTAACAAAGACTAAAAGAAACGAAGAAGGACATTACATAATGGTAACAGGATCAATGTAACAACAGGAGTCAATGATCATAAATATATATGCACCCAATATAGGAACACCCAGATATGTAAGACAAGTTTTTTCTTTTTCTTTTTTTTTTTGAGACGGAGTTTCGCTCTTGTTACCCAGGCTGGAGTGCAATGGCGTGATCGCGGCTCACCGCAACCTCCGCCTCCTAGGTTCAGGCAATTCTCCTGCCTCAGCCACCTGAGTAGCTGGGATTACAGGCACGCGCCACCATGCCCAGCTAATTTTTTGTATCTTTAGTAGAGACAGGGTTTCACCATATTGACCTGGATGGTCTCGATCTTTTGACCTCGTGATCCACCCGCGTCGGCCTCCCAAAGTGCTGAGATTACAGGCTTGAGCCCCCGCGCCCGGCCGACAAGTTCTTAATGACTTATAAAGAGACTTGGACTCCTGCACAATAATAGCGGGAGACTCTGACACCACATTGTTAATATTCGACGGATCAGTGAGATAGAAAATTAACAGAGACATCTATGATTTGAACTCAGACCTGGAACAAGTAAACTCAGTGAATATTTATAGAATTCTTCACCCCAGGTCCACAGAACATACATTTTTCTCAGTATCACATTACACCTATTTTGAAAGTGACCACATAATTGGAAGTAAATCACTCTTCAGCATTTGCATAGCATTTCACAGATTTAAATGAAATATTGGTTGTCTGTTTATTATTTTCTTTCCTTATTCCTTCCTATTATTATTCTTTCCTTAATCTTTCATAAAAAAAGAAAGAAAGAAAGCTTGCTTTAAAAAATAGGAGGGTTACATAGAGGAGATGTCGGGGGCATTAATTAATGTTCAGGAAAAAAAAAAGAGCAGGGCTCAAACCCAGTTTCTGCCTGGGTGGAAGCCGTGGGGCTTTGAGCAATCTATTTAATTTCTACCTCGGTTTCTTCATGAGTAAACTAGGAATAGCCGTATGTTTCCATAAACAAACAAACAAAAAACCATACCATTGACTTCAGCCTGGGTGACAGAGCGAAACCCCATCTCTTTTTTTTTTTTTTTTTTTTTTTTTTGAGACGGAGTTTCGCTCGTTACCCAGGCTGGAGTGCAATGGCGCGATCTCGGCTCACCGCAATCTCCGCCCCCTGGGTTCAGGCAATTCTCCTGCCTCAGCCTCCCGAGTAGCTGGGATTACAGGCACGCGCCACCGTGTCCAGCCATTTTTTGTAATTTTTTAGTAGAGACGGGGTTTCACTATGTTGACCAGGATGGTCTCGATCTGTTGACCTCGTGATCCACCCGCCTCGGCCTCCCAAAGTGCTGGGATTACAGGCTTGAGCCACCACGCCCGGCCTCCCCATCTCTTAAAAGTGGAAAATTATGGAAAAGATGTTGGTTGACTTAATTACTCCTGAATGCTTTTTCCGAAAGAAAAAAAGTCATGTAATTTATGTTCTCAGGATAGTTTGTACTTACAAAGAATCAAATCTAGAAGCTTACATCCCATTCCTAAATCTATTACTAAAAGATTAGTTGGAAATTTACATTCCAAGTGGATTCATTATTAACAGAGAAACAAATGAAATGTTCGATCGTGTTCAAGACTGTTGCTTGGCACTTATTTGCCAAATGGGCTTTTTATCTCTAGATTTATATTGAGGGTTTTTTTTTTGCATGTAGGAATATTTATCATTTGTGCAAGAGAGATCGGGCATCAAGTAAATATTTTAAAGGTGTTTAAAATTTGTCGGGGGGAAGTCCCAGTTTGGGTGTTAATCTCCACCCTCTCCCCATCCTCCCCACTTCCTGCCTATTCTCCAAATGTGGTATACTGCCTATTGACCCTTGGTGTTACTGAATAAAGGGTGTTCAGAAAACATTTTGGAATGGACTCATGCCTGTAATCCCAGCACATTGGGATGTCAAGGCAGGAGGATCGCTTCAGCCCAGGAGTTTAAGACTAACCTGGGTAATGTAGTGAGATCCTGTCTCTATAAAATAAAATACAAAAATAAATATAAAGAAAAGAAATATCTTGGGCTGAGTGCAGGAGCTTGCACCTGCAGTCCCAGCACTTTGAAAGGCCAAGGCAGGTGGATCGCTTGAGCCCAGGAGTTCGAGACCAGCCTGGGCAGCATGGTGAAACTCCATCTCTATAAAAAATGCAAAAATTTGGCTGGGCACAGTGGTTCATGCCTGTAATCTCTGCACTTTGGGAGGCCAAGTTGGGCAGATCACTCGAGGTCAGGAGTTCGAGACCAGACTGGCCAAGATGATGAAACCCCAACTCTACTAAAAATACAAAAATTAGCTGGACATGATTGTGGATGCCTGTAATCCCAGCTATTCAGGAGGCTGAGGCAGGAGAATCTCCTGAACCCAGGAGGCAGAGGTTGCAGTGAGCCAAGATCATGCCACTGCAATCCAGCCTGAGCAACAAAATGAGATCCCCTCTCAAAAAATAGATAAATAAGGCCAGGCACGTTGACTCACGCCTGTAATCTCAGCACTTTGGGAGGCCGAGGTAGGCGGATCACAAAGTCAGGAGTTTGAGACCAGCCTGACCAACATGGTGAAACCCTGTGTCTACTAAAACTACAAAAATTAGCTGGGTGTAGTGGCATGCGCCTGTAATCCCAGCTACTTAAGAGGCTGAGGGAGGAGAATCACTTCAATCCAGGAGGCAGACGTTGCAGTGAACCAAGATTGCACCACTGCACTCCAGCCTGGGCGACAGAGCGAGACTCCATCTCAAAAAAATTTTTAATTAATTAATTAAATAAATAAAATAAAATATTGACATGGAGTGGTGAAAGGGAAGATAGATATATTTTGAAGGAAGATATTATAAAGGAATTAGCGATGATTAAGAATGTGAAATTGGCCGGGCGCGGTGGCTCAAGCCTGTAATCCCAGCACTTTGGGAGGCCGAGGCGGGTGGATCACAAGTTCAAGAGATCGAGACCATCCTGGTCAACAAGGTGAAAACAAGGTGAAACCCCGTCTCTACTAAAAATACAAAAAATTAGCTGGGCATGGTAGCGCGTGCCTGTAATCCCAGCTACTCGGGAGGCTGAGGCAGGAGAATTGCCTGAACCCAGGAGGCAGAGGTTGCGGTGAGCCGAGATCGTGCCATTGCACTCCAGCCTGGGTAACAAGAGCGAAACTCCGTCTCAAAAAAAAAAAAAAAAAAAAAAGTGAAATTACTCCCCAAAATTACAAGTCTAGGGGTCTGGGAGCCCTTTCACCAACTGTGATGTACAAGTCAGGAATTAGAGTCAGTCTGAAAGATAAGGTGATAAACTTCTTTAGTTTTACTGGAAGTGTGATTAAGTCCCAAGTGTCTGTAGGACAAGCCATGCCGACAAGAGTTAGAACAGGCTGGAGACGCTGGATGGGGAAGTTACGTCAGCATCTCCTCCAGCGACTTGAATCCTTCCCAGACCATCATCCCTTATGGAACGATTTTTTTCCTCCCATCACATCAGCATTCATTCCAAAATATTTTCTTTCCTTCTCTCTCTCTTTCTTTCTTTTTTTGAGATGGAGTCTCGGGCTCTGTTGCCCAAGCTGGAGTGCAATGGCAAGATCTCGGCTCGCTGCAATCCCCCTCCACCTCCCAAACTCAAATGATCCTCTTACCTCAGCCTCCAAAGTAGCTGCAACTACGGACATGCGCCACTGCACCTGGCTAATTTTTTTTTTCTTTTTGAGAAGGAGTTTCGCTCTTGTTGCCCAGGCTGGAGTGCAATAGCACCATCTTGGCTCACTGCAACCTCCACCTCCTGGGTCCAAGCGATTCTACTGCCTCAGCCTCTGGAGTAGCTGGGATTACAGGTGCCCACCACCACACCTGGCTAATTTTTTGTATTTTTAGTAGAGACAGGGTTTCACCATGTTGGTCAGGCTGGCCTCAAACTCCTGACTTCAGGTGATCTGCCCGCCTCGGCCTCCCAGAGTGCTGGGATTATAGGCATGAGCCACCGTGCCAGTCCCAGGCTAATTTTTGTAACTTTTGTAGAGATAATTTCTCCATGTTGCCCAGGCTGGTCTTGAGCTCCTGGGCTCAAGTGATCCACCTGCCTTGGCCTCCCAAAATGTTGGGACTGCAGGCAGGAGTTACTGTGCCTGGTTTGTTCCAGAATCTTTGGCCTAAGAAGATAATTGCTGTTACCACCTCCTCCAGATTTTATTTTTCTTTCTCATTTAACAACTGTCTTTCTAGTCTTGGCCCTTGCCCGCTCATGCATTCCTCTTCTTCCCAAAATACAGCTTTTGCTTAACATAGTTTTCCTGATTAAATTCACCTTAATCCGCTTACCTTAAGGCCTTTTTTTTTTGGTCTGAAGTCTTTTTTTTTTTGAGATAAAGTTTCGCTCTTGTCACCGAGGCTGGAGTGCAATGGTGCGATCTCGGCTCACCGCAACCTCCACCTCCTGGGTTCAAGCAATTCTCCTGCCTCAGCCTCCTGAGTAGCTGGGACTACAGGCGCGCACCACCATGCCCAGCTAATTTTTGTATTTTTAGTAGAGACGGTGTTTTACCTTGTTGACCAGGATGGTCTCGATCTCTTGACCTTGTGATCCACCCGCCTCGGCCTCCCAAAGTGCTGGGATTATAGGCGTGAGCCACCGCGCCCAGCCTGAATTCTTTCAACGTGAGGTTGGAAGAGACTTTAGAATCTTCTTATTCAAATGCCTGCAAGTGTATGAATCCACACTTCTATCTTTTTATTTTTTATTTTTGAGACAGAGTCTCGCTTTGTCACTCAGGCTGGAGTGCAATGGCACAATCTCAGCTCTCTGCAACCTCCACCTCCCGGGTTCAAGCGATTCTCTCACCTCTGCCTCCCAAGGAGGCAGAGACTGTGCCTGGGACTACAGGCACACACCACCACACCCAGATAATTTTTGTATTTTTAGTAGGGGGAGGTTTCACCATGTTGGCCAGGCTGGTCTCAAACTCTTGACCTCAAGTGATCCACCTACCTCAGCCTCCCAAAGTGTTGGGATTACAAGCATGAGCCACCGTGCCTGGCCTGTATCTTTTGATAAAATAAAATCTCAACAATTTGTGTGGGTTGGGAAAATGTCTGTCTGAATTAGTAAAAATTCTGAATTATAATAATTTTGAAAGTGATATGATTTTAGCACATTCAAGTGTGTGCAATAATGCTGAATAGATCAAATACGATTTAAGAAAATTGAAATTCTTAGAAATTTGCTTTTATGAATAATTATGATTTATCCTGCATTCAATAAAAAATTTATGTTTGTACAACCCTTTATAGTTTTCAAACACTTTCTTTATAGTATTTATTTTGAAGTAGAGAAGGCAAGTGTTATATTTGCAATTTCAGAGGCAATATGAAAGCTAGTGACATGGCCAGGCTCAGTGGCTTGCACCTGTAATCCCAGTACTTTGGGAGGGCAAGGTGGGCGGATCATTTCAGCCCAGGAGTTTGGGACTGTCCTGGGCAATGTGGTGAAACGTGTCTACCAAAAAAAAAAAAAAAAAAGAAGAAAGAAAAAATATTAGCTTGGTGCAAAAGCAAGTGCAGCTTTTGCCGTTACTGTCAATGGTAAACACACACACACACACACACACACACACACACACACAATTATTTAGCACCAACCTAAAATACAAAAATTAGCTGAGCATAGTGATGCACTCCTGTAATCCCAGCTACTTGGAAGTCTGAAGTGGGAGGACCACCCGAGCCCAGGAGGTCAAGGCTGCAGTGAGCTTAAGTGTGTCACTGCCATACTGCATTCCAGCCTGGGTAACAGAGAGACCTTGTCAGAGAGAAGAAAGAAAAGAAAGAAGGAAAGGAAGGAAGAAAGAAAGGAAGGGAGGAAAAGAAAAAGAGAGAAAGAGAGGAGAGAGAGAGAGAGAAAAAGAAAGAAAGAAAGAAAAGAAAGAAAGAAAAGAAAGAAAGAGTGAGCCAGTGACTTACCCGAAATGTGTCAAAAATTACCCAGCTTATCAGTTTTTAAAAATATTTTCATAAGAATAGAGATGGGTCTCCAGAATTAGTTCTAAAAAGTTAAATAAATAAATAAATAAATAAAATTAAAAGAGATGTTTAAAAAAAGAATAGAGATGGGGTCTCACTTTGTTGCCCAGGCTGGTCTTGAACTCCTAAAGGCAAATGATCCTCTCATCTTGGCCTTCTGAAGTGCCAGGATTACAGACATGAGCCACTGTGTCCAGCCCAGTTTTTGTTTTTGTTTTTGGATATAATAATAATAACAGCTGGCCAGGTGTGGTGGTTCACGCCTGTAATCGTGGAACTTTGGGAGGCCAAGGCAGGCAGATCACCTGTGGTTAGGAGTTCAAGATCAGCCTGGCCAAGATGGTGACACCCTTTCTCTACTAAAAATACAAAAAGTAGCCGATGTGGTGGTGGGCACCTGTAGTACTCCGGAGGCTGAGGCAAGAGAAGCACTTGAACCCAAAAAGTGGAGGTTTCAGTGAGCAGAGATTGCACCATGGCACTCCAGCCTTGGTGACAGAGCAAGACTCTGTCTAAAAATAATAATAACAACAGCTAACATTTATTGTGATTTACTAAGTCCCAGACACAATTCTTAGCACTCTACATGTATTTCTCATCATAGCCCCTGAAGTTTGTACTGTTAATATTCCCATGTGATAGATGAAAAAACCGAGGCACAGGGGATGAACTAATTGCCCGAAGTCCCATGACAGTAAGTGGTGGGGCCAGACTGAAGCCCAGACAGTCTGATTACATGGGCCACGCTTTTAATTATAACATGCAAGTAGTACATGTTATAATACGTGAACCTGGTTCAGAAGAACAGAGGTGTTGTATTTCAAATAGGTTAAAGTGGTGTCTATTATGACCTGGTTTGCATGGCTCATTTCCTTAGAATTGCTTCCCATGCAGGAAGAAAAGAATTCTCAGAGCTGGCCATCCAAATCTTTGTACAGGTATTCATGAGTGTATGTTAATGAGGTTTACCTGTGCTCAATTTGTATACATTATTCTGCATTTGCTGCTAGGCCACTTGCTCTCATGTGATGATTCTATTTCTCCAATTAGACTGAGGGGCGGATATTAATGTCTGGTTTCTTTGCTCTCCAATACAGTTCTGTGTTAAAAATTAGGTGTTAGTCGGGCGCAGTGGCTCACTCCTGTAGTCCCAGCACTTTGAGATGCTGAAGCAGGTGGATCACTGAGGCCAGGAGTTCGAGACCAGCCTGGTCAACATGGTGAAACCCCGTCTCTGCTAAAAATACAAAAATTATCTGGGTGTGGTGGTACACATCTGTGATCCCAGCTATTCAGGAGGCTGAGGCAGGAGAGTCACTTGAACCTGGGAGGTGGAGGTTGCATAGATCTGAGATCACACCACTGCACTCCAGCCTGTGTGACAGAGCAATACTCTGTCTCAAAAAAAAAAAAAAAAAAAGAAAAGAAAAGAAAAAAAAAAATCTGGTTCATATTCTGCCACCAAAGGGCTGGGTGGCCCCCAAGTCCTCAGTTTCCTCACCCTGTAAAGGACTCAAATTACTTTTGAGGTCACCAACTTTTGTTATAAAATGCAGATGTTCATATTTTTTCTATTGTGATGAAATTCCCATAAAATAAAATTCACTGTTAACTTTTTTTTTTTGAGACGAAGTGTCACTCTGTCACCCAGGCTGGAGTGTAATGGCGCGATCTTGGCTTACTGCAACCTTCGCCCCCAGGATTCAAGTGACTCTCTTGCCTCAGCCTCCCGGGTAGCTGGGATTACAGGTGCATACCACCACATCCAGCTAATTTTTGTATTTTTAGTAAAGATGAGGTCTTACCATTTTGGCCAGGCTGGTCTTGAACTCCTGACCTCGTGATCTGCCCACCTCGGCCTCCCAAAGTACTGGGATTACAGGCATGAGCCACTGCACCCAGCTTTCACCATTTTAAAGTGTCCAATTCGGTGGCATTTAGTACCTTCACAGTGTTGCACAAGCATCACCACTATCTGTTCCAAAACATTATCATCTGCATATGGATTATCCGGAAGAGGTGAATCCATAGAGACAGGAGGCAGATAGGTGGTTGCCCGGGGCTGGGGAGAGGGGGACATGGGTAGTGATTGCTTAGTGGGTACAGAGTTTCATTTGGGGGTCATGAAAATGTTTTGGAACTAGATGGAGGTGATAACTGCTCAACACTGTAAATGCACTGTGACCGACTTGCTCGCTTTAAACTGGTTAATTTTCTCTGGATTTAAAAAGAGAAGGGGGGAAAAAGATACAGCTTTGTTTATTAATTAATTAAGCACTTCAGCTGTAGAGAGAGATAATTTAATTAGTTCATGGGCCAACTCAACGAGACCCAGCCCAATACCCCCATTACATCTACAACACTGTGTCCTGAGATTTTAATAGTGGAGACCAGTTAGGCTATTGACAAGGTTCTACATCTCAAAGTACGGTCAGAGGACTCGTAGCCTCAACACCACCTGGGAGCTTGTCACTCACAACCCCAGGCTGCCCCGGACCAACTGGACGACAATCTGTACTTTTTTATCTTTATCTCATTTTTGAGACTGAAGGAGTCTCCCTCTCGCCCAGGCTGGAGTGCAGTGGTGTAGTCTCAACTCACTGCAACCTCTGCCTCCCAGGCTCAAGTGATTCTCCTGCCTCAGCCTCCCAAGTAGCTGGGATTACAATGCATGCCACTACACCCGGCTAATTTTTGTATTTTCAGTAGAAATGGCATTTCGCCATGTTGGCCAGGCTGATCTCAAACTCCTGACCTCAAGTGATCCGCCCGCCTTGGCCTCCCAAATTGTTGGGATTACAGGCATGAGCCACTGCTCCCAACATATAATCTATATTTATTTAACAAGCTTTCCAGGTAATTCACTTGCACATTAAAGTTTGGAAAATCACAGTTATAGGAACACTGAAGTGGTACAAGCTTATCCCATTCTAGGCAACACAATATATATTAATATAATTTCAGTTTTGTTTTTGTTTGTTTTTGAGACGGAGTCTTACCCTGTCACCCAGGCTGGAGCACAATGGCACGAACTCAGTTGACTGCAACCTCTGCCTCCCAGGTTCAAGCAATTCTCCTGTCTCAGCCTCCCAAGTAGTTGGATTACAGGCATGCGCCACCACTATTCACTAATTTTTTTCTTTTTTTTTTTTTAGTAGAAACAGGGTTTCCCATGTTGGCCAGAGTGGTCTCAAACTCCCAACCTCAAGTGATCCGCTGGCTTTGGCCTCCCAGAGTGCTAGGATTACAGGCTTGAGCCACTGCGCCCGGCCATAATTTCAGTTTTTTTACAGAAGATGCATTGCGGCTTGATTGCTTGCTTAACAGGTTCCCACCGGTCTTTAATTTGCAGTCTCCCTTAAGGCTTTGGAAAATTTAACCACCATCAAAAAATTTACCCATGATTTGCAAGGAACTCAGCTTTTGAGAAGATGAAAGTCTTTACAATTCAAAACACAAACCAGAGGCTAGAAAATGTTAATATAAGCTTCCAAATCAGCAGGAGAAATTGCATTCTTATGTGAGATGTGGCAGAGTTTATTTAAGGGGTAACGTGCCTGTAATTCCAGCACTTTGGGAAGCCGAGGCAAGAGGATCACTTGAGCCCAGGAGTTTGAGAGCAGCCTGGGTAAGATAGGAAGACCCGTCGCTACAGAAGATATTAAAAAACATCAGCCGGGCATGGTGACACGTGCCTGTGGTCCCAGCTACTTGGGAAGCTGAAAGCAAAAGGATGACTTGAGCCTGGGAGGTCAAGGCTGCAGTGAGCCAGAATCAGTCATGCCACTGCATTCCAGCCTGGGCAACAGAGTGAGGCTCTGTTTCTGAGAAAACAAACTAAAAAAAAAAATTAAAAAAGAGGCCAGGTGCAATGGCTCACGCCTGTAATCCCAGCACTTTGGGAGGCCGAGGCAGGCAGATCACCTGAGGTCAGGAGTTTGAGACCAGGCTGGCCAACATGGAGAAACCTTGTCTCTAGTAAAAATACAAAAAATTAGCCAAGTGTGGTGGAGCATTCCTATAATCTTAGGTACTCAGGAGACTTGAGGCTGGAGAATTTCTTGAACCTGGGAGGTGGAGCTTGCAGTGAGCTGAGATTGTGCCACTGCACTCCAGTCTGGGCAACAGAGTGAGACTCCATCTTAAAAGAAAAAAGAGAGAGAAAAATTAAATGTTTTAGAGTACATCTCGGAATAGGATTTTTTTTTTTTTTTTTTGAGACAGGGTCTCATTCTGTTGCCCAGGCTGGAGTACAGTGGTAAAATCTCAGCTCGCTGCTGCCTTCGCCTCCCGGGTTCTAGCAATTCTGCCTCAGCCTCCTGAGTAGTGGGGACTATAGGCTCCCACCACTAAACAGGGCTAATTTTTGTATTTTTAGTAGAAATGGAGTTTGACCATGTTGGCCAGACTGGTCTTGAACTTCTGACCTCAAGTGATCTGCCCACCTCAGCCTCCCAGAGTGCTGGGATTACAGGTGTAAGCCACCATGCTCAGAACAATTCTTTTTTTTTTCTTCTTTGTTTCTTTTTTTGAGACAGGGTTTTCCTCTGTCACCCAGGCTGGAGTGCAGTGGTACAATCATGGCTCACTGTAGCCTCAAATTCCCAGGCTCAAGTGATCTTCCTACCTCAGCCTCCTGAATAGCTGGGATACAGGCATGTGCTACCATGCCTAATTTTTTAATTTTCTTTTTTTTTTTTTTTTGAGAGGAGTCTCACTGCGTCACCAGGCTGGAGTGCAGTGGCACGATCTTGGCTCACTGCAACCTCTGCCTCCTGGGTTCTAGCAATTCTCCTGCCTCAGCCTTCCAAGTAGCTGGGACTACAGGCACCAGCAACCATGCCTAGCTAATTTTTGTATTTTTAGTAGAGATGGGGTGTCACCGTGTTGGGCAGGATGCTCTTGATCTCTTGACCTTGTGATCCGCCTGCCTTGGCCTCCCAAAGTGCTGGGATTACAGGCGTGAGCCACCAAACCCAGCCTAACTTATCTATTATTTTTAAGTAGAGAAGTGGTATTGCTATGTTACCCAGGTTGGTCTTGAACTCCCAGGCTCAAGGGATCCACCAGCCTCACCCTCCCGAATTGCTGGGATTACAGGTATGAGCCACAGCGCCTGGCAGTGAACACGACTCTAATTGGATAATTTTAAAGAGGCTGCTCCCTTCAGCCCGGATACCCCACCTTTTCTCTATGCTTTGATCCTGTCTTCAGTACTGCCTCAGTATCCCAAACTTGAAAATCAAAAGATACAAAGCTAACACTACCATATCCATATTCTTCCCAATTTTATGGTACAATTTGCTTGGTTTAACTTGCTTTTACCAAAATTTAAAAACGAATATATTTTTATTTATTTATTTTGAGATGGAGGTTTTTTTTTTTTTTTTTTAAATATTTTGATTCCACCTTGGAAAAGCAGATTTTCATCTTTCCAAAAATTGCACCATGGTAAAACAAAGCTCTAGTCGATTCGGGTGTGTTGTTCAGGCATTAGCAGTAATGCCCTCACTATGCGCTCATTGGACAGTAGTGAAACCCCCAGAAAAGGATGGTTAGAGACGGAGTTTCACTCTTGTTGCCCAGACTGGAGTACAATGGCTCGATCTCAAGCAATTCCCCTGCCTCAGCCTCCGGAGTAGCTGGGATTATAGACATGCGCCACCATGCCCGGCTAATTTTGTATATTTAGTAGAGACGGAGTTTCTCCGTGTTGGTCAGGCTGGTCTCAAACACCCGACCTCAGGTGATCCGCCCACCTTGGCCTCCCAAAGTGCTGGGATTACAGGCGTGAGCCACTATGCCCACCCAAGTGTACAAATCTTTTTTTTTTTTTCCCCAGAGCCAGAAACAGGATTTTATTTAAAATTTATTGTAACGGGGTCCGCGCAAAAGAAGGGGGGAGGGTGGGGTACATGCAGGAGACACAGGAACACGATGACATGGCCAGGGCCATGTCATCTTCTGTCGTGCGGAAGAGGGATGAAAAGACAAGACCAGGGCCAGAGCTGGGGTGGAAGAGGGGAGGGAGACACTGGCTGCATTCCCCCACCCCCAGGAAGCACCTCTAGGCCCTGGACCCCTCGCTCACCCTGGCCCCTAAAACTCCATCTCTCCTCTGCCTCTGGCCCTCCTGGCTCTTCCTTCTGCTCCCCTGAATTTTTCCCCTGACAGATTCTCAAGTAGGACGATGTTCAGGGCCTGACCCCAAACTCCTACCACCTTATGATGGTACAACCTTTGCGGGCCCTGCTTCTGCCGCTCCTCAAACCTCACCGCTTTCCCTCTCTGGGACAGAAGCTCTAATCTCCCTCCTTCCTCTCCTCCCTTCCCCTGGAAAAAAAAAAAAGAAAAAGACAGCACCAACTCCACAGGGAGGGGCAGCAGACAGCAGGGGGAGAGGATTGGAAGGAGAGCAAGAGAACCATTGAGGGAAGAGGCTCACAAGTCCCTGGGAGGACAGGGCACAGGCTTACAGAGAGGAGAGGGGGGAAGGGCAGTGGCTGCTCCTGTCCTCTGCTACCCCTGCCCACTGTCCACACAACCGAGGGGACACGTTTGTGTGGGGTCAGGTCTGATAGAAGAGAGGAGCAGGAGAAACAAATCGTTAAAACCTAGTGAATTCCCCTAAAACATTTCTTCCTCCTTTCCTTCCGCAGGCTCCTTGGTTTGGGGAAGTAGTGACGAATTGGTGGGAAAAGAGCGGGGAGAGGAGCCTGTACCAAGGGACTCTACTCCATTCTCCCCTCTCCCCGACAACCAAGTTGGAGCTCACCAGGGCTGGGAGGGAAGTGGCTGATAGCTCACAGGCACCCCCTCCGCCCTCGGGAGGGAGCCCACAGCTGTGGGAGGAGCTGCTGCCGCCGCCGCCCTTGGGCAAACCTCACGAGTACCTTTGCTGCAGAGCTCACAGACGTGGTGAGGGCCCTGGCTGTGCACCTTCATGTGGTCCGAAATATAAGCCGAGCTCAGCATCTTGCCACACACGTGACATGGCACCTTCTCCTCGTGTGGTACTGTGTGCGCCCGCAGCCGATCCTTCGTGGCGGAAGCGGCCTCACGTTTCTCACGTTTGAAGGGTTCTGCTGAGTGCCCTTGTATGACGAGACTGTCGAGGTGATCCGGCCGGGAGAAGCTCTCGCCGGTGGGAGTCCCAGGGCTTGTGTACGGCGCCGTCATGTGAGCGCACGTGGTAGCTCATGCTGTCCTTGCGCTGTTGGCACACCGGGCACTGGTAGGGCTTCTCGTCCGAGTGCGACAGCTTGTGTCGGTTCAGGTGGTAGACGTCGCGGAAAGCCCTGCCGCGCACCTCGCGGGCGTGGTTCTTCCGGATGCGCTTCCCCGAGGCGGTCGTGGTCACCACGCCACCCGCGGCCACTGCGGTGGCGCCGCCGCCGGCACCCGCTTCTCCCCCTCCCCCGCCGGCTCTGCTCAGCTGGGGCACGCTCAGGAGGCTCAGGGGCACCATGGTGGGCATCTTCATCGCACCCGAGGGGACCCGGCCGGCCTTGGCTCCCGCGTGGATGGCTTCGTGCCTGCGGAGGTTGTAGCCGTCCTTGAACTCCTTGGCGCACAGAGAGCACATGTAGGGCCCCTTGCTCTTTGTCTTCTTCTCCTGGGGCCACGGCGACGGTCGAGGTCGGGGCTACGATGGCGACGGTGGCGGAGGGAGCGCTGGGAGCTGCTTCAGGACCGCTGTGTCCACCGTGGAGGCGGCGCCGGAGCCGGGGGTGTGGCAGCGACGGCGGCGGCCGCGGCGGACTCCTGGGCAGCGGCGAGCACCGGGAGCAAGTCCCCCTGGAGGGGCTCGGCCGCCCGGGCCTGAGGCATGGGCGGGGGCGCCGGCGCCGCCTGGAATGGACTCTGGGCACAGCCCTGGGAGGCAAAGAAGTGAGACTCAAGTGTACAAATCTTAAGTGTACAGCTTAATTACTTTTTAACGTTGAGGTAAAATTCACATAAAATTTATGATTTTAAAGTGTACAGTTCAGTGGCATTTAGCACATTCACAGTAATCTAACTTCCAGGACATTTTCCTCCACCCGGGGGAAACTCTATCCCCATTAAGTAGTTGTTTCCGCGTTCCTCTTCCTCCATTCCTTGGAAGCCGCCAGTCTGCCTTCCGACTCGATGGACTTGCCCGTCTGAACATTTGCGGCCCTCGTGTCTGGCTTCTTTCTTCAGCACACTGGTTTTGAAGTTCGTGCGGGTTGTGGCACGCATCGGAACTTCATTCCCTTTTTCTTCCTGAGTAATACTACACTGCATGAATGTACCACATTCTGTTTATTCATCAGGTGAGGTACGTTTGCGTTGTTTCCACTCTTCGGCTGTTACGATTAGTGCTGCTGTGAACGTGTGTACAAGAGTTGTGTGGAATATATTTCAATTCTCTTTTGGTTATACACCTGTGTGAAATTGCTGCGTCAATCCGGAATTTAGATTCTAAATTCTATGTTTAGCTTTTTGAGGAACAAACACGCTTTTCCGCAGTGCTATTTCATTTTACCGCAGTGCTGTTTCGTTCCCACCAGAAATCTATGAGTGTTCCCGTTTCTCCACATCTTTGACAATGCTTCTTATTGTCCACGTTTTAATTTTAGCTCTCCTTGTGTGTGGAGTGGCATCTCACTGTGCTTGTTCCTGTCCATGACTCCCCGTGTCTGAACTAGACGAAGACTTCAGTGACAGTCTGAGCTGAACTTGTCTCCACTATTCACTAGTGTGTAGCTAAATGCTTAGTACATATGAGGTCATAACAAAATTTGGTGAACAAAAGCGTTCCTAGCCACTGTTATTTTTTGTGTAATCTTCCCAAACATTTTCTCTGACGCATGCAACCTTTTCCAGGTCTAGTGAGAAACACCTTTAAACACGAAGCAGCTGATAAAAAGAAATACATGTTGACATTAAAGTTGCTGGATCCAGTTTTTTTGTTTTTTTGAGACAGGGTGTTGTTCTATTGCCTGGTCTAGACTGTAGTGGTGCAATCACAACTCACTGCAGCCTCAGCCTCACGGGCTTAAGCCATCTTCCTGCCCCGGCCTCCCTAGTAACAGGGACTACAGGCACGAGCCACCATGCCCAACTAATTTTTTTTTTTTTTAGACATAGTCTCACTCTGTCAACCAAGCTGGAGTGCAGTGGGGCGATCTCAGCCGGGTTCAAGTGATTTTTATGCCTCAGCCTCCTGAAGAGCTGGGACTACAGGCATGTACTACATGCCCAACTTTTTTTTTTTTTTTTTTGAGACGGAGTCTCACTCTGTCGCCCAGGCTGGAGTGCAGTGATGTGATCTTGGCTCACTGCAACCTCTGCCTCCCAGATTCAAGCATTTCTCTTGCCTCAGCCTCCCGAGTAGCTGGGATTATTGGCACATGCCACTGTGCCCAACTAATTTTGTATTTTTAGTAGAGATGGGGTTTCACCATGTTGACTAGGCTGGTCTTGAGCTCCTGACCTCAAGTGATTCACCCACCTTGGCCTTCCAAAGTGCTGAGATTACAGGTGTGAGCCACCACACCTAGCCAATTTTTGTATTTTCCGTAGAGACGGGTTTCACCATTTTGGCCAGGCTGATCTTCAACTCCTGGCCTCAAGTGATCCTCCCTCCTCAGCCTCCCAAAGTGCTGGGATTACAGGCATGAGCCACTGCACCCAGCCTGGATCCAGTTTTTATTTTCTAAATTCCTCATACACAGTGATATTAATTTTATTTTTTCGAGACAGAGCGTCTTCCTGTCACCCAAACTGGAGTGCAGTGGTGTGATCCCTGCTTACTGCAGCCTTGACCTCTTGGACTCAAGCAGTCCTCCCATCTCAGCCTCCTGAGTAGCTAGGATTGTAGGCATGAGGCACCATACCCGGCTAATTTGTGAAATCAATATTGATTATGGATAAAACTTCAAAATGTCTTTTGCTGGTTGAAGATTTATCAATAATGTTCTGGCCGTAACATATTGGACTGAACAATGGCTTTCTAGAATGCCTGTTCCAAAGTAAATGGTTTTTTCAGGTCTGGACGGTGGGCAGCCAGGCCAAAACTGTCATCAATATCAGTCCATCTTTAATGTACTCTTTTTTTTTTAAGATTAGGTCTCACACTGTTGTCTGAGCTGGAGTGTAATGGCACAATTTTAGCTCACTGCAACATACACCTCCTGAGTTCACGAGATTCTCCTGCCTCACCCTCCCAAGTAGCTGGGATTACAGGCGCACACTACCACACCTGGCTAATTTTTTGTATTTTTAGTAGAGACCGGGTTTCACTATGTTAGCCAGACTGGTCTTGAACTCCTGACCTCATGATCTACCCACCTTGGCCTCCCAAAGTGGGGATTACAGGCATGAGCCACTGTGTCCAGCCCATCTTTAATGTACTCTCTAGACAAATTAATCTCTTCTTTTCTCTGGGATAATGGATTCATTCTCTGAAAGCTTTATGTCCTCTAAGAAAATGTCCATTCTTTTATTCATTAATTGGCGCAAATTAAGACCACGAAGAAGTGTTTTCTTCCTTCATCCCGTGCACATGTAGTGAATAAAATACTTATTCAAAGAACTAAAAATGACCAGAAGACTAGAGAAGTTCTCGGGCAACTTAATTACTTTTGTGATTCAAGACCATTAAGACCCTGAAAAGAGAGAGAATGCTCAGCAGTTCCAGAAGCTTATGGGAAACATGAGCTCCAATGCTCTGGATGGGAAACATGAAACCAATTTGAATTTTCCGATAAATCTGGCTTAGCAACGACTTGTTAATCATTCCCTCAGAATTAGGCTAGGCTTTAGAGCGAGTATACATTATATCCCTGAAACTCTTGTAGAAATAGAGATTTATTTTATTTTATATATTAGAGATGTAGTCTCACTATGTTGCCCAGGCTGCTCTCCAACTCCTGGACTCAAGCGATCCTCCTGCCTCAGCCTCTCAAGGTGTTGGGACTACAGGCAAGAGCCACCATGCCTATTTTTTATTTTTATTTATTTTTTTAAGATGGAGTTTTGCTCTTGTCACATAGGCTGGAGTACAATGGCACAACCTCAGCTCACTGCAACCTCTGCTTCCTGGGTTCAAGTGATTCTCCAGCCTTGCATCCTGAGTAGCTGGGATTACCGGCATGTGCCATAATGCCTGGCTAATTTGGTATTTTTAGTAGAGACAGGGCTTTTACCATGTTGGTCGGGCTAGTCTTGAACTCCTGACCTCAGGTGAGCCACCCACCTAGGCCTCCCAAAGGGCCGGGACTATGGGCATGAGCCACAGCATGCAGAACCTGGCCTGTTTTTTTTTGTTTTTTTTTTTTAATTGTACTTTGGGCTCTGGGGTACGTGTGCACATCCTGCATCCTGCAGGATTGTTGCATAAGTACATACATGCTACATCCGCCCCCACCTCACCTACATCAGGCATTTCTCCCTGTGTTATCCCTCCCCATCTGCCCCCCGCCCCCTGCTGTCCCTCCCTTCCCCTCTACCTTCCCACCTAGACCAGTGAGTGTTGTTCCCTTCCCTATGGAACCTGGCCTGTTCTTTTTTTTTTTTTTTTTTTGAGACAGAGTCTTGCCGTCACCAGGCTGGAGTGCAGTGGTATGATTTCGGCTCACTGCAACCTCTGCCTCCTGGGTTTAAGCGATTCTCCTGCCTCAGCCTCCCGAGCTGGGACTACAGACACACACCACTATGCCCAGCTAATTTTTGTATTTTTAGTAAAGATGGTGTTTCACCATGTTGGCCAAGATGGTCTTGATCTCTTGACCTTGTGATCCACCTGCCTCAGCCTCCCAAAGTGCTGGGATTACAGGAGTGAGCCACCGTGCCCAGCTACCTGGCCTGTTTTAAAAAACTAAATAAGAAATTTGTTCTCAGACTTTCCAAAGTTCTGGCTTTGATTTCTAATATTAGGAAGTTTTTTTTTTAACTAATTTTTTAAAATTTATTTTTGAGATGGAGTCTTGCTCTGTCACCAGGCTATAGTGCAGTGACACAATCTTGGCTTACTGCAACCTCTGCCTCCCAGGTTCAAGATATTCTCATGCCTCAGTCTCCTGAGTACCTGGGATTACAGGCACACACCCCATACCCGGCTAATTTTGCATTTTATACGTAGAGACCGGGTTTCACTGTGTTGGCCAGGCTGGTCTCAAACTCCTCATCTTAAGTGGTCCACCTGCCTCAGCCTCCCAAAGTGCTGGGATTACAGGTATGAGCCACTATACCCGGCCATAAACTAACATTTTAAATTTATGCATATTTGTTTGTTTTTTAGAGGGAGTCTCCCGCTGTCGCCCAGGCTGGAGTGCAGTGGTGCAATCTCGGCTTATTGCAACCTCTGCCTCCTAGGTTCAAGCAATTTTCCAATTTCAGTCTACCAAGTAGTTGGGACTACAGGTGCGCACCATCATGCCTGGCTAATTTTTGTATGGTTAGTAGAGATGGACTTTCACTATATTGGTCAGGCTGGTCTCAAACTCCTGACCTCAGGTGGTCTGCCCCCCTTGGCCTCCCAAAGTGCTGGGATGACAGGCGTGAGCCACTGCGCCCGGCTGATGCATAATATTTGTACATATTTATGGGGCACGTGCTATTTTGTTATGTACATAGAAAGTATAATGATCAAGTCAGGGTATTTAGGGTATTCATCACCTCAAGTACTTATCATTTCTATGTGTTGGGAAATTTTCAAGTTCTTTTTCTTTTTTGAGACGGAGTTTTGCTCTTGTTACCCAGGCTGGAGTGCAATGGCACCATCTCGGCTCACCGCAACCTCCGCCTCCTGGGTTCAGGCAATTCTCCTGCCTCAGCCTCCCGAGTAGCTGGGATTACAGGTGCGCGCCACCATGCCCAGCTAATTTTTTGTATTTTGAGTAGAGACGGGGTTTCACCATGTTGACCAGGATGGTCTCGATCTCTTGACCTTGTGATCCACCCGCCTCGGCCTCCCAAAGTGCTGGGATTACAGGCTTGAGCCACCGCGCCCTGCCATTTTCAAGTTCTTTTAGCTATTTTGAATTATATAATGGGCTGGGCTTGGTGACTCATGCCTGTAATCCCAGCACTTTAGGAGGCCTAGGTGGGTGAATCACTTGAGATGAGGAGTTTGAGACCAGGCTGAACAACATGGTGGAACCCTTGTCTCTACTAAAAATACAAAAATTAACCAGGTGTGGTGGCAGGCACCTGTAGTACTAGCTACTTGGGAGGCTGAGATGGGAGGATGGCTTGAGCCCAGGAAGCAGAGATTGCAGTGAGCCGAGACTGCACCACTGTATCCCAGCCTGTCAGACAGAGTGAGACTATGTCTCAATGAATAAAAGTAAACAGGCTGGGCATAGCGGCTCATGCCTGTAATCCCAGCACTTTGGGAGGTCAAGGCAGGTGGACAATCAGGAGCTTGAGACCAGCCTGACCAACACAGTTAAACCTCGTCTCTATTAAAAATACAAAAATTAGCCAGGCATGGTGGTGGGTACCTTTAATCCCAGCTACTCAGGAGGCTGAGGCAGGAGAATTGCTTGAACCCAGGAGTGGAGGTTGTGGTGAGCTGAGATCATGCCACTGCAATCCTAGCCTGGGCGGCAGAACGAGACTCCACCTCAAAATAAATAAATAAATAAAAATTAGACCAAAAAAATGGACTGCAAAGGGGATGAGAATGGACTCCCTCGAGTAGGTTGTCTTTTGGGGTATTCTTCACCTTTCCCTATGTCCAGGTGTTTTGCTATGTGACTCTGTAGCTCTTCTGGCTAAAGAGGCAGAGTTTATTTCCTGACCCTTGAATCTGGGCTGTACTTATGCTTTAGCTAAAAAATATGTGGCACAAGTGTTGTGTGCCACCACTGAGCTTAGGACTCAAGAGACCCAGGTGTCTCTCCTTGCTCTCTTGTACCTCTGCCTTCACCACAAGAACATTCTCTGGGGTAGCCTGATGGAGAAGAGACACAGAGAAAAACACTCTGGTCAGATCGATTTCAGATCAGCCACTGAGCCAGCCCTCTCACCTGTGATCCAGTATCCCCAACAAGATCAGCAGAGCTCCCCAGCCAACCAGAGATGCATGAACAATTGACAGATACAGTGACGTTCTTCCTCAAATAAAGCATACTCTGTCTCCCTGTTCTTTGATTTTTAAAAGGCCTAACCCACTGGTTCCTGATGTACCAGGGTATGCCTAGACATGCCCAGGCATGTCTTAGTTTGTAGCATATACTCCTTTCCTTATTTGGACATTCCTAGCCTAGCCTTTTTGCAAACCACACAAGTCACTTCCTCCCTTCCTCTGTTCTCCATTGCTTTTACCTAAGTTAGAAAAGTTTTAAGCTTTTAGCCAATTGGGTTTAGCTTAGACTGTGTGGTCCAGCTCCAGCCAATGGAGACTGGACACAGTGGTAGAAACCTCATGTGTTAGGGATAAAAAGCCCTCCTCTCCTTTGTTCGGGGTGCTCTCATGGTGAGCAGGCTTATGAGTGGCACCCTTCTGCAGAAGTAGAAATTGTCTTGCTGAGAACTTCTTTAAGAGTTCGTTTTCTTCACAACTCCAAACCTTTACTCCTTTTTTTTTTTTTTTTTTGAGATGGAGTTTCACCCTTGTTGCCCAGGCTGGAATGCAATGGTGTGATCTTGGCTTGCCACAACCTCCACCTCCCAGGCTTGGGTGATTCTCCTGCCTCAGGCTCCCAAGTAGCTGGGATTACATGCATGTGTTACCATGCCCGGCTAATTTTGTATTTTTAGTGGAGAAGGGGTTTCTCCAGGTTGGTCAGGCTGATCCGGAACTCCTGATCTCAGGTGATCTGCCTGCCTCAGCCTCCCAAAGCACTGGGATTATAGGCATGAGCCACCATGCCCAGCCTACTTCTAACAATAATTATACTTATTATTATACCACTGTTTTGTAGTTGTGGCACACCATTATTGTGGCGGTAGAGAACTGATGCATTGCTGTTATTTGGCATTGCATTGCCAAATAATCCATTATCCATTTTTTGACAATCAGTTCCCTACTGCCACAATACATTATATGTATTCATCAAACATTACAGGTCCAGAAACTCACACTAAAATGTATGCTTTTTTTTTTTTTTGTGCTGGAGTCTCACTCTGTCACCCAGGATGGAGTGCAGTGGCACCATCTTGGCTCACTGCAACCTCTGCCTCCCTGGTTCAAGTGATTGTCCTGCCTCAGCCTCCCGAGTAGCTGGGATTACAAGTGTGTGCCACCATACACAGCTTATTTTTGTATTTTTAGTAGAGCTGGGGTTTCACCATGTTGACCAGGCTGGTCTTGAACTCCTGGCCTCAAGTGATCCACCTGCCTCGGTGTCCCAAAGTGCTGGGATTATAGATTTGAGCCACCACACCTGGCCAAATGTATACATTTTTTAAAAACCAAGGAATTAACATTCTGAAAAGAAGAAAAAGCAATGATCAAATGTAGTTTCTACTTCCATTACTGAAAGTAGCCAGTGCTACTGACAACTGCCAGTTAAATATTGAGAGTAAGTCAGGGTGTCCCCAAGGAAATGAAAAAGGTGAGTGTAAAATTATGTAATCTCTCTCTGATTAGCACTAAGAGATATGGGAAGTGGGTTTAAGCAAGCAGATGATGGGAGTTGACAATAAAAATGTAAACTCAACCCCATTTAATTAATTTGTCCACTGATCTTTCAGCAGCAGATGGTGATGTCTACGCTGGATGAAATAAGAGTTCCAGAGACAACAATGAGAGTTCCTTTCCTCAGGGAGGGAGGCCAATTCAGTTCGTGAGCTGTGAGAAGCTGAAATGTTACCTTGGATCTGGAAATACTTAGTGGTGCTTGTCAGGCTAGCGATCGAGTTTCCCCAGCAGCTCAGTTAATTACCCAGAAATTTCTGTATTAAGTGAGTCCTGAGACTCTGCATGACTCTCTCAAAGTCAGGTCTCATTTTATTCAATAGGAGACATTTTTTCCCCCTTTCAGCTGGATTTTCTTTCTTTTTTTTTTGGTGGGGGGATGGAGTTTTGATCTTGTTACCCAGGCTGGAGTGCAATGGCACAATCTCGGCTCACCACAACCTCTGCTTCCTGGGTTCGAGCAATTCTCCTGCCTCAGCCTCCCGAGTAGCTGGGAGTACAGGCGTGTGCCACCATGCCCAGCTAATTTTTGTATTTTTAGTAGAGACGGGCTTTCACCGTGTTGACCCAGGATGGTCTCGATCTCTTGACTTCGTGATCCACCTGCCTCAGCCTCCCAAAGTGCTAGGATTATAGGCGTGAGCCACCGCACCCGGCCTCAGCTGGATTTTCTTGGATTATGGAAAGACAGTGTTTATGCATGCACACAAGAGAACCCGTTCACAGATTAAATTTTTCTTGCCCAAAGGAATGAGAAAAATTATTCCCTTTAACATCATGTCTCTGAATGTAGGGTTAGGGTTTGTCATTTTCAGAAGTTTTAGATCTATGAAGCAGCAGATACAGCATGCATTCAGTGACACTGCTGGTTTTCCCATCTGGGGTGGGCGCTGGGAATGATGTGTCAGCACTTAGCTGCTGGTGAATTTCTGTCTAATGAACAAAGGAGAAAAATTGGCTGTAGTTGGCACAATTCTACTCGGGGTGTACAGTGTTCAGAGATGCATGAAATCAGGAATATAATCATCCATTACTCAGAATAACTTTAATATCTTTGATAATTATTTAGTTCTTTCAAAATCATCACATTGCTGAACATGATTCACCATTAAATAGCAAGCTAGTGTTCTGATCCTCATTAAAATGTAGAGTCGCCAGGTGTGGTGGCTCACGCCTGTAATCCCAGCACTTTGGGAGGCTGAGGTGGGTGGATCACGAGGTCAAGAGATCGAGACCATCCTGGTCAACATGGTGAAACCCTGTCTCTACTAAAAATACAAAAAATTGGCTGGGCATGATGGTGTGTGCCTGTAATCCCAGCTACTCAGGAGGCTGAGGCAAGAGAATTGCCTGAACCCAGGAGGTGGAGGTTGCGGTAAGTCAAGATTGTGCCATTGCACTCCAGCTTAGGTAACAAGCAGAACTCCGTCTCAAAAAAAAAAAATGTGGAGTCATTGATGATGGATGTAAAATGGTGTAGCCACTTTGGAAAACAGTCTGGCAGTTCCTCAAGGACTATAATTGGCATACGACCCAGAAATTCTACTCCTAGGTATGTAACCCAAAGAATTGAAAACATATGTTCATGTTTGAACATATGTGAATGTTCATACCATCACTATTCACAAGAGCCAAAAGGTGGAAACAGCTCCAGTGTCCATCAGCTGATGAATGGGTAAACAAAACGTGGTCTATTCATACAATGGGATACTAGTCAGGTACATAAAGGGATAAAGTCCTGATCCATGCTACAATGTGGATGAACCTCAGAAACATGAAGCTAAATGAAAGAAGCCAGACACAAAAGACAACATATTGTATAAATCCATCAGAATGAAATTTCCAGAATAGGCAAATCTGTAGAGACGGAAAGTGGATTCATGATTGCCAGGAGTTAGGGGAGCGAGAATGAAGAGGTGACTGCTACTGGGAATGGGTTTTTTTTTAGGGTGATGGAAATGTTCTGGAATTAGATAGTGGTGATGATCACAGGCTTCTTTTCCTAGCCCCTGCGTCACCCTGATGGGTTGAACTAACAGACCCTGCAGGGAGATTGGAGGACAAGAGAAAAGGAGAAGCTTCAGAATTTCTTGCCCTTTCTCTCTGCCTCAGGCAACATCCTCCAGCAATGGCTGTATTTTACTCTGCATCACCAACTCCTACTCCGTGGCTGTAGCTGGTTACCGCTTTGTTTCTTTGTCCATTGGACCTGGGAGTGGCAGGATCTTGTTATTGCTGTTCTCTCTCTCTCTCTCTGTATTTCTCTCTCTGTCGACCTGGGAGTGGCAGAATCTTGTTATTGCTATTCTCTCTCTCTTTGCTCTGTTGCGCAGGCTGGAGTGCAGTGCGCAATTGTGCCTCACTGCAACCTTGACCTCCTAGGCTCCTGAGAGTCTCCCCGCTCAGCCTCCCAAGTATTTGGGACTACAGGTGTGTGCTACCACACCCAGCAATTTTTTTTTTTAACAGAGTCTTGCTCTGTTGCCCAGGCTGGAGTGCAGTGGTGGGATCTCAGTTCACTACAACCTCTGCTTCCTGGGTTCAAGTGATTCTCCTGTTTCAGCTTCCTAAGTAGCTGGGATTACAGGCATGCACCAGGACACCTGGTTAATTTTTGTATTTTTAGTAGAGACCAGGTTTTGCCATGTTGGTCGGGCCAGTCTGAAACTCCTGACCTCAGGTGATCTGCCCACCTTGGCCTCCCAAAGTGCTGGGATTATAGGCTTGAGCCACTTCACCTGGCCCATACCTAGCAATTTTTAAATTTTTCTATAGAGATGAAGTTTTGCTGTGTTGCCCAGACTGGTCTTGAACTCCTGGGCTCAAGCAATTCTCCCTCCTTGGCCTCCCAAAGTGCTGGTGTTACAGGTGTGAGTCACTGCACCCAGCTTTATTGCTAATCCCTATCCCTGGTTTGGCTTCTTAGATCTTTCATTACTTGTGGGACCAATTCTCTGTATTAAGCTTCTTGTTTGTGGCTTCTGTTTCCTACCTGGACTCTGATGGATAAACCCTTCTAAGGGGTGTGTCAATGTGTACTCCTTCCAGAACTGTGTGAAACTGTCAGTTTCCTCCAAACCTTACTGCATATTATCATTGTGGGAAATTGTGTCCCCCCACATTTATATGTTAAAGCCCTAACCCTAAATGACTCAGAAGGTGACCTTATTTGTAAATAAAGCCACTGCAGATGTAGATTAGTTAAAATATGGGATCCTAATACATTAGGGTGGGCTCTAATTCAGTATGACTGGTACCTTTATAAAAGGGTGAAGTATGAACACAGGTGTGTGTCCAGGCTGTGTGAAAATGACCATCTGCAAGCCAAGGAGAGAGGCCTGGAACACATCCTTCATTCGCACCCTGCAGAAGGAATGGATCCTGTCAACACCTTGATCTTGGACTTCTAGCCTCCAGAATTAGGAGGCAACACATTCCTGTAGATTGAGCCGCCCAGCGTGTGGTACTTTGTTTTGGCAGCCATAGCAAATGAATATTGTTTTTCATTAGGCATTTTAAAAAACACTCATGCACGGGAACGATCCAAGATGGCCGATCGCTAACATCTCGGGATTGCAGCTCGCAGTTAAAGCTCATAGAACTAGAGGACGCCACACTTTCAGACAAATTCTGGTCGCTCAGGAGCAGAAGATTCCCAGTGGAGGAGCCACGCAGGGCAGTAGTTTCGCCGGCACCTCTGCAGGGCAGCTCTCGGAGCTGACTAGGCAGGGCTGGCTCCCCTTCTGACCGGGGTTTGGAGGAGCCGCGCGGGTTCCCAGCGCTGACTCCTGAGGACGGTGCAGAAGTTGTGCCGGGACCTCGGCGCAGAGTGAACACGACTGGTTCCCCTTCTGACCGAGGTTTGGAGCTCCGGGAAGGCAGACTCGCCTATTACAGACACAAGAAGGAAGCCAGACAGGAGAAGCCTGGGCAGAAAAACACCATCAGTCTTAACGCCGCTGTTCCTGGCCCTGGGAACTAACATCTTGGATGTCCACTCAAGAGACCTACTGAAAGCTGGTAATTTCAAAGACGACAGGAGGAGAAATTTACAAGGATGGGAAGAAACCAGCGTAAAAAGGCTGAGAATA
>CM052656.1:10114731-10225681 GCA_028533165.1 Leontopithecus rosalia | reverse complement strand
CCCCCCCCCCCAAAAAAAAAAAAAAAAACATAGCAACCTGCACAGAGCAGGCTGGGCCAAAGTGGACGGCTGGGGACTAGGCTGCAGTCGGGGGCACAGGGTGAGGCACGGCCCACACTGCAAGAAGAGGGTCTGTGGTGGGGTGGGGGAGATGGCAGAGGTGGCTCTGAGCCAGGTGGCAGGATGGGAGGTATCACCAAAGGTCAAGCTTCTGCAGAGAGTGGCGGGACTGTTGGGGGCCATGGGGGGGGGTGGCGGGCAGATGGCACAACACCGGCACAACACTGGGCACGATACCAGGCACAATACCGAGTATGACACTAGTAGGGACATGGTAAAGAGGGGAGGAAGCTACAGAGGAAGCCCCAGAGGCAGAGCAAAGGGAGGGGCCAGAAGAGGAAGACAGGTGGACCTGCGTATGTCACAGGTGGGTAATGCATGGGAAGTGCCCTCGAAGAGCAGAAGGGCTGGGAGAAGAGTAAGAAGGACCCGAAGGGTCAGGCCAAGCCTGCACCTGCTATTAGTCCCAGATGCCATGTCAGGCTGAAGAGAGTAGGAGACATAGAAAAATGGGGTTTTCTTCAACCAGAATGCCCTGCACCAGGCACCAGACCTGCAAAGATAAGGTGGCATCCGAGACAAGTTTCCTGTAACTGGGCCCAGCACACTGGGGGTGGGAGAAAGTGTCATGCCAAAAAGGAAAAGACAGCCATGGGTTTATTGCTGGTGCACATTGAGTTTTAGGTGACACCATTTAAAAACCGAACAGTTGCTGTAGACAAGCTCTTTTAAGTTCTATAGGATCCAATGGGTCACATGGACCCTCTCTCCAAAAAATGTACACCCATTCATGCATACAGACAAAAATGCATTTAATTTCAGGAAGGCTCACAAATTCCCTGAAATCTGTGGAAATGTCCTGGGGTTTGGGGAGCAATTAAAAGCACAAACAGTGAAACTAAACTTCTGCATCAAAGAAAGAACTGACAGAGTGAAACGGCAATCTACAGAATGGGAGAAAATCCTTGCAAACCAGAGACCTGATAAGGGTTAATACCCAAAACATATGAAGAAGTTCTCTAACTCAACAACAAAAACCCCCAAAAGAAAACCAATTTAGGCAGGGTATGGTGGCTCACACCTGTAATCTCCGCACTTTGGGAGGCCGAGGCAGGTGGATCACCTGAGGTCAGCAGTTCAAGACCAGCCTGACCAACAGGGTGAAACCCTGCCTCTGCCAGAAATACAAAAAAATAGCTGGTATGGTGGTACACACCTGTAATCCCAACTACTTGGGAGGCTGAGGCAGGAGAAGTGCTTGAACCTGGGAGGCAGAGATTGCAGTGAGCCAAGATTGCACTACTTCACTCCAGCCTGGGCAAGAGTGAGACTTCATCTCAAAAAAGAAAAAACTACTTTCAAATGGGCTAAGGACTCAAACAGACATTTCTCCAAAGAAGATAAACAACCAATAAGCACAGGAGAAGATGCTCAACATCACTAAGCATTAGGGAAATGCAAATGAAAACCACAGTGAGATGCCACCTCACACACATTAGGATGGCTACTAAAAGCAAACAAATCGGCCAGATGCGGTGGCTCATGCCTGTAATCCCAGCACTTTGGGAGGCCGAGGTGGGCAGATCACCTGAGGTCAGCAGTTCAAGACCAGCCTGGCCAACATGGTGAAACCCTGTCTCTACTAAAAAATACAAAAATTAGACCGGTGTGGTGGCCAGTGCCTGTAATCCTACCTATTTGGGAGGCTGAGGCAGGAGAATCGCTTGAACCAGGGAGGTGGAGGTTGCAGTGAGCCGAGATCATGCCATTGCACTCCAGCCTCGGCAACAAGAGTGAAACTATCTCAAAAGAAAGTAAATTTAAAAAAAAGCAACAAACAAAAACCCCTTAACATAACAGATGTTGGTGGGGATACAGAGAAACAGGAACCTTTGTGCACCCATGGTGGGAATGTAAAACGGCACGGCCGCTGTGGCCAACAATACGGAGGTTCCTCAAAAAGTTAAAAAATAGAATTAGCATGTGACTCAGCAAGCCCACAGCACAGGATTGAACTGTGTGAGTTCACTGATATTCGGACTTTTTTCAATAAAATTTATACTGAGTGTGCCTGCATCTCCTGCCTCCCCTTCTACCTCCTCCATCTCTTCTGCCTCTGCCACCCCGAGACAGCAAGACCAATCCCTCCTCCTCTGCCTTCAAAACGTGAAGATGATGGGCATGAAGACCTTTATAATGATCCACTTCCACTTAATAAATGATAATTGTTTTCCTAATGATCTTTATACTATTTTCTTTTCTCTAGTTTACTTTATTGTGAGAATACAGTATATAATTCATATCACATATGAAATATGTGTTAATGGACTGTTTTTGTTACTGGTAAGGCTTCTGGTCAACAATAGGCTAAGCTAAGAGCGGCTAAGTTTTAGGTGGGTTGAAAGTTACCTGCAGATTTTCAACTGCACAGGGGTCAGCTGGTACCCCAACCCTTGTGTTGTTCAAGGGTCAGCTGTATATCCAAAAGAATTCAAAACACAATCTCAAAGAGGTATGTTCACTGCAGCACTATTCACAATAGGCAAGAGGTGAAAGCAACCTGAATGAGTACCAACAGTTCAGATGAATGGATAAAGAAAATCTGGGCCAGGCGTTGTGGTTCATGCCTTTAAGCACAGCACTCTTGGGAGGCCGAGGTGGCCAGATCACTTGGGGTCAGGAGTTCAAGACCAGCCTGGCCAAGATGGTGAAACCCCACCTGTACTAAAAACACAAAAATTAGCTGGATGTGGTGGCGGGCGCCTGTAATCCCAGCTACTCGGGAGGCTGAGGCAGGAGAATCGCTTGAACCCAGGAGGTGGAAGTTGTAGTGAGCCAAGATCACACCACTGCACTCCAGGGTGACAGAGTGAGACTCTGCCTTGGGAAAAAAAAAATTGGTATAAACACACAGTAGAGTATTAGTTGGCCATTTAAAAAAAAAAAAAAGGAAACTGTCATGCTTCAAAATGGATGAACCCTGAGGACATTCTGTTCAGGGCTATAAACAAGGCAATCCACTCACAGAAAGCCAATTACTGCATGATTCTACTTCTATGAGGCCCCCAGAGAAGTCTAGCTCTTAGAAACTGAAAGTGGAATGGTGGCTGCCTGGACTGAGGGAAGGGAAACAGGGACAGTGCTTCAGTGGGTACGGAGTTTCCATTTGACGAAATGAAAAAGTTCTAGGGATCAACTTCTCCAAAATGTGCATATACTAATACTACTATACTGCATACTTGAAAATGATGTCTTTTTTGACCACAATCTGAAGAAACAATACACAAGAAATATGTGTGAAAGGAGAGGTGAGGGATCTGAGGCTGGGGGGGCATCGGCAGCCAAAGAGGAAAGGCTCACCCTATGCCAGGCTGGGCCTGTAGATGAGTGCACCAGGGCCGAGGAATCCTGTCCCTCCTGCTGAGCCTGCTATTCCCCCCCGGGACTGGGAGATGCCTCCCCCACAGGGAGTACTGCCGCCCCGCCCCTAGCAGCGCCCTGGGGAAGGCAGAGCATGTGGGTGTGTGTACTGGGGGCTTCAAAGACAAACTCTGCGACCTCACCCCGTGGCAGAAGTCCAGTCCACGTCTGCTGCCCTGTCTGGAGGGAGACCATCAGCACGCGGCCACTGCCAGAGCTGAGGCCAGGCGGTGCGGAGGGGCAGGGTAGGCCAGGCTCTCCTGGGTGCGGCTCCTCAGCACATAAATCACTCCTTGCTGGGGGCAGCCCCCTGAGGTGTGGCGCTGACCTTTCACCCAGACTTATGACTGAAGGCAGGACCAGAAGGAAGGGCGGGCCCAGAATCGTCACCAACTAGACCGTAATATTGGCCATGGGGTCTCAGACAGGACAGGCTGCCTGTCATCTTTAATGGCGGTAACTTAAAGTACCTGGGCACCCTGGGAGGGAAGGAGCAGGATGCCTGAGCCTCTGAAGCGGCCGGTGCCTTCCCGGGATAGCTCTCACGGAGTCCAGGCTCCGGTTTCTCTGTGCGGAGAGGCGGCCAGAGCAAGCAGTGGTCGGACATGCAGGCTGGCACACAGGGGCCAGGACAGCGCAGGCTGGGCGGGCTGCACTCACCGCGATGCACTGCCGCATGATGCAGCTCTGCTTCATCCGCCCGGGGCCCCCGAACTTCTTCATGTCCTTGCAAAAGTGGCACTCTCCGCACTCGGTCCGCAGGCAGGCCTCGCACTTGCGGCATCGCGTCCGGCGTCGCCGAGCTCCTGCAGTTGTCCGGTTGGCAGCCAACTTCACCGCGGAGGCCGGGCCCAGCTTCCCCTTGGGCCGACCCACAGCCCGGTTCTGCAGGGAAAAGACAGGACTGGTCAGATGGGGAGGCCAGACCCTCGTAAAGGGTGTTAGGGAGCAAACGGCATACCCCAGAAAAACACGGTAAGGGCCCTAAACCCCATGCCTCAGAGTGTGACGTGATTTGGAGATGGGGATTTGCAGAGGTCATCCCTCAGGTTAAATGAGGTCTTTCAGGTGAACTCTAGGCAGAATAACTGGTGTCCTTAAGAAAAGGGGGCATTTCGACAAAAAGACGAACATGCACGGGGGGAACGTGCGTGAAGACACAGGCCTTCCACAGGCCACAGCCCTGTCTACAAGCCAAGAAGTGCCAAGGATGGCGGCACACACACTAGGAGCTGGAGGCGCAGGGAAGGACCCTCCCCTAGAGCCCGCAGTGCCAGCCCGGCCCGCCAGCCCACACCTTGACTTCAGACTCCTGGCCTCCTGAATTGGGAGAGAAGAAAGGCCCGTTGTTTTAAGCCACCCGTTACAGCAGCTCTAGGAGAGGACTACAGAAGGCGCAAGCTTCTGCAACAGCACCCCGCTCGAGGCCTTCCACAGCCCGCATGCACAGCCTCGGACCCTGCCCACCTTTCCCATCTCCGTCTGCTCCCCAGAAAAGACCGCAAGGGCCACACAGTCCATCTCTGTTCCCCCAGCCCAGAAGGCCAACCCCACCTCCCAGGCCACTTGGCTGATGCCCACTCATCCTGCCTGGCCAGTTTACAGGCTGCTTTCTTCTGGAAGCCTCTCCTGCCCACCCAGGGGTTCAGGGCCCCTCCAAGCGATTATAAGGGCGTTCACAATGGCAATCATCTGTTCCTATGCCGTCCTTCCCTTTGGGATAGGGCACAAGAGGGCACTCGCCACAGGTGTCTTATCTACCATTGCACCTCTACGAGCCAGCTCAGCCTGCAGAATGCACTTAACAAACCAGAGCACCCAGAGAGGATGGGATAGGAACCTTAAGTCCCTGATGACTCAGACGTTCCCTAGATGGGCTCCAAATGCTCCCTTCCCTGGGACTCAGAGAATAGAGACAGTAGGTGGACAGAACTGGGCTAGCAGCTAAGCTACAAAGAGGGCAGTAGCAGCCCCTGCCCTCTGGTTCCCAGCCTGAGTCTCCTGCAGACCCAGGATGCACAGGGGTGCCCTACGCTAGCTGCCGAGGACACCGTCCACAGAGGTCCCCTGTCCACTCGGGACCTGTGATGTGAGGGACCAGGACGGGAGAGCTTTTGTCTGTGGCATCTTTCTGGAGAGCCCGAGGTGGCTGAGAAATGGTGAAGACCCTGTCAGGGAGACACATGGCCACCCTGGAAACCAGCTGACCTAACCGGCATCTAACACCAAAAGCCTCTTTTCAGCTAACTGAACACCCTTTGCTCCAGAGTCCCATTCTTTTCATTTCAGTGGTTTGTCATATTTGAATCCCCAAACAAAACCCCAACCTTTCAGGAGCTTACGGGCCCAGAAGAGCTGTTACTATTCAGCCACTCCAATGGAGAAGAAGGTCCTCGTCACAGGGACGCCCCCTCCCACAACACACACAACTCCCCCGAGCACCCCAGGGGCTTCTAAGAAACTTCCAACTGCATAGGAAGAAAAACGGCCTCGCTTTCTTCTCCAATACAGCCTCCCCATCATAACTTTCTTCTCCAGTGTCTCAGTCCTTGTAGAAAGCCCACAGCCTCACGTGCCACCCCCTTTGCTGTAAACACCTAAGCAAATCCCTCCCTCCGATTTACCTTCCTGCAGCGTTCAAGAAGCTATGAGGCCCCCATCAGCCTGAGGGGCCCCTCAGGAAGCACTGGGGCTTGGGGCCTCCATCCTGCTCAACCTGTGACCCCAAAGAGGAAAGGGAGGCACTCCCCGATTCTACCACCCTCACCTCCCCCTGCTCTTCCCTAGCTGCTCAGGACCCTGTCATGCCTGCCCTCTGCTCTGGGGCAGCCCAACCAGAGGCCTTGTCACAGGGAGGGCAAGCCCTGGACTGCAGGGTCGCCCACAGGCAAGCTGGCTGCCATCAGTCACCTGGGGAAAGGGACTGCCCAAAGCAGCAAAGGGGGCCAGGCATGGTGGCTCACGCCTGTAAGCCCAGCACATTGGGAGGCTGAGGTGGGAGGATCACTTGATGTCAGGAGTTCAACACCAGCCTGGGCAACATAGTGAAACCAAAAAAAATTTTTTTAATTAGCTGGGCATGGTGGTGAACACCTGTAGACCCAATTACTTTGGAGGCTGAGGTGGGAGGATTGCTTGAGCCCAGGAGTTTGAGGTTGCAATGAGCTGTGATCATCTACTGTTCTCCGGCCTAGGAGGCAGAGCAAGATTCCATCTCAAAAAAAACAAAATAAAACCAAAAAAAAGAAAAAAACCCATCCTTACAATTAGGGCTGGGTGCCACCAACGTACTCGCATAGTCCCACTATGATTAGCACCTTTGGGGTCAGGTCTGCCACACACTGCACATGTCCATCCAGGTCAGGTCTGACCACCCACGTGGAAGTAAAACAAGATCAGTTTTCAGAGTGTTCTGGATTTGAGAACGGCACACGAGGGACTGTGAACCTGAAGCTGAGCAGCCAACTGAGAGCAGCCAAGGTGAGAGCTGACGACCAAGATGCTAGCCACGACACGTGAGGGGGATTACCAGAGACCCCATCTGCGGGCTCCATGGCCACCACTTTACCAATGATATTACCTAACTTTCCCGGTAACAGCCCTGTGGAGGATGCCTTCATGCCCCCATTTTTCAGATGGGGAAACTGAAGCCAGTAATTTGCCTGTGATCCTGGAACCAGCATGGATGTGTGGACTCCGGAGTTGTGCTCTGAACACACTAAACCACAGCAAATGCAAGTGCAACATGCAGCGAGGGGCCCACAGACCCACTGGGATGGCCACATGCTCCCAGAAGGGCTTTCCAGCTACTGCCACAATGCCTTAGTGTAAAGGCTGCCAACAAGAGGTCCAGAGACGCAGAAACCCAAAAAGATTTCTCCGTTATCACAGCCTACAACAGCACTTTCTGATTCTACCCCTCCAAAGGACAGGTGTCCTGTTACCAGCTCACTCCTCAAATACCTGGAACATAGGCAACACTGCCCAGCGTCTGAGGCTTCTAGTCAAGTGTGAAGTGGCCAGCGTGTGGGCCACCTCCCAGGACAAAACCAGACCCCTGGAGCAGGAGAGTCTAAAGATGAGCTTCTCTGGCGAAAAACTGAAAAAATTCCAAGAGTTCAAAGGAACGCCAGGTATCAACAACCACCGAGTGCCTCTGGCCTCCCTGCCCTGAGGACAGTGTCTGGGCAAGTAAAAACATTGGGCCAATCCAGTCTGAGTCTCGAAGCTCATATGTCACTGCAAAACAAGCCCATTTGCCCGCACCTTCCAAAGGGCCTTCTCATCCAACCTGTGGAAAACATCTTGCCTGGACCTCCATGGTGGCTGAGACATCTGGGAAAATCACAGAGCACGCACCAGACAGCATCCCAAAAGAAGAGGTGCTGTGGTCTCTCAAGACCTCGATGTGACCCTGTCTAGTTGTTGCCAAATCAGGCCAGGGAGACTTCTGCTTTCAGCAGTGGCCCCCAGCTGGCTCATCAAGAGTTGGCTCAGCGATGGGGCAACGCAGGATCCTAATGAAGCCCACTGAAAAGCACACAAGTGAGACAGACCTCGGAGGCCTCCATTAAAAAGTCCAACTGGGACTGTGAAGACCTAACCAGGAAATGTGATGGCAGAATACAGAAAACAGTGACATAAAGGGGGACAAATGGCATAAAAAGGAAGGTGAGTCAACCACAGCTCTCTCCTTTCGGCACACAGCTTCCTCTGTCCTGGTATCTTCTGGGTGCTACTCCAAGTTTCAAAAACCAAATTCTTTTTTTTTTGAGACAGAGTCTGTGTCACCCACGCTGGAGTGCAGTGGTGTGATCGTGGCTCACTGTAACCTCTGCCTCCCGGGTTCAAGAAATTATTGTGCCTCAGTCTCCTAAATAGCCACCATACCTGGCTACTTTTTGTATTTTTAGTAAAGCTGGAGTTTCGTCATGTTGGCCAGGCTGGTCTCGAACTCCTGGCCTCAAATGATCTGCCCGTCTCAGCCTCCCAAAGTGCTGGGATTATAGGCATGAGTCACTGTGCCTAGCCTGAAACACCAATTCTAACTTCCACACTCTATCCTACCCCATCCCAGCAAAGGAAGTGATGGCATCCCAGACAGTCATTTTACAAACCAGCATCCCCAACATCAAGGCCACTTGTTGATTTTATCAGCCCAGGAACCATATCCTCAGCTCACTATGAAAGGTTAGGAAAATCGAGAACATAAACACACACACACACACACACACACACACACACACACACACACCCCTTAGTATTCCAACACCTATTCTCCATCAGCAACTCAAGGGCATCATCTTTAAAGTGAATATTTAAAGTGAAGATTTATTCATTCATCCCACCAATAGTTACTGAGTTTCTCTGGTCTACCACATATTATCCTCCAGAAAATGCATGGGCAGAACCCCCTCAATCCCTCATCTCTAAATTGTAGTGATTTAAGTTACTTGAATTTCCCTAAATTAAAAACAGGACATCTGGTGTTTATGAATTGGAAGATTTAACATTGTTAAGATTGGTTATACTCCCCAACGTGATCCATAGACTCAGTGGAACCCCAAGCAAAATCCCAGCTAGGGCCAGGTACAGTAGCTCATACCTGTAATCTCAGCACTTTGGGAGGCCAAGGCAGGTGGATTGCTTGAGCCCAGGAGTTTGATGCCAGCCTGGCCAACAAAGCAAGGCTCTAAAAAAATAAAAAGACTAGCCCAGCATGCTGTCACATGCCTGTAGTTCCACCTACTCAGGAGGCTGAAGCTGGAGAATCATTTGAGCCTGGGAAGCAGAGGTTGCAGTGAGCTGAGCTCAAGCCACCATATCCAGGCTGGGTGACAGAGTGAGACCCTATCTCAAAAACAGAACAAGAATAAAAAAATAAAAACAAAACAAAAACCCAACTGGCTTTTCTGCACAAGTTGACACACTGGCCTAAAATATGAGAGACCCAGAATGGCCAAAGCTATCTTTTAAAAGGTGGGGGAGGGGAGCAGGTACAGTGGCTCACACCTGTAATCCCAGCACTTTGGTAGGGCGTGGCAGGTGGATTATCTAACGTTAGGAGTTTAAGACCAGCCTTGACCAACATGGTGAGATCCCATCTCTATTAAAAATACAAAATTAGCCAGGCATGGTGGCATATGCCTGTAATCCCAGCTACTTGGGAGTCTGAAGCAAGAGAATCACTTGAACTTAGGTGGCAGAGGTTGCAGTAAGCCAAGATTGTGCCATTGCACTCCAGCCTGGACAATAAGAGCAATACCCCGTCTTAAAAAAAAAAAAAAAAAAAGATGCACACTTTCTAATTTCAAAACTCACTACAAAGCTACAGTAAACAAGACAGTGTGATAAAGTGTCAAAAAGACAGAACTACAGATCAACAGAACAGAAGTGAAAGTCCAGAAATAAACTAATATTTTTGACCAAATGACTTTTAACAAAAATGCCAAGGCAATTCAGTGGGGGAAAGAATGGTCCTTTCAACATATGGTGCTGGGACAAATAGCTATCCACCTGCAAAAGAACAAAGATAGACCCCTTCCTCACACCACATATACAAATTATCTCAAAAATGGAACAAAGACCTAAACGCAGAGCTAAAATCATAAACCTCTTAGAAGAAAACACAAGTATAAATCTTCATGACTTTGAATTAGGCAAGGGTTTCTCAGATATGATACCAAAAGCACAAGTGTCAAAAAAGAAAAGATAAATTAGACTTCATCAAAATTAAAAACTTTTAAGCTTCGAAGGGCACTATCATGTGCAAAGGCCCACAAAAGGGGAGAAAATACTTATAAATCATGTATCTAACAAGCAGTTAGTACTCAAAATATGCAAAGAACTCTGACAACTCAATAATAAAAAGATGAATATGGCAAACTATTTAAATAGCTATTTCTCCAAAAAAGAACCACGAATGGCCAGTAAGCACATGAAAAGATGCTTAACATCGCTAGCTAACAGAGTATGAAATCTGCACTGGAGACTCATTCATGCTGTGAATTATGCATCTGATTTGATGCTAAGTGCTGGGACTACAGAAATGAGTAAAATGTGTTCCCTAGTCTGAAAGGCATTACAGTCTGGAGGGAGAAAGACATGCAACCAATATAAATACAATGCACCATCATGATGATGACAATAGAAACTAACATCTAGGTTGAGGCCGGAGAATTGCTTGAACCTGGGAGGCAGAGGTTCCAGTAAGCCAAGATCATGCCACTGCACTCCAGTCTGGGTGGCAGAGCTGTTTTTGAGACAAGGTCTCGCTATCACCCAGCCTGGAGTGCAGTGGCATGATCTCAGCCAACCAAAGCCTTGACTTCCCAGGGCTCAGGTGATCCTCCCACCTTGGCCCCCTTTGTAGCTGAGATACAGGCATGTGCCACCACATCCAGCTTTTTTTTTTTTTTTTGAGAGATGGGGTCCCACTATGTCACACAGGCTGGTCTTGATCTTCTGGGTTCAAGTGACCTGACTGACTTGGCCTCCCAAAGTGCTAGGACTATAGGTGTGAGCTACCACATCTGGCCAAAAGGTAACATTTACTGAAGTGCTGGTCACTCATCAATATTTGTATCAATCACTTTTTTTTGCTGGTAGAGATGGGGTCTTGCTGTGTAGCCGAGGCTGGTCTTGCACTCCTGGCCTCAAGCAATCATCCCACCTCAACCTCCCAAGGCTTTAGGATTACAGGAGTGAGCCACCCGCATTCTGTATCAATAATCTATGAGGAAGGAATTATTATTATCTCCATCTACAAGTGAGGAAACTGAGGCATGGCACAGTTAATTCATCTGCCCGATGTCATACTACCAGTGAATGAGAAAGTTGAGATACAGACCCAGGCAGTGGCTCTAAAGCCTGTACCCTGGCATGCTGACCCAAAAGAGATGCCTCATGTCATGGGCAAGGGAGGTTGGAAAAGCATCCCAGAACATAGGAGGTGGCAACTAAGATGGGTCTTAGAGGGAGAATAGGACCCTGCATGCCAGGGGTGGGAGTGGGGTTATGGAGTGGATATTCTAGGCAGAAGGAAGAGCAAGAGAGATGTGAAACTGCATGACACAGTCAAGGAACTGCAAATAGCTCAACACAGCTATTGAAAACAGCTCTGAAGTGGCTGGAGCCTCATCCTGCAGGGCCTTGTCTGCCACAGTAGGAAACTGGACCTATCAGAGTAAGTTAAAGCCTTCACGTCATGACTGTATTCTGGCAACAGTGAGGGGAGTGGATATTTTTGGGGCAGTGGGCAAGACAAAAGACAAGATCAGTTGAAGATGATGAAGGCAGGAGCGGAAGCAATGGAAGGAATGAAGAGGAGGGGATGATTCAGGAGATGCTTTCAAAATGGACCCAGTTTTCGAAGACCCAGTGATTAGCTGAACGTGGGGTACACAAACTGAAGACTTCTGGAGGGCTCTGAAGCTTCCAGCGTGAGCAACAGGAGAACAAGGGGACTCGGGAGAGGGCAAGAAACAAGGACTGTTATGGACATGTGGAATCTAAGGGACCCATGGGACATCCAAGGAAGGTGTCATCCAGCAAGCAGGTGGGACCAGAGCTAAGGTATACACCTGGGAACCAACAATACATAGGTGTTCAAATTAGTTAAGTCCATGAGGATGTCCAGGGGTAATGGCAGAGTGAAAAAGGAATCTTCAACAGTCCCTTCAAGACTGAACACATTCAAGGTGCAAGTGAGGAAAAGCAACCTGCTGAGAAATGGCCAGAAGAGCCAGACAAACAGCAGGAGGCAGTGGCATCACAAGAGCAAAGGAAGTTTCAAGAAGGGATCACCATCATGCCCAGCTAATTTTTGTATTGTTAGTAGAGACGGTGTTTCACCTTGTTGACCAGGATGGTCTCGATCTCTTGACCTCGTGATCCACCCGCCTCGGCCTCCCAAAGTGCTGGGATTATAGGCGTGAGCCACCGCGCCCGGCCACGAGTTTCAACTGCCAAGAGAAGTGAGAAAAACAGTAAAACGTAGCTATATGTTTTTACAATAAAGACAGTCCCAAGTTTTCTGCCAAAGTAACCCAAATAACATTACACTGACAGCCCCACAAGGGAAGGCCGTAGGTCCTTCGAATTTCTTTGTGCATGCTAATGTTGCACTGTATCGCACCACACAACCATATTTATCTCAATACTATGCCTGTCTGCAAATCTGCAAATGTAATGGGCAGCCCAGGAAAAGCTGGATTTTACCAGTGTTGCAGGCCCCTTAACACACACCTGGAAACTCCAGGGAGGGCTCTGGAATTTATAATATATACAGAGTAAGGAGCAAGAGAATAAAAACACAAGAGCTACTAGAAAGCCCAGGGGATAGGAAGACCTCTGAAGAATCTGAGAAAAGCTAAACACCTCTTACTCCAAAAATGTATATAGGCACAAAGTAACAAAATTTTTGCATACATTTTCAAAAAGGCTCAGAGACCCCTGACTTAAAATTTAACTCTTTAAGAAGCTATAGGCTGGTTGTGGTGGCTCACACCTGTTATCTTAGCACTTTGGGAGGCTTAGGCAGGCAGACTGTTTGATCCCAGGAGTTCAAGACCAGTCTGGGCAACACAAAAAACACAAAAATTAGCCAGGTACGTTGTTGCCACTGTACTCCAGCCTGGGCAACAAAGTAAGACCCTGTCAAAAAAAAAAAAAAAAGAAAAGAAAAAAAAGAAAAAGCCAGAAGTGGTGGCTCACACCTGTAATCCCAGCTCTTTGGGAGGCTAAGACAGGTGAATCATGAGGTCAGGAGTTCGAGACCAGCCTGGCCAACATGGTGAAACCCCGTCTCTTCTAAAAATACAAAAATTAGTCAGGCGTGGCTGTGCGCCTGTAGTCCCAGCTACCCAGGAGGCTGAGGCAAGAGAATCACTTGAACCCAGAAGGTAGAGGTTGCTCTAGCCTGGGTGACAGAGTGAGACTCCCTCTCAGAAGAAGAAGAAAAAAAGAAGCATTCGGACAAATACGTAATGCATGTGGGGCTTAAAACCTAGATGATGGGTTGACAGGTGCAGTAAACCATCATGGCACATGTATAGCTATGTAACAAACCTGCACATTCTGCACATGTATCCCAGAACTTAAAGTAAAATAAAATAAAATATTAAAAAAAGCTATAATGGGTAACAACAGTTCTACGACCACATAAAATTCTGAGAGATTTTCTTCTCCATAATTTCCTGATTATTTTATTTTCAAGAATCTTGTAGTCATTTTTATTTTTATTTAAAAAAATTTTTGGCCGGGTGTGGTGGCTCACGCCTATAATCTCGGCACTTTGGGAGGCCGAGGCAGGCGAATCACCTGAGGTCAGGAGTTCAAGACCAGCCTGGCCAACATGGTGAAACCCTGTCTTTAAAAAATTTTAACCCAGTTGTGGTGGCTCACACTTGTAATTCCAGCACTTTGGTAGGCCGAGGCAGGCAGATCATGAGGTCAAGAGTTCAAGACCAGCCTGACCAACATGGTGAAACCCTGTCTCTACTTAAAATACAAAAATTAGCCAGCATGCACCTGTAATCTCAGATACTCAGGAGACTGAGGCAGGAGAATTGCTTGAAACCGGGAGGTGGAGGTTGCAGTGAGTCAAGACCATGCCACTGCACTGCAGCCTAGGCGACAGAGCAAGACTCTGGGAAAAAAAAAATTTTTTTTTTTTTTTGTTGAGAAAGGGGCTCTCACTCTGTCACCCAAGCTGGAATGCAGTGGGCCATCACTGCAGCTTCCAACTCCTGGGCTTAAGCAGTCCTTCCACCTCAGCCTCCAAGTAGCTGGGACTACAAGTATGTGTCATCACATCTGGCTAGTATTTGTTCTTTTTTGTAGATGTGATTTCACCATGTTGCCCAGCTGGTCCCAAACATCTGAGCTCAAGCCATCCACCTGCCTCAGCCTCCCAGAAGGGCTGGGATAACAGGCGTGAGCCACTGCACCCAGCCTGTAGTCATTTTTATAGAAAAAAAGAATAAAAGTTATTTTTTCTTCAAGGGTTAAAAAAAAAAGGCTGGGCATGGTGGCTCATCCCAGCACTTAAGGAGGGCAAGGCGGGCGGATCACCTGAGGTCAGGAATTGGAGACCAGCCTGACCAATATGGAGAAACTCCACCTCTACTAAAAATATAAAATTACTCAGGTGTGGTGGCACATGCCTGTAATCCCAACTACTCGGGAGGCTGAGGCAGAAGAATCAGTTACTTGAACCTGGGAGGTGGAGGGTGCAGTGAGCCAAGATCACACCATTGCACTCCAGCCTGGGCAACAAGAGCGAAACTACACCTCAAAAACAAAATAAAAAAACTGGCCAGGCTCAGTGGCTCATGCCTGTAATCCCGAAACTTTGGGAGGCCAAGGTGGGAGGTTTGCTTGTGGCCAGAAGTTTAAGATCAGCCTGGGCAACATATCAAGACCCCATCTCTATGTAAATAAAAAATAAAAAAATTAGTAGCTGAGTGCAGCAATACGTGCTTGTAGTCCTGGCTACTCGGGAGGCTGAGGCAGGAGGATCACTTGAGCCCAGGAGTTCAAGACTGCAGTGAGTTACAATCACATCACTGTATTCCAGCCTGGGTGACAGAGCAAGACCCTGACTCAAAACAAAAAATAAGATGGAACAAGATTTCTTCTCCCTAACAGCCCTCCTTTAAGAGGCATCTCTTCAACTTGGAAAGCAAGCTCAAGAATTTTCTGACACATTCTGTACTAGAGAAGCAAATGCAGTCTGTGGGAGAAGGTCCCACCAAGGGTGCACACCAGCAAAGAGCAAGGAAGGGGTCTCCCGCCAACATGGCTCACTTGCCTGAGGCCCACCCCCGGCTCCTGTCCCACAGGCTGTGTCACTTGGGAAAACCCAGGCTGCTGAGGGAAGGCATGGGACAGACAGGCCAGCCCAGCACGACACAGGTCTCAGGTAGGGATGAGAAGTGCATCAGAGTTTTGGCTGCTGGAAGGTGGAGGCTTGGAAGGTGGAGCAGCTAAAACTCTGATGGGGCGGGAGTGAGGGCTACACCACCTACGGAGATGGAGGGGGGGGCGGGGGCAGCAGCAACCTCCGAGCCACCTGGGCCTCCCTCAGAAGAGTCCTTTCATCCAGCAGGGGGCGAGTCTACTTGTCCATCCACACTCCAGGACTTGGCAGCCTCTTCTCATAAGGACCTTCTCCTTTGGTGCCAAACGCACTCAGCAGGGTGAGGCAGAAGTAGAGAAACTTCTAAGAAGAGCTGGGTCTGGAACCTGCAAGCTGGAGACTTTGCTCGGCTTTGGAAGATGCAAATGGCTTAGAGATCCTCGGAAGGAGCCACTCTTCTCAGACCCAGGCTGAGGAAACTGCTGAGTAAAGCATGCAGGGAGGCGAGGGGAGTGTACCCCAAGTGCAGGGTACCTTAGCTGACAAACACCTCTGTTGGGACTAGGGGACAAACCTGCCGCCTATTGCCCTGGCTTAGATGTTGCCTCCCTCAATGCACCAAGTGAGAAAAAAAAAATCATAAAGTGAACAACACAACCTCAAGTCGTTGCTAAGGACTCCACAAGTGCCACAACTGGCCTATCCAATGTGAGAAGGAAGAAGAAAAAAAATTGGCTACGGGGAATACAGGTCCTTTTTTTTAGATACAGTCTCACTCCTGTCACTCGGCCTGGAGTGCAATGGCGCGATCCCTGATCACTGCAACTTCTGCCTCCTGTGTTCAAGCGATTCTCCTGCCTCAGCCTCCCTATTAGCTGGGATTAAAGGCACTGGCCACCATGCCCGGCTAATTTTTGTATTTTTAGTAGAGAGGGGCTTTTGCCATGTTGGCCAGGCTGGTCTCGAACTCCTGACCTCGGGTGATCTGCCCACCTCAGCTTCCCTAAATGCTGGGATTATAGTGTGAGCCACCGCGCCTGGCCTACAGGTCCTCTCTTAACAGAAGTCTCTCTCAGGAGTGGCAGAACCCGAAAACATGTTTTTAAGCCCAGAGACACAGTAAGTCTTGCAAGTGTCAAAAACTGTATCTACAGGCCATAGGGTGTGACCAAATTTAAAAACAAACAAAAATCAACTAACAGGAACCCCAATCCTGAAACACCAAAGCTGAGTGGAGACATCAAAGCCCAGTTGACACAGAATACCGACATCCTATGAATAAATGACCGAATGCCCCAGAAATAGCAAACTGTCGCAGGATTAAGTAGACCCCAAACTGAAATGAGAACGTTCAAAGCAGGAATTGAAGTATGAGCTATGGAACAAGACTCCGAGAGCCATTCACACGTGGGGCTACTGACTTGATAAAGTTCAAGCCAAAAGCCCTTGAATCGTTGCTGAGTTAATCCAGTCCGAAAGATCCGTTAGATTCACAACACCGCAAAAGGCACACGTGCCTGAAAATTCTCCAGCAAAGCTGAGAAAATAAAAATCAACTGTCTGTTACGTAAAACCACTTAATACTACGACGTGTGATACTATTTAAGCGCAGCCTGTAGTCCACTTCCTCAATTGCACCTAATGATGGGGGGAAAAAACTTCCCACATTTGGCTGGGGTCATTCCAAAACATCTTTATCCCACCGGGATTATAAGTAAGCATTTAGTTCACCCAAGTCTGTCCAGTGCCACATGCTAACTCAACCCATCCCATCCTTAATTTTTCGGATATGTCTACCTGGCCTGTGTCCTGTTCCGAATATTATTTTGCAAATTATACTTCGTAAAGCCTCAACTTTGTTCGACCTCTTCCTAAACACGAACCTTCCCGTAGTAAATTCACGCCATAAACACACCCAGGGCTTTGTTTTACACACAGATTTCTCCCCCTGGTCCCGAGAGAGGCTGCTTTTCCTTCAGAATCCACCGAGGCCAACTCCTGCCATCTGGGGTCGCGGCTTCCTCCGCCGCTCCGCCGTGCGGACTCGTCCGGGTTCCGGGTGGCCCGCGCCGGCCCGCGGCTCGCACTCCTTCCTGTCTCCGTCTGCCCACGGCGGGTGGCGGGCGTGCGGCGCCCAGACAAAAGCTCGGGCCGTCGGGCCCACGGGCCCCGGGCCCCGGGAGCGCTCCAGCCCCGAGGCCGAGGGTCCGGGCGCAACTTTGCTAACGCAGAAGCAGGAGGCGCCCGCGCCCGCGGGGTCCGGGTGCGCCCGGGGCGGCCGGCACGCGCGTGGGCCGCGGGCGAGGGCGCCAGGGGAGGGCGCGGCGCGCCCCGCGGCCGCCCGCAACTTGCCCCGGGCCGTGGCCCGCGCCCGGCAGGCCCGCCCGACGGCGAGGCCCGGCGGCCCACATTGTCCCCGCGGCGCTCGCCCGGCCGCACACGCCCCCTGCCCGGGCCGGCTGCGGGCCTGCCGCGCTCCTCCACGCCCCGCTCGGGCCCGGCCCCGGCCGCCCCGCCGGCGGCGGCGGCAAAACTTTCTCCTCATCGCGGCGGCGGCGGCGGCGTCGCGGCCGCCCTCAGCGCGTCAGGCAGGCGGCCCGGAGGTCGGGCGGCGGGTCCCTCCCTCAGCCCCACCCCGGGCCGCCGACCTGGTCCGGCTCCGATTCATAGTCCTCGTCCTCGGCGCTCACGGACATGGCCATGGCTCATGGTGGGCCCAGGCTCGCGCGCGCTGACATGGCTGGAGCGGCGCCGCCGCCGCTGCCGCCGCCGCCGCCCGCCCGGAGCAGGCTCGGCTCGCCCTGGCTCGGGCTCGGGCTCGGGCTCGGGCTCCCGCTGCCGCGAGGAGGGAGCCGCGCCGCGCGCCTCGCACGCCCGCGCGGGAGGGGGCGGGGAGGGGCCGGCGAGGGAGGGCCGGGGCGCTCATGCATATGCATGAGGCGAGCCAGGAAGGGGCTGGCCCCCCGGGCGGGCGGGCCAATGGCGCGGCCGCGGCACTGGGGCCGCACACAAAGGGAGCCCGGCCTGCGGTGACACGGGGGCGGGCCCGCTGAGGGCGGCCCCTCGCGGCCGGAGCACCGGGACTGGGGCTGCGTGGGGGCGTGCCACGCGCCCCGCCCCGCCCGGCCCGCGCGCCGCGGGATGCACATGGGTGACTGCACGCCGCCACCGCTGCAACAGGAAATGCACGCCTGGCCTGGGGTGGGGTCTTTTGTGTGGTCCCGTGGGGCGTCTCGCGGGAGTCCGGGGGTGCCCGGGCCGTGGGGGACGACCCTGTACGCGACGCCAGGAGCGGCTCCCCAGGTCCCCAACAGCGGGCACACGGGCTCCCGCGTTTGCACTCGCTCCGGGACCAGGACCTGACGCGCACGAACCCAGGAGCCCCCAACCCAGAGCCTGCCTGTAGGCCCGCTGCCCTGGATGAGATCTGGGCGCCCAGTCTCCCCCGACGCGGGCGGCTGGGCTGGGGCGGCCTCCTGGCGCTGCACGCCAGGCACTCGGGTTCGCCTTTGCACGTCAAGTAGTGCAGGCAGGAGTCCCATTCGAGCGGCCTGACGGGGGCTGTCAGAATGCCCTGACTCTGCCCTGAGGTGGGCATCCCACTGCCTTGGACAGGAACCCTCTTCTGAGTCGACCTTGGGAAGGTGGAGGACGCTGTAGGCCTGAACACAGCTCTCCTAGGAGACTGGCCGCCCCCTAGGCTGGCTGGGAAGGTGTGGGTTTCTGAATTCTTAAACTGCAAAGGTTCCTAGTGCTCACTCCAGCTGCAGTCCACTTCTGAAGAAAATTGTTGCTGGAAACCTGGATCTTCATTCAAAAAAAAAAAAAAGTATATCGGGCACTTAAGCCAGCAGCCCTTACTCTGAAAGAAGAGTTCATGACCATGAGGTAGAACGACCAGTGCCGTTATAAGCATCAAAACCATAGCTAAACACAGGCTAAGAAGGACTTGGCATACATACCATCCACCTGTCCAAGGTAACACTAAATATGAACACCTGTAACTATTCAGTTTCTCCATCTATACAAGGGGAAGGATCTACCAAGGGATGGATAACCTTCTGTAAAAAGATCAGAGTCTTTCTCAAGAATAAGCCATGAAATCAGGTGACGAACTCTCCAGTGGCCATCTGTTAGTCACATCCAGGCCACTGGCCACAAAATCCAGTGAGAACAGAAGGGATGGGCAGGCTGGTCCTGGACTGGCCTTTCAAAGAAGGCAGGCCGTGTGCTGGAGACCTTGTAAACAAAACTCAGGAAGCTTCTAGCAAAGTCAGCAAAAATGAATATGCAGGGATGTCAGTTTTACTGAGTAGATTTTAAAGTCTGAAATTTACACAACCACTATAGAAAAAAAATCCGAGTCGGCTTGCTGAAACATAGCTGTTTTGAGTTTCCTTTCTCACTCCCCCTCCTTTTTTTTTTTGAGGTGGAGTCTTGTTCTGTCACCCAGGCTAGAGTGCAGCCGTGCGATCTCAGCTCACTGCAACCTCCTCCTCCCGGCTCCTGAGTACCTGAGATTACAGGCACCCACCACCATGCCTGGCCAATTTTTGTATTTTAGTAGAAATGGGATTTCACCATCTTGACCAGGCTGGTCTTGAACTCCTGACCTCATGATCCACCTTGGGATCACAAGGACTCCCAAAATGCTGGGATTACAGGCATGAGCCACTGCACCTGACTCCATTCCCTTTTATTTTGAGACAGAGTCTCGGTCTGTCACCCAGGCTGGAGTGCAGTGGTGCGATCTTGGCTCACTGCAACCTCCACCTCCCAGGTTCAATCGATTCGTGTGCCTCAGCCTCCAGAGTAGCTGGGATTACACGGGGTGCTACCATGCCCAGCTAATTTTCGTATTTTTTGTAGAGACAGGGTCTCACCATGTTGCCCAGGCTGATCTGGAACTCCTGGCCTCAAGTGATCTACCTGCCTCAGCCTCCCAAAATGCTGGGATTACAGGTGTGAGCCACCATACCTGACCATCACTCCCCTCATATTTTTCAGAATTTTCTCAAAGTTACAACAAAAACAAAAAGCTAAAGAATACACCCTGCACCTCCCTCCACCTCCTATCACTCCATTCCCAAGGGGCTCAGCTTTTTAAAAGCTACTTTGTTGGCTGGGCATGGTGGCTCACACCTGTAATCCCAGCACTTTGGGAGGCCAAAGAGGGTGGATCACCTGAAGTAAGGGGTTCGAGACCAGCCTGGCCAATCTGGTAAAAAGCCGTTTCTACTAAAAATACAAAAATTAGCCAGGTGTGGTGGTGCACACCTGTAATTCCAGCCACTTAGGAGGCTGAGGCAGGAGAATCACTTGAACCTGGGAGGCAAAGGCTGCAGTGAGCTGAGATTGTGTCACTGCCCTCCAGCTGGGAGACAGTGATATTCTGTCTCAAAGAAACAAAACAAAACAAACAGACAAAGAGAAATGTCTGTAAGCAGGAATTTTTCTCAAAGGTTTTTCCCATTACTAATCAGGAGCAAAACAATTATCTTGAGGTTGATTTTCTTTGAGGACTCTCAAAGCTCACTTCTGAATTTAAGGAAGTAAAAAGACACAGTTCTCAATTATCATGGCTCAAAGAACGGAAAGGAAAAGGATGGACAAACAGAAGTTGTCGCTAACACAAACTCCCTTACTCCCTTTAGATCATTTCAGAGATAGAAGGGGGTCTCACCTGACACCCTCACTTCACAGGTAAGGAAATGAAGGCCCAAATAAAATTAGGAAGTGGCTTTCAAGACCAGAGTCTCTTATATAACACCATCCAGAGAAAGACCTCCCTCCAGGGGCCTAGGCACTAACAGCAGCCCTAAGCATGTTCAGAGGGCCAGGCGCAGTGCTAAGTCTGCTGTAGACATGATCTCACTCCGTTAAACAGCCCAGTGAGGTGGGTACCATTGTTTACCCACTTGACAGATGAGACTAAGACGCACTGCTGCGAGGAAGGGAAAGAGCCTGGATCTGACTCCGTAGGCAATTGGAGCCTGGGCTGTTAACCACACCACTCAGATGTCTCATGCCAGGGACAAGGGAGGAGGATGGCAAATGAGACCGGTGTAATCATCCAAGTGACAAACTCAGGCTGAAGCAGAAGAAAATTAAGTGTCCCAGCTGGGTGCAGTGGCTCACACCAGTGATCCCAGCACTTGATCACGAGGTCAGGAGTTCGAGACCATCCTGGCTAACATGCTGAAACCCCATCTCTACTAAAAATACAAAAATTAGCTGGGCGGGGTGGTACGTGCCTGTAATCTCAGCTCCTCATGAGGCTGAGGCAGGAGAACTGCTTGAACCCGGGAGGCAGAGGTGGCAGTGAGCTGAGATTGTGCCACTGCACTGTAGCCTGGGCAACAGGGTGAGACAAGAAAGAAATGAAAGAAAGGAAAGAAAAAAGAAAATTAAGTGTCCCTTACTAGATGCTGTAAATTCTGTATTCCAGGTTCAAATCCAATCCCAAGGTAGCTATCTGATCTGGCAAGAGCCAACTGTGGAACCAGGAGGCCACGGTGAGGACATGACAACATAGTGGGTTCCCTCCAAACACTAGGAAGGCCACTCTCCTGTCACCTTTGACAAATTCCTCTTTTGACACTTGCAAAATGCTTCTTACTTCTCTATTGCCCTCAATCAAGTTTCCTTTACTTAACCGGTGCACACAATTATCCAACATCTGTTTTGTATTAATAGTGAGCTGGACTGTATATAAAATACAAATTATGCCAGCCTTTGCCTGACAGAATTGCCAAATTAAAATTTAGCATTTACACTGTGATTTTGAGTGGCCCTCCCTCCCTCTGTCCTCGTCTTTGAGTGATCCTAAGAATTAACCCTTTCCCAATTCCACTCGGCCGAGGCTTACTTATATTCAGAGAGCTCCCCAAAGCTGATGCCACCCAGCCAGTTGGATCCAGAACTTTCACCAGGTGATGTGTAAATAAACAAAAACAGATGGAAGCCAAGTCCTCCTCCATCACAATTGTCACTCACTTCTCTGCTTTCTTTCTGGGTGTCGTGTGCATTTCTGATCTGCTTCTTATCAGAGAGTGAGAACTCAAAAATGACCCCTGGCTGCTGAGAGGTTTTGTCCAGACTCAGCTGTGCCAGGCAATGTGCGAAGGTGAAAGGAGGAAAGACAGGAAGACTGATGACCCTGAGTCAGTCACCAGCCTCTCCATGCCCACTTCTAGGAACGGCTGTGGGGAGCGCACACTGGGCGGCAGCTGTCCCCTGGACTCTGGCTTACCCAGTGGGAGGGGCTGTCCAAAGTGAAACCCCTTTCCTTGTGCCCGTGTCACAAAGGCCACAGCTAAAGCTTGGGAACATCATTTTCCAGAGGCTCAGGGTAGGGAAACAGAACAGATCCTTTCTATGTGAAGACCAGTGACTGGCTGGTACCCTCTTGAGCCAGTGGACACCATTTGTAAACATGACCCTAAAGAGGGAACAGAATTAACTCATGCCTGTAATCCCAGCCTTTCGAAGGCCGAGGCAGGTGGATCACTTGAGGTCAGAAGTTCTAGACCAACCTGGCCAACATGGTGAGACCCCCTCTCTACTAAAAATACAAAAAATGGGCTGGGTGTGGTGGCTCATGCCTGAAATCCCAACACCTTGGGAGGCCGAAGGGGGTGGATCACGAGGTCAGGAGTTCAAGACCAGCCCAGCCAAGATGGTGAAACCCTGACTCTACTAAAAATACAAAAATTAGCCGGGTATAGTGGTGCGTGCCTGTAGTCCCAGCTACTTGGAAGGCTGAGGCAGAGAATTGCTTGAACCCAGGAGGTGAAGGTTGCAGAGAGCCAAGATTGTACCACTGCATTCCAGCCTGGATGACAGAGTGAGACTCTATCTCAAAAAAAAAACCACAAAAAATTTGCCAGGCATGGCGGAGGTTGCAGTGAGCCCAGATCGCGCCACTGCACTCCACTCCAGCCTGGGCAACAGAGCACGACCCTGTCTCAAAAAAAAAGAAAAAAAGGGTAACAGAGCAGGAGGTCTGCAAAGGGTTGCTTCCTACACAAGTAATAATTTATGCCTAACAAGCAACTGAGAATGTGTGCTTGTTATTTTACTATTATTTTACCATTTGTCTCTGCTTTTCAGTAGACGTGCCCCCCTTAACAGCAAAAGCAGAAGGTCTTTTGGAGAGTTATTTTTCTGACACAATGTAAATAAAAGGAACTTTCTAATCACTTAACATAGGACTCCAGGGCTACCTGGATAAAATTGTGATTCAAACAGTGACAGTAGGACAGGCCAAGGGCTGCTGTTATTTCTGTTAAGGAAATTCCTAATGTTACTTAATTGCTTTTTATTTTTCCCCTGGAGAGTCATTCCACAAGCATTTAAAAAGCCACATATATTCATCATATGAGTCCTTTCAATAGACTAAGCTTTCTGTTAACGTGGGAATTCTTCTCCTAAGTATGTCTCCTTACATTACCAAAAACCAACCAATAAATATTTACATTCACTGGAAGATGTGTGACTGTGCAAAGGACTTTTTTTTTTTTTTTTTATGAGACAGAGTCTCACCCTGTTGCCCAGTCTGGAGTGCGATGGCGTGATCTCACCTCACTGAAACCTCCGCCTCCCAGATTCAAACAATTCTCCTGTCTCAGCCTCCCAAGTAGCTAGGATTACAGGCGCCTACCACCATGCCCAGCTAATTTTTGTATTTTTAGTAGAGACCGGGTTTTACCATGTTGCCCAGGCTGGTCTTGAACTCCTGACCTCATGATCCGCCTGCCTCAGCCTCCCAAAGTGCTGGGATTATAGGCATGAGCCACCGTGCCAGGCCAGGATTTTAAAAAATTAACTAATTTAACAGATGACTGGCATTGATCTGAGACATATTTTTCCACCACTCGCCCCACTCCCAATGCCTCTGCTGACCTTAGAAAGTTATTCTTCTTCTCTGTTCACTTCCCTACCAAAATCCACCCTAAGGCTGAGTGAGGCAATTTGAATGACACAGGTGGGTTCACTTTATAAGCCACCCCCCACCTGAAAACATGAGCAGCTAAATATATGTAAAATGCCAGCCTAGGTCTGGCCTATAATCAAGGCTTCTGTAATTTAATGACATTTTGGTAACAAGATCAAATCTCCCCTTTGGTTTGCTTCCTAAACAGTGCACCCAACCCATTGTCTAGCCCATCGTCCTCCAAAAAAGGACCTTGGAGAAATAAGATCTAAAGTTCTGTGAATCCTGGTCTCAAAACAAAAGCCCACATCCAAAGGTACTTCAAAATAAGATGATAGGCTGGCATGATGGCTCATGCCTGTAATCCCAGCTTCTTGGGAGGCCAAGGCAGATCACTAGAGGTTAGGAGTTCGAGACCAGCCTGGCCGACATGGTGAAACCCCGTCTCTACTAAAAATACAAAAATTAGCCAGGCATGGTGGCAGGCCCCTGCAACCCCAGTCAGGAGGCTGAAGCACAAGAATCGCTTGGACCTGGGAGGTGGAGGTTACAATGAGCCCAGATCACGCCGCTGCACTCCAACCTGGGTGACAGTGAGACTCCATCTCAAAAAAAAAAAGAAAAGAAAAGAAAAGAAAAGAAAAGAAAAGAAAAATGAGATGACAAAGAAGACAGTAAATGGCTGGGCTCCGTGGCTCATGTCTGTAATCCCAGCACTTTGGGAGGGTGAGGAATGTAGATTACCTGAGGTCAGGAGTTCGAGACCAGTCTGGTCAACATGGCGAAACCCCATCTGTACTAAAAATACAAAACTTAATCGGGCATGGTGGTGGGTGCCTGTAATCCCAGCTACTCGGGAGGCTGAGGCAGGAGTAATGCTTGAACCCGGAGGCAGAGGAGGCAGTGAGCCGAGATCACACCACTGTACTCCAGCCTGGGTGACAAGAGCGAAACTCCATCTCAAAAAAAAAAAACAAAAGAAGAAGACAGTAAACAGGCAAAAATATAAGTAAAATTATGATCATCATTCGTAGCAGCTCTATTCACAATAGCTGAAGGTAGAAATGATCCAAATATCCATTTGGTTTATGAATAGATAAATAAAATGCAGTCTATCCCTACAATGAAACTATTATTCAGCCATAAAAAGGAGTGAAGTATTGACACATGCTCCAAAGGGAGCCTGGAGAACATGATGCTGAGCACAAGTAGCCCGACACAAAAGTCCACATATTGTATGATGCCATTTATATGAAAGTCCAGAACAGCCAAATCCATAGAGACAGAAAGCAGATTAGTGGTTTCCAGGGACTAAGGGAGGGGGAGTAGGGAGTGACAGCTGATGGGTACACGGTTTCCTGTTGAGGGTGATGAAAATATTTTGCAACTAAATAGAAGCCATGGTTGTACAGCACTGTGAATGTGCTAAATGGCAATGAATTGTTCTCTTTCACATTTTTAGGTTAGGTAGATTTTACCTCAATAAAAACCATATACAGTCAAGTGCTTGCAGAAAACATTTTGGTCAATGACTGTGGTCCCATAAGATTATAATGCCGTATTTTTACCCTACCTTTTCTATGTTTAGATACAAAAATAGCTGGGTGCAGTGGCTCATGCTTGCAATGCCAGCACTTTGGGAGACTGAGGCAGGCAGATTGCTTGAACTCAGAGGTTCGAGACCAGCCTGGCAACATGGCGAGACCCCATCTCTACAGAAAATACAAAAATTAGCTGGTTGTGGTGGCGCACATCTGCAGTCCCAGCTACTTGGGAGGCTGAGGAAGGAGGATCATTTGAGCCCAACAGGTTGAGGCTGCAGTGAGCCAAGATTGTGCCTGCACTTAAGCCCGTGGGACAGAGTGAGACCCTGTCTCAAAAAACAAAACAAAAACAATAAAAAGCCAGGCACAGTGGCTCATGCCTGTAATCCCAGGACTTTGGGAGGCTGAGGCAGTAGGATTGCTTGAGCCCAAGAGTTTGAGACCAGCCTGGGCAACATGGCAAGACTCCATCTATAAAAAAAAACAACTCTTTTTTTTTTAAAGAAAAACTTGGTCGGGCATGTTGGCTCACGCCTGTAATTCCAATACTTTGGGAGGCTAAGGCAGGCAGATCACAAGGTCAGGAGTTCGAGACAAGCCTGGCCAACATAGTAAAACCCCATCTCTACTAAAAATACAAAAAAATTAGCCAGGCGTGGTGGTGTGCGCCTGTAATCCCAGTTACTCAGGAGGCTGAGGCAGGAGAATCACTTGAACCCAGGAGGCCGAGGTTGCAGTGAGCCAAGATCACTCTATTGCACTCCAGTCCGGGCAACAGGGAAGGAAAGAAGGAAGGGAGGAAGGGAGGGAAGGAGGAGCGAGCACGGTGGCTCATGCCTGTAATCCCAGCACTTTGGGAGGCTCAGATGGGCAGATCACCTGAGGCCAGAGTTCGAGAGACCAGCATGACCAACATGGAGAAACCCTATGTCTGCTAAAAATACAAAATTAGCTGGGCATGGTAGCATATGCCTGTAATCCCAGCTACTGGGGAAGCTGAGGCAGGAAAATTACTTGAACCTGGGAGGTGGAGGTTGCAGTGAGCCACTGCACACCAGACTGGGCAACAAGAGCAAAACTCAGTCTCAAAAAAAAAAAAAAAGAAAGAAAAGAAAGAAGAAAAACTTGGAGATGAGAAGACTATCCTTTCTCCTTTGAATGGGTGTTCTTTCCTCTCCAAGAACGGGGGCATCTCCCTATGGTGCTATCATCACTCAAGAGAGATTTTAGGCCAGGTGCAGTGGCTAACACCTATTATCCCAGCACTTTGGGAAGCCAAAGTGGGAGGATTACCTGAGCCCAGGAGTTTGTGACCAGCCTGAGCAATAGAGTGAGACCCTGTGCCCACCTAAATAAATAAATGAAAATTACCTGGATGTATGTCTGCATGCCTGTAGTCACAGTTTCTTGGGAGGCTGAGATGGGAGGATTGCTTGAGCCCAGGAGTTCGAGGCTGCAGTGAGCTACGATCACGCCACTGCACTCCATCCTGGGTGACTGAACAAGACAAGTGACATCCAACAGGGAGTTTTGGGTTTTTTTGCTAAAATCTTGTCTCTTAAAAAAAAAAAAATGTGAAAAGAGTGATTTGAGGTCCTATTCCTGAAAGGTAATAGGGTTAGAAAGTATAGGCCCTAAACCCTGGGATGTGTTAAAACTAACCAAACCAAAGAGATAGTTCAATCACCTCTTAAATGAGCTGCTAACAGTCACTGTGGGGGTCTGATGGGCTCTGAGAACACTTTAATGCCAATACACATGGCTTTTCCCTCCCTCCCCCTTTCCCTGGCTGCTGCCCTGGGCCTCTCTCTTCAGTTACCATTCTTATTCTACATTTCATGGATTTTCATAGATCCATCAAGACACTCAAAATAGAAAAAGCCTGACAGAACTCTATTGTCACCATTTAAGAAACCATTAACCAACTCCTTACTTTGAAAATCACCATTTAAAGGGAAAGAAGTGAATCCTCGTGCTGCCTGTTCAGGGGGAACTGTTTTTGAGGGTGACCCCAATTGACCAGGAAAAGCTCTGCCAAACAATGCCAGCTAATTCACATGGGAGGAATGACCTTCTTCAAAGATGACTTTTCATCTCCCGAGGAAAACATCTTTTTAATTTTAGTCTTTCGGAGAGGGCGTCTCACTGTGTCACCCAGGCTGGAGTGCAGTGGTGCCAATGATAGCTGACTGCAGCTTCCAACTCCTGGCCTCAAGCAACGCTCCCATCTCATCCTCCCAACTAGCTGGGACTACAAGCACAAGCCACCACCAGCCTCATTTTTAAAATTTTTTTTGTAGAGACATGGTCTCACCTTGGCCTCTAAGAATGCTTGCATTACAGGTGCGAGCTACCATACCCGGCCTGGCCCCAATTATTTTTATGTATGTATGTATATATGTATTTATTTATTTTTATTATTATTATTTTTTGAGACAGAGTCTTGCTCTGTCACCAAGCTGGAGTACAGTGGCGCAATCTCAGCTCACCGCAACCTCCGCCTCCTGGGTTCAAGCAATTCTCCTGCCTCAGCCTCCTGAGTAGCTAGGATTACAGGCATGTGCCACCACGCCCGGCTAATTTTTTTGTCATTTTAGTAGAGACAGGGTTTCACCATGTTGGTCAGGTTGGTCTCAAACTCCTGACCTCATGATCCGCCCACCTCAGCCTCCCAAAGTGCTGAGATTACAGGATTGAGCCACCGCGACCAACTATATTTATTTGCTTTTAAGAGACAAAGTCTACTCTGTAACCCAGGCTGGAGTGCAGTGGCACACTCACAGCTGACTACAGCCTCCAACTCCTGGGCTCAAGGGATCCTCCCTCCTTCACCTCCCGAGGAGCTAGAACTAAAATTGCATGCCACCACAACCAGCTAGTTTTTGTATATATTTTCTTCTTCTCTCTCTTTTTTTTTTTTTGGTTGTTGTTGTTGTTGAAAGGAGTTTTACTCTTGTCACACTGGCTGGAGTGCAATAGCCACAATCTTGGCTCACTGTAACTTCTGCCTCGGGGCCTCAAGCAAATCTCCTGCCTCAGCCTCTGGGATTACAGGCGCCTGCCACCACGCCCAGCTAATTTTTATATTTTTAGTAGAGATGAGGTTTCACCATGTTGGCTCTCAAACTCTTGACCTCAGGTGATCCACCCACCTCAACCTCCTAAAGTGCTGGGATTATAGGTGTGAGCCATTGGGCCTGGGCTTTTTTCTTACTTTTAAACTTTTTTTTTTAACATTAAAAAAAAATTTGTAGAGACAGGGTCTCACTATGTTGCCCAGGCTGGTCTCGAACTCCTGAGCTCAAGGAATCCTCCTGTCTCAGCCTCCCAAAGTGCTGGGATTACAGGTATGAGGCACCTAGACCAGCCTTCAGCTTTTTAATTTTTTTTGTAGAAACAGGTTCTCTCCATGTTGCCTGGGTTGGTCAACAAGTGATCCGCCTGCCTTGGCCTCCCGAAGTGCTGGGATTACAGGAATGAGCCACTGCATCCAGCTTCCAATCCTTTCTTTCTCTTTATTTTCGGTTCAGCAGTACATGTGCAGGTTTGTTATAGAGGTGAACTGTGCGAGGGAGGGTCTGGCGTACAGATCATTTCCCCACTCTGGTAGTAAGCACAGCAGCACCCAATAGGTAGTGCTTTTTGATCCTCATCTGCCTTCCTCCCTCCACCCTCAAATAAACCCCTAGTCTTTCTACTGAGCTCAGCCTGTGTTTTCTTCTTTTTTTTTTTGGTCGGGGGGGAGTTTGATTTGTTTGTTTGTTTTGTTTTGAGATGGAGTTTCGCTCTTCTTGCCCAGGCTGCAATGCAGTGGCATGATCTTGGTTCACTGCAGCATCTGCCTCCTGGGTTCAAGGTATTCTCCTCCCTCAGCCTCCCAAGTAGCTGGGATTACAGGCATCTACCACCATGCCCAACTAATTTGGTATTTTTAGTAGAGGCGGGGTTTCTCCATGTTGGTCAGGCTGGTCTCAAACTCCTGACCTCAGGTGATCTGCTGGCCTTGGCCTCCTGAAGTGCTGGGATTACAGGCAGCCACTGAACAAGGCCCTGTTTTATTTATTGATTTATTTTTGAACACAAGGTTTCACTCTGTCACCCAGGCTAGAATGCAGTGGCACAATCTCAGTTTACTGCAATCTCTGCTGTCCAGGCTCAAGCAATCTTCCCACCTAAGCCTCCTAAGCAGCTAGGACTATACGCTCAGGTGTGTGTGTGTGTGTGTGTGTCTGTGTGTGTGTGTGTGTGTGTGTGTGTGTGTGTGTGTGTGTGTTGTACAGACAGGGTTTTGTCATGTTGCTTAGGCTGTTTTCAAACTCCTGGGCTCAACTGATCCTCCCACCTGGGCCTCCCAAAGTGCTGAAATTACAGGCCTGTCACAGCACTGGCCTCAGGCTGTGATCTTAACGCTCAGAGGTAAAGGGATTTCCCAATTTCTTTCATCTTTAAAATGGAAGTAGTGAACTCATACACCACAAGGAGGCACTGTAAATAACTTGGCAAACAGTGGAATGTCGTGTCTTTTTTTTTTTTTTTTGAGATGGAGTCTCTCTCTGTCATCAAGCTGGAGTGCAGTGGCATGATCTCAGCTTACAGCAACCTCCGCCTCCCAGGTTCAAGCGATTCCCCTACCTCAGCCTCCCAAGTTGCTGGGATTACAGGCATGCACTACCACACCCTGCTAATTTTTGTATTTTTAGTAGAGACAGGGTTTTACCACGTTGGCCAAGATGGTCTGGCTCTCCTGACCTCATGATCTGCCCACCTCAGCCTCCCAAAGTGCTGGGATTACAGATGTGAGCCACTGCACCCGGTCGGGTCTTTTTTTTAAGAGAGGGGATTACACATCTCTTTAAAAGAGTGGTTCACATCTGTCCCAGCTACTTGGAAGGCTGAAGTGGGAGGATCCGTTGAGCCCAGGAGTTCAAGGCTGCAGTGAGCTCTGACTGAACTACTGCACTGAAGACAAACTGAGACTCCATTTCCCTCTCTCTCTCTCTCCCTCCCTCTTTTTTTTTTTTTTTGAGACAGAGTCTTGCTCTGTTGCCTTTTGCCTAGTCTGGAGGGCAATGGCATGATCTTGGCTCACTGCAACCTCCTCCTCCCTAGCTGAGCAATTCTCTTGCCTCAGCCTCCCAAGTAGCTGGAATTACAGTCGCATGCCACCACACCCAGCTAATTTTTATATTTGTAGTAGAGACAAGGTTTTACGATGTTGGCCCGGCTGGTCTTGAACCCCTGACCTAGTGATCTACCTGCCATGGTCTCCCAAAGCGCTGGGATTACATGCACGAGCCACCGAACCTGGCTGGCCTCTGTCTTTTAAAGAGACAAGGTCTTCCTGTTCTCACCCTGCCTGGAGTGCAATGGTGTGATCTTAGCTTACTGCAGCCTCTAACTCCTGGGCTCAAGCAGTCCTCCTGCCTCAGCCTCCCAAGTAGGTAGCACTTCAGGTGTTGGCCACCATACCTGGCTCCTGATGACATTATTGATATAGGAAAGAATGATCAACAGTCACTGAAACCATCCACAAATGGCCAGATAGGCAAGCAAAGAGGGGACCAAGACACCACCACCCAGACTGGAGCAAGGAGAGAAGAATAACTGAATAATGGGGTATCAGACTGCCACTGCCTTACCAACAATTATATTTACTTTACTTTTCTCTTTTTTGTTTGTTTGTTTGTTTTGAGATAGTGTCTCACTCTGTTGCCCATTGCCCAGGCTGGAGTGCAGTGGCGTGATCTCAGCTCACAGCAACCTCCTCCTCCAGGGTTCAAGCGATTTTCCTGCCTCAGCCTCCCAAGTGGCTGGGATTACAGGTGCCCGCCACCACGCCCAGCTAATTTTTTTATATTTTTAGTAGAGACAGGCCTCCGCCATGTTAGTGAGGCTGATCTGGAACTCCTGACCTCGGGTGATCTACCTGCCTCAACCTCCCAAAGTGCTGGGATTACAGGTGTCAGCCACTGCGCCCAGCCGATTATATTTATTTTAATCTAATAAAATCTTTAAAACTTATATCCACATGGGGAGAAATGCCAAATATGGGTGAAGGGGCAGAAGGCAGCAAAGCACACTGCCATGTGTGTACCTATGCAACTATCTTGCATGTTCTGCACATGTACCCCAAAACCTAAAATGCAATAAAAATTTTTTAAAAAAAAACAACTTATATCCAATTTGCAGAAGTTGCAAGAACTAAAGAACAAGCTAAATGACACCACGAGACACACTTGGACACATGCATAGAGCCGGATGTTCTATGGGACATATGGCTCTTTGTTTTTTACAAATCAAGTTCCTGAGAAAAGTCTGTATTAAAAGAGACAATTAAGAACAGATTCAGGCCAGGAATGGTGGCTCATATCTGTAATCCCATCAGTTTGGGAAGCCGAGTCAGGAGGATCACTTGAGCTCAGGAGTTCCAGACCAGCATGGGCAACATAGTGAGACCCTGTCTCTACAAAACAAAACAAAACCACACACATGAAACTTAGCCAGGTGTGGTGGTGCACACCTGTAGATCCAGCTATTTGGGAGGTTGAGGTGAAATGATCACTTGAGACCCAAGCGGTGGCTCATGCCTATAATCGCAGCACTTTGGGAGGCCAAGGCAGGTGGATCACGAGGTCAAGAGATCGAGACCATCCTGGCCAACAAGGTGAAACCCTGTCTCTACTAAAAATACAAAAATTAGCTGGGCATGGTGGTGCACACCTGTAGTCCCAGCTACTTGGGAGGCCGAGGCAGGAGAATTGCTTGAACCCAGAAGGTGAAGGTTGCAGTGAGCCGAGATCGCGCCATTGCACTCCAGTCTGGGTAACAAGAGCGAAACTCCGTCTCAAAAAAAAAAAAAATGATCACTTAAGCCCAGAAGACGGGATTGTTGTGAGCCAATATCATGCTATTATACTCCAGCCTGGGTGACAGAGCAAGACTCTCTTCAAACCCCACCTCCCCCCGCCCCCGGAAAAAAAAAAAAAGCAGATACTCCTTCCAACTACTTCCCATACTGGCCCAACACCCAGCCACTGCCTGTCACCTTGTCTCATAAACACTAGCAGAGAAAAAAAAAAGTAAATGACAAAAGAAAAAAACGCTTTTTATAAGTATTTCTTTTTTTTTCTTTTTCTTTTTTTGAGATAGAGTCTCACTCTGTCACCCAGGCTGGAGTGCAGTGACGAAATCTTGGCTGACTGCAACCTCCACCTCCCAGGTTCAAGAGATTCTCCTGCCTCAGCCTCGAGAGTAGCTGGGATTACAGATGCACCACCATGCCTGGCTAATTTTTTTGTAATTTTAGTAGAGACCAGGTTTCACCATGTTGGTCAGGCTGGTCTCGAACTCCTGACCTCAGGTGATCTGCCCACCTCAGCCTCCCAAAGTGATGGGATTACAGGCATGAGCCACCGCGCCCAGCTGATGAGAGTATTTCTGATTTTCTTCAATGTGCTTTCCTGCTTAGATGTTTGTTCTTTGGCGGAGGTCGGTGATTTAGAGCAGGTGTTACCGTGCCTTTCACTCACACCTACTTTCTTTTTCTGTAATTAAGACTCCCCCTTTCATCCTTCCCAACATGGTAACATGAAGCAAAAATAATTGATGAAAATATTTCACCTTTCTTTAACCGATCTCGTCCCTTTTTCAGGTCTGTCACCTAAATGTGAGGGACAGATTATCTGACATCGTTTGGTTGAAAGAACATACATCCATCTTCCTAACAAAGCCAAATTCAAGAAATAATTCAAGTAAATGACAACTTATTGCCAGTGTCAACAATCAAATGTCCTCCTTTAATGTGGAAAATATACAAAGTCTAAAGAATAAGCCATTGTTCAAAAAAAAAAAAACATGGTAATGGCAAGCAATCAGTTACAGTACCTGTCTGGCTTTCTAATTACTCCAAAGGCTGGAGCCCTCAAGATCTCAATTGCTTTCCAGTAACTGATCTTAGGTATTATTATTATTGTTATTGTTGTTATTATTTTGAGACGGAGTTTTGCTCTTGTTGCCCAGGCTGGAGTGCAATGGTGCGATCTCAGCTCACCACAACTTCTGCCTCCCGGACTCAAGCAATTCTACTATCTCAGCCTCCAGAGCAGCTGGGATTAGAGGTGCCCACCACCACATCCGGCTAATTTTGTATTTTTGGTAAAGATAGGGTTTCATCATGTTGGCCAGGCTGGTCTCAAACTCATGACCTCAGGTGATCCACCTGCCTCGGCCTCCCAAAGTGCAGGGATTAGACTTGAGCCACCACGCCCAGCCTATCTTAGGCATTATGAATGCAGTCTGGGAGCAAGTTATCAGACCAAAAAAGAAATCCTTGTCCACTGACTTTAATTACAGGTTATGTCAGCTGAACACAGTCTTGAAGTTCCAATAAAGTGGTTCTAAAACAGTAAGTGCTGAAAAATTCCAGGTGAGGTAAAATCTTTCTAAGTCTAGTGGGACAAAAGGGGATGCCCAGAGGGATAAAAGGCACTAGCGGGTACCAAGGAAGTCTTCTTAGTACTCTTCTTTTTTTTTTTTGAGATGGAGTCTCACTCTGTTGCCCAGGCTGGAGTGCAGTGGTGCAATCTCAGCTCACTGCAACCTCTGCCTCCCAGGTTCAAGCAATTCTCCTGCCTCAACCTCCTGAGTAGCTGGGATTACAGGCACGTGCCACCATGCCCAGCTAATATTTTGCATTTTTAGTCAAGACGGGGTTTCACTGCGTGAGCCAGGATGGCCTCAATCTTCTAACCTCATGATCCGCCCACCTCAGCCTCTCAAAGTGCTGGGATTACAGGCATGAGCCACCGCACCCGGCCTTCTTAGTACTATTCTAATGAGCGTTCCTTTAACAGCTGGCAGGGACTGAGACACAGAAGTTACATAAGGAACAAGTGAAGAGGACTCAGAAGCATTTGGAAAGACAACAAGCAGGTGAAAGACAACAAAGACATGAAACTAACTGAACACCATCTCATCTTTCAGAAGCTTTGGGAGAATCTTGCTATTGACTTCATTTATTCAACAAGTATTTCCTGGGCCCTTGCGATCCAGGAGCAGTCTTGCACTGACAGGGTGCAAACACGGATAAGGAAAATGTTCCTGGGCAGGGTGTGGCGGCTCACACCTGTAATCCCAGCACTTTGGGAGGCCAAGGATCACATAAGATCAGGAGTTCAAGACCAGCCTGGCCAACGTGGCAAAACCCCACTTCTACTAAAAATAGAAAACTTAGCCAGGTGTGGTGGTGTGTGCCTATAATCCCAGCTACCTGGGAGGCTGAGGCAGGAGAAACACTTGAACCCAGGAGGTGGAGGTTGAAGTGAGCCAGGATCACGCCACTGTACTCCAGCCTGGGCAACAAAGTGAGACTCCATCTCGAAACAAATAATAATAAAAAACATTATTAAGACAAGCTCCAGCCTCAAGATGCTAGTGGAGGCTTCATTCAGGTGTGTCCAGTCAACCAAAATGCAGAGCAGCTGGTGTTACGCCCTGGGGCCAGGTGCAGTGGCTCATGCCTATAATCCCAGCACCTTGGGAGGCTGAAGCAGGCGGATCTCTTTAGCCCAGGAGATCGAGACCAGCCTGGGCAGCATGGCAAGACCCCATCTCTACAAAAAAATACAAAAAGTTAGCTGGGCATGGTAGTGTGTATCTGTAGTCCCGGCTACCTGGGAGGTTGATGTGTGAGGATTGCTTGAGTCCAGGAGGCGGAGGCTGCAGTGAGCCGAGATTGTGCCACTGCATTCCAGCCTGGGTGACAGAGTGAGACCCTTAGAAAAAAACAAAAACAACAAAACCAAACAACAACAACAACACACACACAAACCCAAATTGCAGAGCAGAATGCAGAAGCGCAGTGGGAAGAGAACTGTGGAAGCACATCAGCCAGGACCTTAGCAGGAATCGCATGGCACCAAGGCCCCCCCACCCCGGGGCATAAAGGGGAGTTCAGCAGCTTGACTGACAGAGCGTTAAACAGGGCTCAAGGAAACCATCAAGGCCTCCATGCAGCCAAGCCCAGGGACAGCAAGGCGCTGTTTCCTCCCCTCAGCCAGTGGGCACAGAGAGGGAACAGTGACCAGAAACAGAGAAAAGCTGGAGAGGTGGGGTCTGCGATAGATGAAGGCAGTCAACCTGCAATGATCCCACAGTCAGGAAGCTGGAGAAATAAACACCCCGCCTCCCTCTCCTCCCACCTTCCCATCTCCTCCAGGTGCTTCCCACGGGCTGAGCCCACCCAGAGGCCACAGAGACAAGGAAGCCCCTTCAGCAGTCCACGAGGAGGGTGAAGGCACTGGAGAGGGGCTGAGGGGCATCTGAAAAACGCCAGCTCAGGAGGCTCCCGGGCAAGTAGGGAATAGGATTGGTCCTGGCAATGGAGAGGATTTCTAATGGGAGAAATGGGGAAAAGGGCACTCCGAGAAGGGAAGAGTGTAAGCAGAGACAGACGCAGGCCGGTGCAAGGAAACCATGGAGGAATTCGGTTCCCCCGCAATGAAAGGAAGATGAGAGGGAGTCGGGAGAGTCTGTGGCACAGGTGTAGACGGCAACCCGGGCACTCAAGGCCAGGCTGAGGAGCTGGGAGAAGCTTTTAAAGAAGGTGGAGGCTGGGTGTGGTGGCTCAAGCCCATAATCCCAGCACTTTGGGAGGTCATGATGGGAGGATTATCACTTGGGCCCAGGAGGTCAATGCCATTCAGGGCAACACAGTGAGACCCCATCTCTACAAAAAATACAAAAATTAGGGTTTCTGTTTGGGGTGATGAAAAAGTCCTGGAGATGGATGTGGTGAGGGTTTGCACAATGTGTTGAATAATAATAAGCCACTGAACTATACACTTAAAAATAGTCAAAATGGCAACTGTTATACAACATATATTTTACCATCATTAATTAACAAAAATCACAGACCGGGTGCTATAGCTCATGCCTGCAATCCCAACACTACCAAGGGAGGCAGATCACATAAGGTCGGGAGTTTGAGACCATCCTAGCCAACACGGCAAAACGATGTGTCTCTACTAAAAATATAAAAATTAGCCAGAGGGTGGTGGCAAATGTCTGTAACACCAGCTACTCAGGAGGCTAAGGCAGGAGAATTACTTGAGCCCAGGACGTGGAGACTGCGGTTAGCCAAGACTGTGCTGCTGTACTCCAGCCTGGGTGACACAGTGAGACTCTGTATCAGATAATAATAATAATGAAAATCACAAACCCAAGCATGGTGGTGCACACCTGTAGTCCCAGCTACTCAGGAGGCTGGGGTGGAATGATCTCTTAGGCCCAGCAGTGTGAGGCTATAGTGCGCTATGATGGAGCCACTGCACCGCAGCATGGGTGACATAGTGAGACTCGCCAATGAGAAACAAACAAGGCCGGGCTCAGTGGCTCATGCCTGTAATCCCAGCACTTTGGGAGGCTGAGGTGGATAAATCACAAGATCAGGAGTTCAAGACCAGCCTGGCCAACTTGGTGAAACCCCATCTCTACTAAAAATACAAAAATTAGCCGGGCATGGTGGCGGGTGCCAGTAATACCAGCTATTCGGGAGGCAAAGGCAGGAGAATCACTTGAACCTGGGAGGCGGAGGTTGCAGTGAGCAGACATTATGCCATTGCACTCCAGGCTGGGCAACAGATTGTGACTCTGTCTTAAAACATAAATAAACAAATAAAAAGTAGTTGGATGTGGTGGTGCATGCCTGTGGTCCCAGCTACTCAGGAGGCTGAGGTGGGAGGATCGCTTGAGGCTGGTAGGTGGAGGCTGCAGTGAGCTGTGATTGTGCCACTTGTACTCCAGCCTGGGCAACAGAGCAAGACCTTGTGTCAAACAAAAAGGAAAGAAAAGAACGGAAGTACAAACGGGGGCATCCCTTCGTCACCTCTATTTTTCTCAAAAGGATTTTTCTGCTGTTGATGTTATAGACAACATTATTTAGAAGCAGCAGAACTGTCTCCATGGGCATCCATTGGGTGGAGGCCTTTGTTGACCTCCCAAGCATTTGCCAAACTCCAGACTCCATGAATGACTCGGATGTTGTGAGGAATGCGCCTGGGATTCCAGATCAGAGGCCCAGTTTTCTTTTCGCATGGTTCCCCTCATCGCACCCTCCAAGGATCAGCTTGTTCTCCTGCCTTTCTTTGCTCTCTTGGGATCCACATCCTGGCCCTGCAGCTTCCACCGCCGCCCCCCGCCCCCAGCATGGTGAGCTGCGCACTTCCTCCTGGGGAGGCCACTCTCCCACAAGCTTTTCACCAGGCCTATCCTGCTCTCGGCACTGGACATCTGACACCCTTGGCCTTTGACACCCTCTCCTCCTACCTAGACCCAGTGGAGAAGCCTGTGGCCTCAAATCCCCAGAGGCACATTCTCAGGCAACCATCACCCCCTGGCAAAGAGTCTCCTTCACAGGAGGCTGGGAGAGGGAGGGTGATATCACCCCAGTGTAGTTGAGAAAGCCCAGAGCCTTATCCAGGAGAAGAAAGAGATAAAGAAGAGGCAGCTTCTTTTTTTTTTTTTTTTTTTTTTGGGAAACAGAGTCTCACACTGTCACCGGGCTGGAGTGCAGCAGCACAATCTTTGCTCACTGCAACCTCCACCTCCTGGATTCAAGAGATTCTCCTGCCTCAGCCTCCTGAGTAGCTGGGATTACAGACACCCGCCACCACACTCAGCTAACTTTTTGTAATTTTAGTAGAGATTTTTTGTATTTTTAGCAGAGATTTTTAGTTTCACCATGTTGGCCAGGCTTGTCTTGAACTCCCGACCTCATGATTCACCCACCTCAGCCTCCCAAAGTGCTGGGATTACAGGTGTGAGCCACCGTGCTGGGCCTTTTTTTTTTTCCTTTATGAGACAGAGTCTCGCTCTGTTGCCCAGGCTGGAGTGCAGTGGCGTGATCTCAGCTCACAGTAGTCTCCACCTCCTGGGTTCAAATGATTGTCCTGCCTCAGCCTCCTGAGTAGCTGGGATTACAGGCATGTGCCACCACGCCCAGCTAATTTTTTGTATTTTTAGTAGAGACGGGGTTTCACTGTGTTGGTCAGGCTAGTCTCAAACTCCTGACCTCAACTGATCTGCCCGCCTCACCCTCCCAAAGTGCTGGGATTACAGGCATGAGCCATCGTGCCTAGCCAAAGCAGCTTCTTAAATCAGTCCCCACCCCCAAACCCCCAAGAAATGCCTGCCCAATTCAGCACAGCCATAGCTATTGCAAGGAAATTAAGTCATTCAGGCCCTTGCTTGAGATTATGTTTTGCACAAGCAAGTAATAATTTTGGGATGGGAAATGCCTCTAAACCATTCAGCCCCTTCCCCTGCTCCCTGCTCCTCCTCTTGTGTCCTCAATTTCTATCAAGAATATCAAAAGCCTTCTGGGAAGGCAGATTAAGGTTACTTTTAAACCATAATTATGAAAAACTGGAATAGCAACCACTGATCGATGGCCCACTCTAAAGGCATTTTACAGACAGCATCTCACCACAACACCGCAAGAAAGGTGATATTAGCCCCTTTCACAGATAAGTAAACTGAGGCTGAGACATGCCGAAGACCACATCGCTGATCAGTGGCAAAGAAAGAAGTCAACCCACAGGTGCATCTGACCCCAAAATGCATCCAAGTAATGCAGAGAATGACCTGGGAAGCTTTTATTTATTCATTTATATTTTGGGTTTTTTCTTTTTTGTCAAGATGGAGTCTTGCTCTGTTGCCCAGGCTGGACTGCAGTAGTGCAATCTTGGCTCACTGCAGCCTCCACCTTCCCAGGTTCAAGCAATTCTCCTGCCTCAGCCTCCTGAGTAGCTGGGATACAGGCACATGCCACCATGCCTGGCTTTTTTTTTTTTTTTTTGTATTTTTAGTAGAGATGGGGTTTCACCATGTTGGCCAGGCTGATCTTGAACTCCTGATCTCAAGTGATCTACCCGCCTCAGCCTCCCAAAGTGCTGGGATTATAGGTGTGAGCCACCCTGCCCAGTCAGGTTTTTTTTTTCTTTCTTTCTTCCTTTTTTTTTTTTTTTTTGAGACAGGATCACATTCTGTCACCCAGGCTGGGGTGCAGTGGAGTGATCATAGCTCACTGCAGCCTCCAACTCCTGGGGTGGTCCTCCAGCTTGGGCCTCTCAAAGTGCTAAGATTTCAGGCTTAAGCCACCGAACCCGCCCCGAGAAGCTTTTTTTTTATGAGACTGAGACTCAGCCTTTCACCCAGGCTGGAATACAGTGGTGCAATCTCAACTCACTGTAACCTCCTCCACCCAGGTTCAAGCAATTCTCCTGCCTCAGCCTCCCAGGTAGCTGGGACTACAGGCACCTGCCACTATACCTGTGTTTTTGTATTTTCAGTAGAGATGGGGTTTCACCATGTTCGTAAGGCTGGTCTTGAACTCCCCGCCTCAAGTGATCCACCCGTTTCGGCCTCCCAGAGTGCTGGAATTAGAGGCATGAGCCACCTCATGCCCGGCCCCGAGCAGCTTTCACAAAGTGCAGATCCCCAGGCCCACCCCAAGCCTATTGAATGACTACGTCAGGGGCAGGGGCCAGGAAGCTGAATTTTTTTCACAAGTCACCCAGGTGAACCTGATGCCACCAGCCCGGGGACTGGTCCTTTTTACAGAACATGGCCTTCCTGGGAAATTACGGGAGCCTGAGTGGGTAGCAATATGGGACGGCGGTTTTCGCCGCCCTCCTCTGCCTCAACTGTACAGCAACAAGCTCACAACTGCCGGCCAGCAGGACTGAGAACAGGGCAGGACCCGCCAGAAGCAGCCGGGGCGTCTCTCACTAAACCACGTGCCTCTCCTTCAGGAAAACCTGTGCATCACTCCCGAGGGACCCCAGACGAAGCAGGCCAAGACTGAACGGACCAACTTCAGAGGAAAGGGGAGAGAGACAAAGCAGAAGCCAAGGGCGCAAGGCATCGGGGCTGCTTCCTACTGCGGTTCCCACGTGGCCCCAAAATGTCCCCATAAGGAAGCTGATCCAACAGCTACTCACGAGGGCTGTCCCCATGCCCCTATCAGGGTGCTTGTCCGCCACACCCCAGCCTCTCTGCTCCCATATGCCGGAAAAATTGCCAATAATGGAAATTCAAGTGGCAGCCTGGTTTGGCCACTAGAGACAATGGATGCAGAAGCTGGCAGCATGCACAGGCTGGCTTGCTAGCCGGAGGCAGCCGGGCTGGGTCCCTTGTCCTCCCTAAGTTTCCTCCCTTTGGGAATAAACCAGCAAGCTAGCCAGTAGCTGTGTCTGGCGGCTGAGCCAGGGGTCATCTCACTAATAAGGCCGAGGTCAGAGGCCGGGCCTCAAATAAGCTCCGCTCCCTCGCCCTGCCTCTAGGGTCACAGACGGGCCCCCACCATCCTGCCCGCTGGTCATGAAAGGAAGTGGCCAGACTGTACACAGATCAAAACAAATCCAACACCACTCGTGGAAACAGCCAATCGGGTGGATGGTGATGGATGGCGGCTCAGTAGCATCTTGGATTTGAAGGACACCGCATCAAAAATGACCTCACAGCACCTAATCAGTTCCAGGAAAGGGCTTTGTTCTCCTGGAGGCAAGGTGGGAGATCAAAGCATTTCTTGCCAATCATCACTTAGCATTAATTACTTGTTAGGTAACCCAACCCAGATCAAATACCTCGCATCCTGAGGGCCTCAGTGAGCACCCTTGATCTTTCACCCCAACCTGCATCCAACGGGAGGAAGCTGCAAACCTGGGAACCCAGAGACCCCAGGCGGCCCAGGCAGTCAGTCGTTCAGTTACTTCTTTCTTTCCTGTTCACTTTTTAACCCCACCAGCCAGGAAACGCATAAACATAGCAGGGGCCTCCCTCCCCCGTCGCCCAGCCACATGTCACTGGTTCCTCACTGTGCAATGACAGAAACCTGCACATCTGGGGTCCAACGCCTTCCTTTTCCTAAGGAAGTGGCCTGAGAGGCACTGGTGCCCCTCTCCGAGCTCCGGGCTTCCTCAACTGCACGAGGGCCATAACACCCTCCATCTCCCAGCCTTGTGCGAAGGATAAAGTGAAATCGACAGACTGCATCTGGAAGCTGCTGTGTGTACTGAGGAGTGCCCAGGACTTTCGGCTGGGGTGGCAGTCACTGATTTTCAGAGCTCGGTGGTTGGCCCAGAGTATTCATTCTTCTGCTTTATATTTATACCTTTTCATGGCTCTGAAGTTATTTACTTCCTCATTTTTAAAAGACGTATTTATGGCCGGGGGCATCGGTGGCTCATGCCTGTAATCCCAGCACTTTGGGAGACTGGGGTGGGTGGATGACCCGAGGTCGGGAGTTTGAGACCAGCCTGGCCAAAATAGTGAAACCCCATCTCTACTAAAAATACAAAAAATATGCAAGGCACGGTGGTGGGTGCCTGTAATCCCAGCTACTCAGGAGGCTGAAGCAGGAGAATTGCTTGAACCCGGGAGGTGGAGGTTGCAGTGAGCCAAGGTCACACCACTGTACTCCAGCCTGGACGACAAGAGCAAAACTCAGTCTCAAAAATATTTATTTATTTACTTATTTACAGAGTCTTGCTCTGTTGCCCAGGCTACAGTGCAGTGGCATGATTTCTGCCACCTCTGCCTTCCAGGTCCAAGCAATTTTCCTGCCTCAGCCTCCCTAGTAGCTACAATCACAGGCGTGTGCTACCATACCCAGCTCATTTGTTTTTTGTTTGTATTTTTTTGGTAGAGACAGGGTTTCACCATGTTGCCCAGTCTGGTCTCAAACTCCTGAGCTCAGGTTTGAGCCTGCCTTGGCCTCTCAAAGTACTGGGGTTACAGGTGTGAGCTCACTGCAGTCTTCACCTCCCAGGTTCAAGTGATCCTCCTGCATCAGCCTCCCCAGGAGCTGAGACTATAAGCACGTGCCACTGCACCCCGCTGGAATAATTTATAATAAATGTTATGGGATAAACTGTGTCCGTGCCTCCCCCCTGAAATTCATAGGCCGAAGTGCTACCCCTCATCATGTGATATTTGGAAACAGGACTAGTTAGAAAGGGGTGGTTAGGCCAGGCCCTGATCCAGTTGATTGGTGACCTTACAAGGAGAGATTACAGTAGGTACAGAGGGAAGACCATGTGACAACAGAGAAAAGATGACCAAAGAGAGGCCCTGGGAGAAATCAGCCCCGCTGACCCCTTCACCTTAGACTTCTGGCCTCCAAAACAGTGAGGAAATCAATTTGTAGTGTTAGCCTGGGCAACACAGTGAGACTCCATCTCTACAAAAAATTTCAAAGATTAGCTGAGCATGATGGTGCACATCTGGAGTCCCCACTACTGGGGAGGCTGAGGCCAGAGGCTCACTTGAGTCCTGGAGTTCAAGGCTGCAGTGAGCCATGATCACACCACTGCACTCCAGCCTGGATAAGAGAGCAAGACCCTGTCTCTAAAAATAATAAATAAATAGGCCAGGTGCAGTAGCTAACACCTGTAATCCCAGCACTTTGGGAGGTCAAGGCGGGTGGATCACTTGCAGTCAGGAGTTAGAGACCAGCCTGACCAATATGGCGAAACCCCTTCTCTACTACAAATTAAAAAAAAAAAATTAGTTGGGCATGGTGGCGTGCATCTGTAATCCTAGGTACACGGGAGGCTGAGGCAGGAGAATCACCTGAACCAGGGAGGCGGAGGTTGCAGTAAGCCGAGATCATGCCACTGCACTCCAGCCTGGGCAACAGAGCGAGACCCCATCTCAAAAAATAATAATAATAATAAATAAATAAAAATACATTTCTGGTATTTGAGCCACCCAGTCTATGGTACTTTGTCATGACAACTCTAGCAAACAAATACGATAAACTTCAAACACATGTTAGAAAACAAACTAAATTTTTAAAAAGACTGCTCTGGGGCCGGGCGCGGTGGCTCAAGCCTGTAATCCCAGCACTTTGGGAGGCCGAGGCAGGTGGATCACGAGGTCAACAGATCGAGACCATCCTGGTCAACATGGTGAAACCCCGACTCTACTAAAGATACAAAAAATTAGCTGGGCCCGGTGGCGCGTACCTGTAATCCCAGCTACTCGGGAGGCTGAGGCAGGAGAATTGCCTGAACCCAGGAGGCGGAGGTCGCGGTGAGCCGAGATCGGGCCATTGCACTCCAGCCTGGGTAACAAGAGCGAAACTCCGTCTCAAAAAAAAAAAAAAAAGACTGCTCTGGCACATCTATAATAAAGAAGACACACCAAGTGCTGGCGAGGGTGTGAAGAAACTGGAATGCTACTGTATTTCTGCAGGGAGTGTAAATGATGCGGTCACTGTGGGAAATAGCTTGGCAGTTCCTCAGAAGGTTACACACAATTCCCATAGGACCCAGCAAACTCACTCCCAGGTATACACTCAAGAAAAATTAAAACGTATGTTCACATGAAAACCTGTACATGAAGGTTCACAGCAGCGCTGCTCACAATAAGCCAGATGGTAGAATTAACCCAGATGTCCATCAACAGATGGATGCATGAACAAAACATGGCGATCGGGCGTGGTGACTCACGCCTAAGATCCCAACACTTTGGAAGGCTGAGGCTGGAGCGTGGCTTGACCTCAGGAGTTCCAGATTTGCCTGGACAATATAGTGAGACCTCATCTCTACATTAAAAAAAATTTTTCTTTAACCCTATGCATTTGAATTGGGAGCCAGAACGTTAAACATTTTTTAAGCTTTTTAAAAATGTGGTGTATCCACACAATGGAATATTACCTACAAAGAAGAATGAAGGACTGACCCCTGCTATAACCTGGATGAACCCTGAAAACACAGTGCTGGCCAGACATGGTGGCTCCCGCCTGTAATCCCAGCAATTTAGGGATTACACTAGTGCCGCTAAGGCAGGCGGATCACTCAAGCCCAGTAGTTCGAGACCAGGCTGGGCAACACAGGAAGACTCCACCTCTAGGGAAAAAATTGAAAAATGTGATGGGCACAGTGGCATGCACCTGTGGCTACTATTACCTGGGAGGCTGAGGTGGGAGGATCACCTGAGTCCAGGGAAGTCGAGGCTGCAGTGAGCCATGATCACGTGCCACTGAACTCCAGCCTGGGCAACAGAGAGACCTTGTCTCAAAAACAAACAAACAACAAAAAAGGAAACATGATGCTAAGTGAAAGAGGCCAGACACAAAAGGCCACATACTGTATGACTCTATTTACATGAAATGTCTGTGAGACACAAATCCGTGAAGACAGAAAGTAGATTAGGAGGCTGGGCATGGGGGCTCACGCCTGTAATCGCAGCACTTTGGGAGGCTGAGGCAGGTGGATCACTTGAGCCGGGGAGTTTGAGACCAGTCTGGCCAACATGGCAAAACCGTCTCTACTAAAAATGCAGAAAAAAAAAAAGACAAAAAAAAAACAACTAGCCAGGCATGGTGAGTGACGTGCACCTGCGTTCCCCAAGGATGGAGAACTGCTTGAACCCAGGAGATGGAGGTTGCAGTGAGCAAAGATCGTGCCATTGCACTCCAGTCTGGGCAATAGAGCGAGACCTTGTCTCAAAAAAAAAATAAAGTAAATTAGGAGTTGCCAGGGGCTGGGAAGAGGGAGAGGAAATTAGTGGAACAGGAACTGTGGATGAGGTTTCTTTGAGAGACACAAAGATATTCTAAAATTAGAGATTATGGTGATGGTTGCACAACTCTTTTTAACATATGAAAAAACACTGTACACTTTATATTATATCCATTTTATTATAAGCTGTAAAAAAAAAAAAGACTAATAACCCGCAAGTGTTGTTAAACATTGCTTGTTACGACTTCCCCTCCCGCCAGCCTCTCCTACAGAGCACCGGCCTACCAACTGCCTCCCACCAAACATGCTGACCCATGCACACCAGCGTCTACAAACACTCCCTGCAGGATTCTTAAATAAGGCTGACTCCCCGCAGAACCCATCTTCCTACTTCTAAGCCTTGGGAAGGAAGGGAGCAGAGATTTGCATTTTTTTTTAAGTGCCTACACACAGGGCATGACGGCTCATGCCTATAATCTCAGCACTCCAAGAAACCAAGGAAGGGAGAATGGCTTCAGCCCAGGAGTTTGAGTCCCAGCATGGGCAACAGAGCCAGACCACACCAATATCAAAACCCTATATATAGTAACTACAAAAAAAGAATGAAGGACTGACCCCTGCTATAACCTGGATGAACCCTGAAAACACAGTGCTGGCTGGACACTGTGTTAAAAAAAAATATATATATATATATATATATATATATATATATATACACACACACATATATATACACACACATACATTTAACATATATATACACATTTAACATATACATACATTTAACATATATATACATTTAACATATTTAACATAATGTGACCTTTATGATATATCATAAATATATATATTTTTTTATTTTGATTTTTGAGACAGAGTCTCGCTCTGTTGTCCAGGCTGGACTGCAATAGTGTGATCTCGGCTCACTGCAACCTCCACCTCCCGGATTCAAGCAATTCTCCTGCTTCAGCCTCCTAAGTAGCTGGGACTACAGGCACCCACCACGACCGCCTGGCTAATTTTTGTATTTTTAGTAGAGACAGGATTTCACCATATTAGCCAGGCTGGTCTCAAACTCCTTACCTTGTGATCCACCCACCTCGCCCTCCCAAAATTCTGGGATTACAAGTGTTAGCCACTGCACACGGCCAAGAAAATACTTTTTTGTAAAAGATGCCAGGCCGGGCATGGTGGCTTAAGCCTATAATTCCAGCACTTTGGGAAGCCGAGGTGGGCAGATCACAAGGTCACGAGATTGAGATCTCAAGAGCCGAGATTGCGCCACTGCACGCCAGCTTGGTGACAGAGCAAGACTCTGTCAAAAAAAAAAAAGGTGCCTATGTAAGGCTCCCTGGCTATGGGGCTGGGGTCTCAGGCTTGGGAAACAAGGTATATTTGTTGGCCTGATGTGATCTTCCCCAGAGAGGCTAAATTTAACCCCTCCCAGAATTTTGAGAAAACCGAGTAGTGTGGCCAGGTCATTTCATTAATGCTCTAGGAACCCTAATGCCTCCTGGGGAGAAATTCCTCAGCTGAGAGGGAAGGTGGCAGTTGGGAAAGCCTTACTTACTTTCTTTCTTTTTTTTTTGAGACGGAGTTTTGCTCTTGTTACCCAGGCTGAAGTGCAATGGCGTGATCTTGGCTCACCGCAACCTCCGCCTCCTGGGTTCAGGCATTTCTCCTGCCTCAGCCTCCTGAGTAGCTGGGATTACAGGCATGCACCACTATGCCCAGCTAATTTTTTGTATTTTTAGTAGAGACAGGGTTTCACCATGTTGACCAGGATGGTCTAGATCTCTTGACCTCATGATCCACCCGCCTCAGCCTCCTAAAGTGCTGGGATTATAGGCGTGAGCCACCGCGCCCGGCCGGCCTTACTTTCTTCTTTAGACCCAGTGTGTCCAGGGAGCTAGCTGGGTTGTTGCAGGAGATATGTCTGTGAGAATAGTTTGTGGTCTCATAAATAAAACTTGTACTTACTGTACATGCAGGGGAAAGCCAGCTTTAAAACCTCACACATGGGCCAGGCGTGCTGGCTCATGCCTGTAATCCCGGCACTTTGAGAGGCCGAGGCAGGCAGATCATGAGGTCAGGAGATTGAGACCATCCTGGCCAACATGGTGAAACCCCATCTCTACTAAAAATACAAAAAAAAAAAAAAAATTAGCTGGGCGTGGTGACGCATGCCTGTAGTTCCAGCTACTCAGGAGGCTGAGGCAGGAGAATTGCTTGAACCCAGGAGGAGGAGACTGAGGTGAGGGGAGATCGCACCACTGCACTACAGCCTGGGTGACAGTGTGAGACTATCTCAAAAAGAAAAAGAATAAAAAAAACCTCACACACTTCTACGGATTAGGGAAGGAAAGGCAGAAGACAGGGAGAAGATTCCATTGTCACTCCTCTGGCCACCCAAGTTCCCATTAAGACTGAAAGAGAATCTGAGGCACATAAGTAATGGATGCCCTTCTCTGCAGCAATTCCACATTTAGAAATACACTGGAAGGGCCCGGCACGGTGGCTCACACTTGTAATCCCAGCACCTTGAGAGGCTGAGGCAGGAGGATCACCTGAGGTCAGGAGTTGGAGATCAGCCTGGCCAACATGGTGAAACCCCATCTCTACTAAAAATACAAAAATTAGCTGGGCGTGGTGCTGGGCACCTGTAATCTCAGCTATTCAGGAGGCTGAGGCAAGAGAATCACTTGAACTCCAGAGGTGGAGTTCAAGATGGCGCCACTGTACTTACTACAGCCTGGGTGACAAGAGTAACACTCCGTCTCAGAAAAAAAAAGAAGAAAAGAAAAAGAAATACACCTGACAGCAGCAGCGCGTACATCTGTGTCTCTGCGCCGGTCTCCTGGTCTCTCTGCCATCATGCCAATGTTCATTGTAAACACCAATGTGCCCCCGCGCCTCCGTGCCGACCGGGTTCCTCTCCAAGCTCACCCAACAGCTGGCGCAGGCCACCGGCAAGCCGCCCAGTACATCACGGTGCACGTGGTCCTGGACCAGCTCAGGACCTTCTGCGGGAGCCGTGCGAGCTCTGCAGCCTGCACAGCCTCGGGCAGAACTGCTCCTACAGCAAGCTGCTGTGCCGCCTGCTGGCCGAGCGCCTGCGCGTCAGCCCGGACAGGGCCATCGGGGGCCTGAACAACCCGACCTTCGCCTAAGAGCTGCGGCGCCCCACCCTGCGCTGTCTGCACTGGCCCAACCGGAACCCACCGCACGCTGTGTTCTAGGCCCACCCACCTCCACCTTCTGGTGGGGAGAAATTAATGGTTTAGAGAATGTTTTTGCTGTCAAAAAAGAAAGAAAGAAAGAAAAAAGAAATACACCTGAAGAAGATAAAGAATCATGCAGAGGAGCACTGCCCAATAGAAATAACAGAAGCCAGGCATGGTGGCTCAAGCCTGTAATCAATACACTTTGGGAGACTGAGGCAGGCGGCTTGAGCTCCAGCAACAAAACCTCATCTCTACCAAAAATATGAAAAAGTAGCCGAGCATGATGGCACGTGCCTGTGGTCCCCACAACTGGAGAGGCTGAGGGGGGAGGATCGCTTGATCCAGGGAGGCAGAGGTTGCAGTGAGCTGTGATTGCCCCACTACACTCCTTCCTGGGAGTTCTTCAGACTCTGTCTTAAAAAAATAAATAAAAGAAACAGATATACTACATGGCTACATATGTACTTTTGAGTTTTTTTGTTGCCACATCTAAAAAGGTAAAAAGAAACAAAAAAAGTAATGTGAATAACCCATTTTGTTTCAACAATGTATCAAAAACATAATCATTTCAACTAGGGTTGCCAGATTTAGCAAATAAAAATACAGTGCTTCCCCCAGGCTGGAGTGCAGTGGCATGATCTCAGCTCACTGCAACCTCCACCTCCCAGGTTCAAACGATTTTCTTGCCTCAGCCTCCAGAATAGCTGGGATTACAGGCACATGCCAGCACACCCGGCTAATCTTTGTGGTTTTCGTAGAGACGGGCTTCGCCATGTTGGCCAGGGTGATCTCAAACTCCTGACCTCAGGTAATCTGCCCACTTTGGCCTCCCAAAGTGCTGGGATTACAGGTGAGAGTCACCATGCCTGGCCTGTAATAAGTGTTTGAAATCTGCTATAGCACACTTTTTTCTGTTTCCGTTTTTTTTTTTTTTTTTTTTTTTTGAGACAGGGCCTCACTCTGTAACCCAGGCTGGAGTGCAATGGCGCAATCTCGGCTCACTGCAACCTCCACCCCCAGGGTTTAAGCAATTCTCCTGCCTCAGCCTCCCAAATAGCTGGGGTTACAGGCATCTGCCACCACTCTTGGCTAATTTTTGTATTTTTAGTAGAGACGGGGTTTCACCATGTTGGTCAGGCTGGTCTCGAACTCTTGACCTCAGGTGATCCACCCACCTTGGCCTCGCAAAGTGCAGGGATTGCAGGCGTGAGCCACCTCTTGGAGCTATCGAAGTAACAACTCATATTTGGAGCGCACTAACCTGGGGCCGGCCCTTGTCTGAAGGGCTTTGCCTTATCTCATTTAGTCCTGATAACTACTGAAGAAAGTCTTGGTATAACCCATTTTTATAAACAAGGCCAGTAAGGCTCAAGATGCTGTGTAACTTGTCCAAGGAAGTGCTGAAGCTGCATGGAGGCAGATGGATGGCAGAGAGAGGACCTGATGCATATGTATCCCACCCAAGGCCTCCTTTGGAAGTGTGCTCACCACAACTGTTTTCTCTGGATCGTGTACTTTGAGGTGAGTACTGGTTAAAAATTTGGCCTCTGCTGTCAAAAGTGATTGACCTTTGTGTACATGGCTGTCCTAACAAGTGACTTGCCTTTTGAAACCTCAGTTTCCTCATCTGTAAAATAAGAGTCACAGCTATCTACCCCACAGAGTTGTTGAAGCATAAATAAGAGCTGTGGGGTCCAGACAACAGCCACTGCTCCTAAGAAATCCTCAATGATAACAGCCATTATTCCTCTTCCTCGGGTCCTGTCCTTTCCCATCTGATTAGACATTTTTATCATATTTTATTATTTTTTTTTCGAGACAGAGTCTCACTTTGTAGCCCAGACTGGAGTGCAGTGGTGCAATCTCTGCTCACTGCAACCTCCATCTCCCAGGTTCAAACAATTCTCCTGTCTCAGCCTCCCGAGTAGCTGGGACCAAATGCGTGTACCACCATGCTGGCAATTTTTGTATTTTTAGTAGAGACAGGGTTTTGCCATGTTGGCCAGGCTGGTCTCGAACTCCTGACCTCAGGTGATCTGCCCGCCTTGGCCTCCTAGAGTGCTGAGGTTATGGTGTGAGCCACCGCGCCCAACTGATTAGATATTTTTCTGTTGAGCATCAATCAGTTTTACACACAGAGAAAAAGTTCCTTTCAAAAGAGGAGACGAGAGCCATGAAGCAGCTAAAGGAAAAGAAAAAAGGAAGGGAAGAAGCAAGGGAGTGAGGGAAGGAGAGACAGAAAATCCACCTAAGGACTGGGAAGGGGGAGGCATCAATACCCCCCAGTTTTCCAAGTGGCCACCAGGAGGCACTGTTTGCAGTTCCCGCACCTAGGTAAAGCAATCCCCTTTCAAAAACAAAACACGAAACAAATCACCAAAATCCTTCACCTTAACTGGGATGTCCTCACCTCAGGAGGTCCCACAGCCACCCAAAAAGCTGCTGACATTTGCCCTACAGGAAGTGGGATATGGCCTCCCGCTGCAGCAGGCTGCGTCTTACCTTTGGAGTCTTCTTTGGCCAAGTCACCACAGGGACCCCAGTGATGGCCAGACTAGGGTCATCGTCTGCGTGCTCCTTCAGAACATTCTGTGGTCAAACAAAGGATCCACATTAGCCCAGGAGAAGGAGTGGCTCTGAAGGGGGCTGAAGTGTAGACATATTCCAGCAAGGATCACACTCCACAAAGTCAAAGTCTGCCCGTGACTCTACCACCAACCACCAAGAAACCAAGTCACTAGAGTCCCCTTGGGCCCACAAAACACACACTGTCCCCCTCTGCCCTCTACAAATTTTTCTAACAAAGCAAATCACATACCTCCCTGTGACTTCCATGTATGTATCACCCATGATCACACTTATGACACCAAGCACTGGTCCAGAGCGTCAGGGACTCACACACACTTTTTTTTTTTTTTTGAGACAGAGTCTTGCTCTGTCACAGTGGCTGGAGTGTGGTGGTAAGATCATAGCTTACAACATCCTCAACCACCTGGCTCAAGTGATCCTCATGCCTCAGCCTCCTGAATAGCTGAGACCACAGGCACATGGCACCTTCCCTGGCTAGATATTTTTTTTAGTTTTTTTTTTTTTTTTTTGAGACAAAGTCTTACTCTGTAGAGCAGGCTGGAGTGCAGCAGTACAATCTCAGCTCAAGCAACTTCTGCTTCCTGGGTTCAAGCCATTTCCCTGCCTCAGACTCCTGAGTAGCTGTGACAGCAGGTATGCACCGTCACACCTGGCTAATTTTTGTACTTTTAGTAGAGATGGGGTTTTGCCATATTGGCCAGGCTGGTCTCCAACTCCTGGCCTCAAGTGACCCACCAGCCTCAGCCTCCCAAAGTGCTGGGATTATAGGCATGAGCCACCATGCCTGGCTGTAATTTTTAAATTTTTTTGTGGAGACAGGGTATATGCCACGTCGCCCAAGCTTGTCTCAAACTCCCAGCCTTGAGGAATCCTCCCTCCTCAGCCTTCCAAAGTGCTGGGATTACAGGGGAAGACCACTGTACTTCATTTAATTCCTACCAAGCACTCTGAGGGGGCAGCTGGGCAGTGGCACTACTGACCCTCCAATGTTCACAAATTTAACTACATACTCAGGGAAACAAAACAAAACAACCGCCAGACCTGACCCCTTCACAGAGCCAACACTCCATCTTTGTCATCTTGCTAGTGTACCCTAATCCTGGTGTGTGGAGATGTGTCAGTGTGGTCTTTTGCAGCTTGGGCCCTAACCACGAGAAGATGCTTGATCAGGTCCGACCGAGGATGGAGTCAAGTGGCCAAATGGTGGCAGAAAAATGGGCTGCATTAGACGTACTGCCAGGCTGCGTGGCAGCCTCCCATGGGGCACTGTGTTCCCTCCTCGGCGAGTAGGTGGAACGTTCTTCACAAGTAATTCTCACTCGAGCAGACCTTGGCCTTGTGTGGCTAGACTTCAGAACCTCATCCAGGTATGAGATGCTACCCAGCTGAATTATTTAACAGCGAATTACAGAGGAGGTGACCGAGGCTCGGAAAGGCTCACAGGACTCCAGTGCTGCCACACACCGAAGACAGACCCCCTGCACCCCACTCTGGCACCACACTTTCTGCCCATGACCACCCACATAGAGTTCTGGGGGTTTTTTTGGCTACATCCACAGCACCCCACAAAAGAATGTGTTTAAGCACACAGACCCATCACTGGCCCACTCTGATCCTGGACGTGAATTACTGAATTGTACAAAAACATTCTTTCAGGACACATAGGAACAGAATAAATCACCAAGAAGCACTTAGCAGGAAGAGGAGACGCGCTCAGGAGACAAATGAAGGGGAGATGACCTTAGTTCACCCTCCCTAATCCACTTCACTGGAAACGACTCCCGCTCACTTCTAACTTTACTCTGCTTGTTGAGCTACTTTCTTTCTTTCTTTTTTTTTTTTGGTAGAGACAGAGTGTGACTGTGTCACCCAGGCTGAAGTGCAAGGGTGCAATCTGAACTCTGTAGCCTCAAACTCCTGGGGTCAAGCGATCCTCCCACCTTGGCTTCCCCAGTAGCCAGGACAACAGATACATACCACCACACCCGGCTAACTATCATTTGTACAGATGGGGGTCTCACCATGTTGCCCAGAGTGGTCTTGAATTCCTGGGCTCAAGTACAACACCTGCCTCAGCCTCTAAAAGTATTGGGATTGCAGGTGCAAGCCTTTTAAACTGCTGGGATTGCAGGTGCGAGCCTTCTAAAGTGCTGGGATTGCAGGTGCGAGCCTTCTAAAGTGCTGGGATTGCAGGTGCGAGCCTTCTAAAGTGCTGGGATTGCAGGTGTGAGCTACTGCAGGCCTGTCCTACCTTCCCGATCATAATTTGCCTACATGATTTTTTTTTTTTTGCGTGATTTTTCAAGATGTGCCTGTTAACCTGAAGAACTCCCTCCTTTCCCCACAGGAAGCAGCAAACAGCACAGTGGTCAAGAGTGTTAGTTGTAGAAGTGGTTCAGGAGTTCAAACCTCATCCCCGTCACATACCGCTTCCCCAGAGTCCCAGAGTCAATGCCAATGACTCCTAAATGCTCTTAATGAAGTGTCTTCATTCACTACTGTATCCCCAAAGCCTCACATAATGACCAACCTAGAGTCAGCTTCCAATAAACAAAATTGGTTTTGGGTGTACGTGTGTGTTTTTGGTTTGTTTTTTTGAAACAGAGTCTTACTGTGTCGCCCAGGTTGCAGTGCAGTGGCATGATCTTGGCTCACCATAACCTCCGCCTCCCAGATTCAAGTGATTCTCCTGCCTCAGCCTCCCAAGTAGCTGGGATTTCAGGGATGCGCCACTATGTCTGGCTAATTTTTGTTATTTTTAGTAGAAACGGTGTTTCACCATGTTGCCCAAGCTGGTCTCAAACTCCTGGCCTCAAGTGATCCACCTGCTTCGGCCTCCCAAAGTGCTGGAATTACACGTGTCAGCCACTGCACCTGGCCTCAAAGTTTTTTGTTTGTTTGTTTGTTATTTTGCACTTAGAAAATGATTCGGTTCCAATGCAAAAGTTTTTATAAAGTAAAGCCACAAATACCAAAAGAGGAACAGTCTATAAAATGCCTAACCAGGTCTCCTCAACACTGTCAAGGTCATCACAACAAGGGAAGTCTAAGAAACTGCGGAAGCTAAGAGAAGACTAAGGAGGCTGAATGTGATATTGTATCTTAGGTGGGATCCTAGAACAGAAAAAAAAAGGAGGTAAAAATGGTATGGGCCAGCCGCAATGGCTCACGCCTATAATCCCAGCACTTTGGGAGGCTGAGGCGGGCGGATCACCAAGTCAGGAGTTCAAGACCAGCCTGGCCAATATGGTAAAACTCGTCTCTACTAAAAATACAAAAATTAGCCGGGCATGGTAGCACACGCCTGTAGTCCCAGCTACTCAGAAGGCTGAGGCAGGAGAACTGCTTGAACCAGGAGGCACAGGTTGCAGTGAGCAGAGATCCCACCACTGTACTCTAGCCTGAGGAACAGGTTTTTATATATATGTCTTTATTTTTAAGAATAATTTTAGATTTACAGAAAAATTCAGCAGATAGTACAGAGAATTTCCATATATACCCCTCAGGCCTAGTTTCCTCCTGTTATTAACATCTTTTATTTGTATAGTATGTTTGTTACAATGAATAAACCAATATTGATACATGCATTATAACTAGTCTGTTAAGGCTGGGTGCAGAGGCTCATGCCTGTAATCCCAGCACTTTGGGAGGCTGAGGTGGGTAGATCACCTGAGGTCAGGAGTTCAAGACCAGCCTGACCAGCAATGGTGAAACCCCGTCTCTACTAAAAAAAAAAAAAGTCTATTAAAAATATATTTATATACATTTTGAAGCAGGGTCTTTCTCTGTCACCCAGGCTAGAGTGCAGTGGGACCATCATGGCTCAAGTGATCCTTCCGTGTCAGCCTCCCAAGTAACAGGGACTACAGGTGCCCACCACCACACCCAGCTAATTTTTGGTAGAGATGGGATCTCATGTGGCCCAAGCTGATCTCAAACTCTTGGCCTCAAGCAATCAGCCCACCTCAGCCTCCCAAAGTGATGGGATTACAAGCGTGAGCCATTGTGCCCAGCCTGGCATTTTTGAAAAGTAATAAATAGGCCGGGTTCAGTGGCTCATATCTGTAATCCCAGCACTTTGGAAAGCCAAGGCAGGGGGATCACGAGGTCAAGAGTCCAAGACCAGCCTGATGGTGAAACCCCGTTTCCACTAAAAATACACAAATTAGCCGGGCATGGTGGCGAATGTCTGCAATCCCAGCTACTCAGGAGGCTGAGGTACAAGAATTGCTTGAACTCAGGAAGCGGAGGTTGCCGTGAGCCAAGATCATGCCACTGCACTCCAGCCTGGGCGATGGATCTAGACTCTGCCTCAAAAAAAAAAAAAGAAAAGAAAAGAATAATAATTTTAAATTATTTAAAGTTATTGGAGTACAGTGACAGTGACCCATGCCTGTAATCTCAGCACGCTGGCGAGATGGCTGGATCACTTGAGCACAGGAGTTCGAGAGCAGCCTGGGCAAGAGTGAGAATCCATTTCTACAAAACAAACAATTAGCCAGATGTGGTGGTGCGTGTCTGTAGTCTCAGCTACATGGGAGACTCAGGTAGAAGGATCACCTGAGCCCAGGAGGTCAAGGCTGTAGTGAGCAGAGATCATGCCACAACACTCCAACCTGGGTGACAGACAGACATTGTCTCAAAAATAAATAATAAATAAATAAACTACCAATCCGACAGTATCAACAGCTACAGGAGGGCAAAACAAGATTCTTAGGCTGTCAATTTTCCTAATATGTACACAACTTATTTATTTATTTATTTATTTATTTATTTATTTATTTATTTATTTTCTGAGACAGAGTCTGACTCGTCACCCAGGCTGGGGTGCAATGGTGCGATCTTGGCTCACTGCAACCACCACCTCCTGAGTTTTTCATTTTTAAATTTTTTTTCTGAAATCGATTCTCTATTGCCTAGGCTGAGTGCAGTGGCATTATCATGGCTCACTGCAGCCTCAACCTCCTGGGCTCAAGAGATCCCCCACCCCTGTCCCCTCCTGAGTAATTGGGACTGTAGGTATGTACCACCACACTCTCCTAATTTTTGATTTTTTGAACCTGGGAGGCAGAGGGTGTAGTGAGCCAAGACCATGCTACTGCACTCCAGTCTGAGAAACAGAATTAGACTTTGTCTCAAAGTAAGTAAGTAAATAAAGTTTCCCTCTATGTAAAAAATCGTTAAGAACAAATGAGCTTTCCAGAAATATGCTCCATGTTTAGCCGGAGACTTCCATTCCTTCTTGCAAGTGGGCCCCAAATGGCTGGGAGAGAAGATCATCACTTCCACGGCACGTTTCAGCTGCTTAGTCCCATCCCAAACTCTAGGATTGGGCAACAAATTCAAGATGTCACCAGACTAGGATAATAGGGAATGGTGAGACCCATGACAAACTGGAGAAGACATGTTCCATTTTAAAAGGGTGAGCCAGGCCCAGGAACTCACGCCTGTAATCCCAGCACTTTGGGAGGCTGAGGCAGGTGGATCACCTGAGGTTGGGAGTTCAAGATCAGCCTGACCAACAATGGAGAAACCCCGCCTCTACTAAAAATGCACAATTAGCCAGCTGTGGTGGCGCATGCCTGCAATCACAGCTACTCGGAAGGCTGAGGCATGAGAATCACTTGAACCCCGGAGGCGGAGGTTGTGGTGAGCCAAGATCGTGCCATTGTACTCCAGCCTTGATAATAAGAGCGAAACTCTGTCTCAAAAACAAGAAGGTCGAGTGCAATCCAATTCCAACTTCCCTCCTGTGGGGTGAAAGGCCCACCAGATCTTCAATTTTCCAGAAGAAATGAAAGACGCAGTTTTATTTGAACTCTCTGCAGTTTTAAATGTTAGCATCCTGAAACTTTTAAAGAAAACCCACTGTGAGTGAAACCTCTGTGTGCTGGTGTGTGGCCCGTGGGCCAGCAATTTGCAAACATGGCTTTGCCTCTGACTGAAAGTAATGCCCACCTGCCTTTGTTTTCTTTGAGTTCTTAAATGTCTCATGATTTCTTTCCATTTCGGTATCAGATCTGGAGTCTAACTCACAAGTATTGAGGTAGAGGCCTCGTTAAAGGGAAATTTAGTTACAAAAAGTTATTACTGCAGTTCTAAGTATTAGATATAATTAATAAATTCATAATAATAAATAATACATTTTTTAAAGACAAGGTCTTACTCTGTTGTCCAGGCTTGAGTGCTGCGGTGTGATCACAGCTCACCACCACCTCACACTCCTGGGCTCAAGCAATTCTCGCACCTCAACCTCCCAAGTAGCTGGGACGACAAGAGTGCACCACCATGCCCAAGTAACTTTTTTATTTTTCAGTAGAAACAGGGTCTTGCTATGTTGCCCCAGCTGGTCTCAAATTCCTACAGTCAAGTGATCCTCTCACCTTGGTGTCCTAAGGTACTGGGATTACAGGCATGAGCCTCCATACTCAGTCAGTAATTGTTTAAATTAAAATTGCTCTTGGTCAGCCTGGGCAACATAGCGAGACCCCATCTCTACAAAAAATTTTTAAATGAGCTGGGCATGGGGCACCTGTCGTCCTAGTTTCATGAGGAGATTGAGGTGGGAGGACTGCTTGAGCCCAGGAGTTCAAGGCTGCAGTGAGCTATGATCACACCACTACACTCCAACTTGGCCCAAAGAGAGATTCTGTTTCTAAATAATAATGGCCGGTGCAGTGGCTCACACCTGTAATCCCATCACTCTTGAGAGGCCAAGGTGGGTGAATCACCTCAGGTCAGGAGTTCAAAACCAGCCTGGCCAACATGGTGAAACCCCATCTCTACTAAAAACACAAAAAAATAAGCCAGGCGTGGTGGCGCACGTCTGTAGTGTCACCTGTTCAGGAGGCTGAGGCAGGAGAATCGCTTGAACCTGGGAAGCAGAGGTTACAGTGAGCCGAGATCACACCACTGCACTCCAGCCTGGACGACAGAAACAAAACTCCATTTTAAAAAAAATAATAATTACTTAATTAATAATAATTAAAAATAAAAAGAATTTATGAGAGAATATGTTAGCAAAAAGAAAAAGAAAAAGAATTTTCCCCAAGTGCCCTGAGCCCAGGATCTCACACTGATACCTCCCAAGTACCCCTCTGTGTGTAACTCCCTGCGGCCACCAGGGAGCGCCCTGGGCTCTGTCCCTCAGGGAAGAATTTTCATTTGTATATGACAGGCTGGGCCCTGGAGGAGATTATTCTAATTGGAGATTTCATCTCTGAGAAATAGGTTGTGCTGGAGGGAATCATCTCACTGCTTCCCTAGGCCCTGCTTGAATTTAGACACTCCCTGGGGCTCTCGGAAGCACAGATATAAGGAAGGCTGGCTGCCCTCACCAGCTCAGCTGCCTAAGGGATATACCCTACACGCCTCCCACCTCCGAAAGCCCAGGGCAGGCTTTTGAAGAGAAAGATCCAACTGTGGGACCCTTTCTGCTGGAAACCGCCCTGTGTTCACCCTAACGAGATAATCACACACACAACGGATCGCTGTGCCCCTTATGCCAACTTCTCTCAAAGAGCTTAAGTAGTTAACAATGGATTCAGACCCCACAGCACCCTAGGGTGGGGCGTTAATAATCAGAACCTCCCTCTATGCCCTGACTAAAAATATCCTACTGTGAAAATAAGGCAGATGGCCAGGTTTGGTGGCTCATGCCTGTAATCCCAGCACTTTGGGAGGCTGAGGTGGACGGATCACGAGGCCAAAGGATAAAGACCATCCTGGCCAATATGATGAAACCCAGTCTCCACTAAAAATATAAAAACTTAGCTGGGCGTGCTGGCACGTGCCTGTAATCCCAGCTACTCGGGAGGCTGAGGCAGGAGAATCACTTGAACCTGGTCGGCACAGGTTCCAGTGAACCGAGATGGTGCTACTGCACTCCACCCTGGCGACAGAGCGAGACTCCATCTCAAAAAACAAAAGCGAAAAGAAAAAAAAGAAAAAGAAAAGAAGGCAGAGGCAGGCATCAGGGAAGAATCACCATCCACCAGCTGGCAAAAGGGAGGTGCAGCTTTGGGGCCTTCTGCTCTGGGGAACCTGCAGCCTCTGAGGTCTCCCAAAATCCCTCCCTCCATCCCAGCCCAACTGTCTTACCCCTGTCTGAAAACCTATCTGAAGTAGCTTGAATTATGTCCCAAAAGGTCTATGTTCAGGCTTGGCACGATGGCTCCCACCTGTAATCCCAACATGTTGGGAGGCTGAGGCAGTAAGTAGATCATTGGAGGCAGAGTTCAAGACCAGCCTGACCAACATGGTGAGACCCTGTCTCTACTGAAAATACAAAAATTAGCCATGCATGGTGGCACGTGTCTGTAGTCCCAGCTACTCAGGAGGCTGAGGCAGGAGAATTGCTTGAACCCAGGAGGCGGGGGATGCAGTGAGCCAAGATCCCATCACTGCACTCCAGCCTGGGCAACAGAGCCAGACTCCACCCCCCAAAAAAAAAACAACTTTTTTTTCAAGGTGAAATAATCCTGAATTTAGGGTAGGTCCTAAATCCAATGTCTAGTGTCTTCATAAGAAGAGAGATTTGAACACAAAGAAGAAATCCACAGGAAGATGAAGGAAGAGACTGAAGTGAGGCAGCCACAGCCAGGGAAACAGGAGCTGTCAGCAACCAGAGGCAAGGAGGATTCTCTCCCAGAGGCTCTGAGCGGGGCACAGCCCCGACAACTCTTTCATTTCAGACTTCTGGCCCCCAGGACTATCAAATAACATACTTGGTTTTTTTGTTTTTGTTTTTTGTTGTGTTTTTGAGACAGAGTCTCGCTCTGTCACTCAGGCATATTGGCTCACTGAAACCTCCACCTCTTGGATTCAAGCAATTCTCTTGCCTCAGCCTCTCAAGTAGCTGGGACTACAGGCAGTGCGACCACCATGCCTGGCTGATTTTTTTTTGTAATTTTATTAGAGACGGGGTTTTACCATATAGGCCAGTCTGGTCTTGAACTCCTGACCTTAAGTGATCTACCCACCTCAGCCTCCCAAAGTGCTGGGATTACAGGCACCAGCCACCATGCTTGAATAATTTTTTGTCTTCTTAGTAGAGATGAGATTTCACTATGTTGGCCAGGCTGATCTCGAACTGCTGACCTCATGATCTGCCTGCCTTGGCCTCACAAAGTGTTGGGTTTACAGGTGTGAGCCACGGCACCTAGGTTTTTTTTGTTTTTTTTTTTTTGAGACAGAGTCTCACTCTATCACCCAGGCTGGAGTGCAGCAGCACAATCTTGGTTCACTGCAATTCCACCTCCCGGGTTCAAGCAATTCTCTAGCCTCAGCCTTCCAAGTAGCTGGGATTAGAGGTGCCCGCCACCACGCCCAGCTAATTTTTATATTTTTAGTAGAGAGAAGGTTTCACTATATTGGTCAGGTTGGTCTTGATGGTCTTGAATTCCTGACCTCAGGTGATCCTTCCACCTTGGCCTCACAAAGTGCTGCGATTTCAGGTGTGAGCCACGGCACTCAACCACAGGCTGGTTGTTTTAAGCCACCCAGTTTGTGGCAATTTGCTATGGCAGCCACAGGAAACAGACACATGGCCTCTGCCATCGTGCATAGTGGCTGAAAGTTCGTTAGCGATATGACTTGGGGCAAGTCACCGTGTCGCTGGCAGTCTAGGTTTCCCTATATAAAATAATGGGGAGGCCGGGTGCAATGGCTCACACCTGTAATCCCAGCACTTTGGGAAGCTGAGGACGGAGGATTACTTGAGGTCAGGGGTTCAAGACCAGCCTGGCCAACATGGTGAAACCCTGTCTTTACTAAAATTACAAAAATTAACCAGGCGTGGTGGCAGGTGCCTAAAATCTCAGCTACTTGGGAGGCTGAGGCAGGAGAATCTCCTGAACCTGGGAGGTGGAAGTTGCATTGAGCCGAGGCTGCATCTCCGTACTCTAGCCTGGGCGACAGTGAGAAACTCGGTCTCAAAATAATCATCATCATCACCATGGAATAAGAACACTCCCTAACTTGCCACGTTGTGGTGAGTACCTGATGCCGGAAGGGGGCGTGGCCCGTGGTAAATGCCCCACACATGTTGATTGGTTCCCTCCTGCCTCATGCCTCATCTCCTGTTAGGATGCACTGCCCCCATCCTGTTTGAAGAATGCATGCATTTAACAAGTTCTAAGCCATGGAAAATTTAAAACTTTATTTACTTGGAAGAGAACCTTAGAATGTGATTTAGCTGCATAGCTAGCATGGATAATAGATGTGGTTCAGGAGCCCAAAATTTAATCTTAGGCCATGAAAAGCCCTAAGTGGCATGCCTCAGCCTGCCCATTTTTCAGGTGTAGGGTTTGCCCAGATGTCCAGAGCTGAGCTGCCTGGTCCCTCTCTGCTCTCCTGTGTTCTCCTGTGATATGAGCAGGAGAGATGAGAATACAAGGCTTGTGTTGGTCTAACGTTGGGAGCTCCTTAGGCCAGAGGCCCTTGCTGCAACCCTCTCTCTCCCTACTGCCCAACAATCTCACCAGCCTCAGGGCTCAGCATTAACGTGGCCTCCAACAGAAGCCTCAGTCCTAGCTGGAGGCCTGGCCCCTTTGGCTGGGCTGAATCAGGCCCTGCTCTGTGCTTGGGTCACGTTCAGGGTATGACCAGGCTGTAGCCCTGCCTCTGGCTTCCCGCCTTTTGGATTCTGTGAAGCAGGAGAGAGTGTGGTGATTTGATTTTTTTTTTGAGATGGAGTCTCACTCTGTCACCCAGGTTGGAGGCCAGCGGCGTGATATCAGCTCACTGCAACCTCTGCCTCCAGGGTTCAAGGGATTCCCCTGCCTCAGCCTTCCAAGTAGCTGGGATTACAGGCCCACACCACCACGCCCAGATAATCTTTTTGTATTTTTAGTAGAGATGTGGTTCACCATGTTGACCAGGCTGGTCTCGAACTTCTGACCTTCTGATCCGCCCACGTCAGCCTCCCAAAGTGCCAGTCAGCCACCGCGCCCGGCTGAGTGTGATGATTTTAAAAAGCCAACCGTTGGGCTGGGCGCGGTGGCTCATACCTATAATCCCAGCACTTTGGGAGGCCAAGGCGGGTGGATCACGAGGTCAAGAGATCGAGACCATCCTGGTCAACAAGGTAAAATCCCTTCTCTACTAAAAATACAAAAAATTAGCTGGGCATGGTGGCACGTGCCTGTAGTCCCAGCTACTCGGGAGCTGAGGCAGGAGAATTGCTTGAACCCAGGAGGCGAAGGTTGCGGTGAGCTGAGATCATGCCATTGCACTCCAGTCTGCGTAACAACAGCGAAACTCCATCTCAAAATAAATCAATAAATAATAAAAAGCCAACCATGCCGGTAATCCTGACTTTACACCTCACTGTCCTGCAAGTCAGTAAGACCCAGGAGAGGCCATGTCAACGAGCATGTCCCAGTGTGGGGAACTGACGACCCCAAGAGAAAAAAGCAGTTCACACCGTCCACGGTCACGGGTTTCACAGGCTCGCACATTGGATCCTGCACTGGCCTGTTTTCATTCTGTGGTGTCTGAAATTTTCGGCTCTAGTTTACTGAGCTCTTAAATGCTCTGTGCTAAGGTGTCAGCTCACTGAGTCCTCATGAACATGACGCTATATTCCAACCACTCCGTGTTACTGCATTCCCAAAAGAGCATTCAGCTGGCTAACAGATGGCACAGGGATTCAGTCTGATCCAGAACTTTTGGTCTTCAAATAACACCTGGACACAGAGTGGTGCACACCTGTAATCCCAGCACTTTGGGAGGTCGAAACAGGCAGATCACTTGAGGCTGCCAGGTGTTCGAGACCAGCCTGGCCAACGTGGCAAAATCCTGCCTCTGCTAAAATACAAAAATGCCGGGTATGGTGGCATGTGCCTGTAATCCCAGCTACACGGGAGGCTGAGGCAGGAGAATCACTTGAACCCAGGAGGTGGAGGCTGCAACGAGCCAAGATCGCACCACTGCATTTCAGCCTGGGCAATGGAGAGAGACTCTGACTCAAAAAAAAAAAAAAAAAAAGATATCACCTGGCTGGACGCAATGGTTCATACCTGGAATCCCAGCACTTTGAAAGGCTGAGATGGATGGATTGCTTGAGTCCATGAGCTAGAGACTAGCCTGGGCAACACAGCAAGACTCCCATCTCTACAAAAAAAAAAAAAACCTAAATGAACTGACCAGGTATCGCATGTCTGTAGCCCCAGCTACTTCCATCACTGAGCCCAGAAGGTTGAGGCTACCGAGAACTGTGATTGTACCACTGCACTCCGGCCCGGGCGACAGCAACATTCTGTCTTGAAAAAAATCAATAAATAAAAATTAATAAAGGAAATCTGGTTTTTTATAGGTTTTTGGGGGTTTGAGATGCAGCTTTGCTCTTGCCACCCACGCTAGAGTGCAATGGTGCAATCTCAACTCACGGCAACCTTCACTTGCCTGGTTCAGGCGATTCTCCTGCCTCAGCCTCCCTAGTAGCTGGGACTACAGGCGTGCACCACAACATCCAGCTAATTTTTATATTTTCAGAAGAAATGGGGTGTTGCCATGGTGGCCAAGCCAGTCTCGAACTCCTGACCTCTGGCAATCTGCCTACCTTTTGACCTCCCAACGTACTGGGATTACAGGCGTGAGCCACCGTGCCCGGCCCGTAGTGTTTTTTTGTGAGACAGGGTCTCGCTCTGTCACCAGGACAGGAATACAGTGGTGCAGTCACAGCTCGCTGCAGCCTCAAACTCCTAGGCTCAGTCAATCCTCCTGCATCAGCCTTCCAAGTAGCTGGGACCACAGGTGCATGCCACTACACCTGGCTAATTTTATTATTATTTTCTTTTTCGTCGCGTCGGTGTCTTGTTAGGTTGCCCAGGCTGGCCTTAAACTCCTGGCTGGGCCGCCCTCCTACTTTGGCCTCCCAAAGTGCTGGGATTACAGGAGCGAGTCACTGTGCCCAGCCTAAATGCCCAGCCTAAACAGGAATCTTTAACCTGGAGGAGGGATGAGGGGGCTGCTGAGAGAGGAGCAGGGGGAAGGAAAGAGAAGGGGCAGGGGAAGTGCGGGAAGCAGGCCACAGCCCGTCTGGCTCACCTTTGGCTGCAACTATGTTCATGACTTCATTGTTCCTTAAGGTAATTCAATGACATGGGTCCCTGCTTTTGTGCTCATATCAGTGAGGACACTGCGGTTTCACTGAAGGGTAAGCGCTTCAGAATGGCCAAAGAATCACAGAATCTGGTCCCCAGAAGGACAAAGCACATCCCGTTTTACATACAGGTAAACCGAAAGGTGGACTGGCTTGCCTGAGGCCACACAGTGAGTAGTAAGAGCAGAAACCAAACTCCAGGGTCTCCTGTGTCCTGAGTTCTTGTCCTTCCCATCTCATACAGCCCAATGTCTTGGCACCTCCATCACAGTAAGTGTCTATATTTATTTATCATTTATTTCGAGACAGGGTCTCTGATGCAATCACAGCTCACTGTAGCCTCCACCTGCTGGGCTCAAGCGATCTTCCTGCCTCAGCCCTCTAAGGCTGTGAAAGCCCATCTCCACTAAAAACAGAAAAATTAGCCAGGCATGGTGGCATACACCTGTAGTCCCAGATACTTGGGAGGCTGAGATGGGAGGACTGCTTGAGCCTGGGAGGCTGAGGCTGCAGTGAGCTATGATTGTGCCATTGCATTCCAGACTGAGTGACAGAGTGAGACCCCCCTCATCTCAAAAAAAAGTGGGGGGTAGCTGGGGAGGGATAGCCTGGGGAGAAATGCCAAATGTGGGTGAAGGGGAGGAAGTCAGCAAAACACACTGCCACGTGTGTACCTATGCAAATATCTTGCATGTTCTGCACATGTACCCCAAAACCTAAAATGCAATAAAATTAAAAAAAAAAAACCCTACATTACAATGAAATATCCAGAATAAGTAAACCCACAGGACAGAAAGCAGATTGACAGTGAAGAGATGTGGCCGCTCTTAGGTATGGGACTGGCCGCTCTTAGGTGGTTGGACAAGACTGCGAATTGCTTGCTAGGCACAGTGGCTCATGCCTGTAATCCCAGCATTTTGGGGGTGGAGGCAAGATGTTCACCTGAGGCCAGGTGTGGTGGTGCATGCCTGTGGTCCCAGCTACTCAGAAGGCAGAGGTAGGAGAATCACTTGAACCCAGGAGGCAGAGGTTGCAGTGAACCAAGATCATGTCACTGCCAGCCTGGGAGACAGAGCAAGACCCTGTCTCAAAAAAAAAACAAAAAAAAATTAGTGATACATGGGAGTTTAGTGGTGGGGACCGGAGCATAAGGGGTCAGCTGTTAATTACTTCCTGCTGATTGTAGCCATTCAGGAACATGAGCCACGAGACCTAGGATATTTTATTTTATTCATTTTTGTTTATTTATTTTTTTGAGACGGGGTCTCATTATGTTGCCCAGACTGAAGTGCAGTGGTGCAATCTCAGCTCAATGCAACCTCCACCTCCCAGGTTCAAGCGATTCTCCCATCTCGGCCTCCTGAGTAGCTGGGATGACAGGCGCCCACCATCAAGCCTGGCTGATTTTTGTATTTTTTGATAGAAATGAAGTTTCACCATGTTGGCCAGCTGGATTTGAACTCCTGACCTCAACTGATCCGCCCACCTCGGCTTCCCAAATGTAATGTAAGTAAATGTAATGTAAGTGCTGGCATTACAGGCAGGAGCCACTGTGCCTGGCCAAGCCAGGATATTTTATAAGAGGCTCCAGATTTGTTTAATGTTGGAAACTAATTACCAAAATCCATTTAATCCTATGCAGGCCGAATGTGATGCCTGGAGGCTGGAGTGGCCCAGGGGCTGCCAATTTGTGCCCTTCATCCCAGCTGCATGATTTGTAAATAAAACCCATGCAGTCACCTCCATATCTTCTTTTTTTTTTTTTTTTTTGAAACGGAGTTTTCGCTGTTGTTACCCAGGCTGGAATGCAATGGCACAATCTCCGTTCACCGCAACCTCTGTCTCCTGGGTTCAAACAATTCTCCTGCCTCAGCCTCCCGAGTAGTTGGGATTACAGGTGCGCACCACCATGCCCAGCTAATTTTTTTTGTATTTTCAGTAGAGATGGGGTTTCACCATGTTGACCAGGATGGTCTCGATCTCTTGACCTCGTGATCCACCCGCCTCGGCCTCCCAAAGGACTGGGATTATAGGCGTGAGCCACCGCGCCCGGCATGACCTCCATATCTTCTAACTAAATTTGGGATGGCCTCTTGAGATGGAAGAAAATCACTTTCTCTACAGCCACCAAAAAAAGCGGCACACAGACCCTCCCACTGACCAGCAGTCATACCCTAGAGCTAGTTACTTAACCTCTCGGTACCTCAATTTACTCATCTGTAAAATAGGGATAGTAAAAGTACTGCAAAGAACTGTTGGAAGGTTAAAATGAGTTTATAAAGGAAACACCTCCAATAGCACCAAGTCATGGAGACGCATCATTTCATATTTTCACAAGCTGCCCATGATCCCCCTGTGGGGCAGGAGGAGGTCTGGGCTGCTTGCTCTTTGTCTAAACTGCTACCCCAGGCTTCCTCCACATCATCAAAGGGTCTAAGACAAGCCTAGCCTCAGGCCAATCAGGTAGGTAGAGGTGAAGGACAGGAGAAGCCAAGTTTCATCCCTAGGAGGACGTCTGTTCCCAGAACCAGCAACACCAAACAGAAATAGATCAGAGACACAAAGATGCATTTAAAGGAAAAAATAGCCTGGCCAGGCACAGTTGCTCATGGCTGTAACCCAGCATCTTGGGAAACTGTGGTGGGAGAATCGCTTGAGCCCAGTAGTCTGAGACCAGGCTGGGCAACGTAGTGAGGCCCCATTTCTACTAATTAAAAATCGGCCAGGTATGGTGGCATGCACCTGTAGTCCCAGCTATTTGGGAGGCTGCAGTGAGCCAAGCTCACGCCACTGTACTCCAGCCTACGCAACAGAGTAACAGTCTGTCTTGACAGTACAAAATAAAAAATAAGGCCAGGCATGATGGCTCACACCTGTAATCACAGCATTTTGGGAGGCCGAGGTGGGCAAATCACAAGGTCAAGAGATCGAAACCATCCTGGCCAACCTGATGAAACCCCGTCTCTACTAAAAGTATAAACATTAGCTGGGTATGATGATGTGTGCCTGTAGTCCCAGCTACTTGGGAAGCTGAGGCAGGAGAATCACCTGAACCCAGGAGTCGGAGGTTGTAGTGAGCCAAGATCGCACCACTGCACTCCAGCCTGGTGACAGAGCAACACTCTGTCTCAAAAATTAATTAATTACCTAATTAAAGTAAAAAAGACTTTCCAAAAGCATGGAAAGACATTTCTTCTTCTGATTAGTATACTTGCTTTGGGTTTTTTTTTCAGGCAGAGTCTTGCTCTGTTGCTGACTGGAGTGCAGTGTAAGATCATGGCTCCTGCATACCTGGGACTACAGGCAGATGTCATCATGCCTGGCTAAAATTTTGTATTTTTTGTAGAGATGGGGTCTCCCTGGGTTGACCAGGCTGGGCTCAAAACGCCTGGCCTCAAATGATCCGTCCACCTCAGCCTCCCAAAGTGCTGGGATTACAGGCATGAGCCATCGTGCCCGGACTGAACCATCACGCCCAGACTGAACCCAGTGAATCTTAACACAGCTATATCGCAGGCCCAACACAATGTTTCCTACGCAAATACAGTCAACAAATGAACCACCAATCCTGAGTACTTCGCAGCTGAAGAAGAAACTTAAATTCTGTCTCCAACACCAGGAGGCAGCTAGCTGGCTTCCCGGGGGCATCAGACACTGGAGAAGGTAGCCCAAATGCCTCTGAGGCCTCAACCAAAAAGCCTTACTAATGCTGAGACAAAAGGCAGTTCTATGCAATGGCAGACACACAGGAGCTCTGCAGTCACCCCTGGGTCCTCATCCCAGCTCCACCATCCACCTGCTGTGTGACCTCAGGCACGCCCCTTACCCTCTCTGATTCCACTTCCTCATCCATTCAGTGCACATTATAATGAAGACGTCCAATTAGCACACAGCTATGTGGTGCCTGCATTGGTTGGCCAGGTCAATGACTGTGGGGCTACACAACCTGCTCATGTGAAACTGATGCATACCCCATGAACGCTGGCCCAGGACAGCGAGGCTTCCTCGAAAGGTGGGAGGGGTCCGTCCCTCGAACCCAGTGACAGCAACTGCTGCACACGTCATACTTGCTGGTGGGGCCTCAGGTTTCCCGTAAGTGCTGAGAAAAAAACTTATCACCCACAGAGTGAGCTTCCAAAAGGGGCCCTCTGCAGCTCCTTTTTTTGAGACAGAGTCTTGCTCTGTCGCCAGGCTGGAGTGCAGTGGTGCAATCTCAGCTCACTGCAACCTCCGCCTCCCAGGTTCAAGTGATTCTCCTGCCTCAGCCTCCTGAGTAGCTGGGACTACAGGTGTGTGCCACCACGCCCTGCTAATTTTTTTTTTTTTTTTTTTTTTAGTAGTGATGGGTTTCACCATGTTGGCCAGGCTGGTCTTGAACTCCTGACTGCAAGTGATCTGGCCACCTTAGCCTCCCAACATGTTGGGATTACAGGTGTGCGTCACCCTGCTGGGCCCTCTGCAGCTCTTAATGGTGGCTTCTGCTTGGACACCTTACCTAGGCTTTCACGGACCAAGGCCCCCAGGAGCCCCTTCCCATCATCCACCCAGATGCTCAGAGTAATCTGACAGAGCCACCCTGAGCTGAGTTGCACTTGTCACACCAAACACAGGACCTGCCCAGCCCTCCTCGGCCGCCCAGCCGCAGATGCCATTCCTGCCCACCTTCACACCCTCCAGGAGTGCCTGGGGGTCCTCGATGCCCTCGGGGACACACTTCTTGTTCTCTGGGAGGGATTCCAGTTTCTCCACCAGAGCTTTCAGGCCCTTCAGTTCAAACTCGGTGAGATGGGTCCACTTGGCAGCGGCCTCCGCGGCGGGAGAGCCAGTGGGTGTCTTGGGGTAGTCCACAGGCAGCGTGGTGGACTTGACACTCTCCTCCGACTCGTTGGACAAAGTCCTTTTGAGCAACCGCAGGGCAGGCGCTTTGGGCTTCTTCCCGGGGGCCTCCTGGTCCTCGGAGGGCGTGCTGGTGGGTGAGGCAGAGCCCTCGGTAGATGGCTTGGGCGTCCTGTCCCTGCCCTCGCCCTCCTCATCCTTCTCCTCCTCCTCCTGAGGCTGCTGATCACAGGCCTCCTCCTCCATCTCCAGCCAGGAATCCGAAGAGAAACCGTCTATGCTGGGCTTCCTCGGGGCATCTGTGGGGGCAGGGTCACAGGAAAGACCGAGATGATCCCTAACTCCCCGCAAAGTCTCTGGAACCTCTACTCGCCCCAAGTCCCCTTTACTCCAGAGATCAGACTTCTCTGACAATCCTAATAGTCAGTGCCTCCAGCCTCTGGAAAGGCTGTGGTGCATACAGGTTCAGATTCCCACCCTGCTGCTTCTTGGCTGTGTGCACCCACATGGGCTGCCTCGTCTCTCAACACTGGCACTTTATTTATTTACATAAAGACGGTCTTGCCTAGTCACCCAGGCTGGACTGTAGTGGCACCATCTCAGCTCGCTGCAACCTCTGCCTCCTGGGTTCGAGTGATCCTCCAACTGGTGGACCCACTCCACTCAGCTAGTTTATTTAAGCTTTTTTTGTAGAGATGACGTCTCACTATATTGCCCAGGCTGGTTACTGGCACTTAACTTTTTTTTTTTTTGAGACAGAGTCTTGCTCTGTTACCCAGGCTGGAGTACAGCAAACTTCATGCCCCCCGCCCCTGGGTTTAAGCGATTCTCCTGTCTCAGCCTCCTGAGTAGCTGGGATTACAGGCATGTGCCACCACGCCAATTTTTGTATTTTTAGTAGAGACAGGTTTTCACCATATTGGCCAGACTGATCTCGAACTCCTGACCTCAGAAGCCGCCCACCTTGGCCTCCCAAAGTGCTGGGATTATGGGTATGAGCCACCGCACCTGGCCAACTTTTTAATATCTAAAAATAAGTCAAGGCTGTGTGCAGTGGCTCATGCCTGTAATCCCTACGCTTTGGGAGGCCTAGGTGGGTGGACTGCTTGAGCCTAGGAGTTTGAGACCAGCCTAAGAAACATGGCAAAACCCCCTATCTACAAAAAAATGCGAAAATTAGCTGGGTGTGGCGATGAGCAGGTGCAGTCCCAGCTACATGGGAGGCTGAGATGGATCACTTGAGCCCAGGAGGAGGAGGCTGCAGTGAGCCGTGAATGTGCACCACTGCACTCCAACCTGGGCAGCAGAGCAACGCCCTGTCTCAAAAAATAATAGTACTAAAATAAAAATAAGCTAAAAGAGCAACCATTATACGATTCACCTCAAGTGAAATGTCCCGAGCAGGGATGTGTGTAGTTGCCTAGGGCTGAGGAAGAAGAGGGGTGAGGAGACAAGAACACGACAGCTAAAGGATAACAGTTTCTTTCTTGTTTTTTGAACCAGAGTCTGGCTCCATCGCCCAGGCTGGAGTGCAGTGGCACGATCTCGGCTCACTACAACCTCCACCTCTTGGGTTCCAGGGATTCTCCTGCCTCAGCCTCCCAAGTAGCTGGGATCACAGATGTGCACCACCATGCCTGGCTAATTTTTGTATTTTTTAGTAGAGATGGGGTTTCACCATGTTGGCCAGGCTGGTCTCAGGTCCACCCACCTCAGGCACCTCAGCCTCCCAAAGTGCTAGAATCTTTTTTTTTTTTTTTTTGAGAGGGAGTTTTGCTGTTGTTACCCAGGCTGGAGTGCAATGGCACAATCTTGGCTCACCGCAACCTCCGCCTCCTGGGTTCAAGCAATTCTCCTGCCTCAGCCTCCCAAGTAGCTGGGAATACAGGCGCGTGCCACCATGCCCAGCTAATTTTTGTATTTTTAGTAGAGACGGGGTTTCACCTTGTTGACCAGGATGGTCTCGATCTCTTGACCTCGTGATCCACCCGCCTCGGCCTCCCAAAGTGCTGGGATTATAGGCGTGAGACACCGCGCCTGGCCTAGAATCTCTTTTTTTTTTTTTTTTGAGACAGAGTTTTGCTATTGATGGCGAAGGTGGAGTACAATGGCACAATCTTGGCTCACTGCAACCTCCACCCCCCCGGTCCAAGTGATTCTCCTGCATCAGCCTCCTGAGTAGCTGGGATTACAAGTACACGTCACCAGGCATGGCTAATTTTTTGTATTTTTAGTAGAAATGGAGTTTCACCATGTTAGCCAGGCTAATCTCAAACTCCTGATCTCAGGTGATCTGCCCGCCTCGGCCTCCCAAAGTGCTGAGATTACTTTGGTGAAGTGACAGTGAGAGCCACAGCGCCTAGCTGGATTTTTTTTTTTTTTTTTTTGAGAAAGTCTCGCTTTGTTGCCCAGGCTAGAGTACAATGGCACAATCTCGGCTCACTACAACCTCCACCTCTCAGGTTCAAGAGATTCTCCTGCCTCACCCTCCCAAGTAGCTGGGATTACAGGCATGTGCCACCACACCCAGCTAATTTCAGATTTTTAGTAGAGATGAGGTTTCACCATGTTGGCCAGGCTGGTCTTGAACTCCTGACCTCAAGTGATCCACCGGCCTCAGGCTCCCAAAGTGCTGAAATTACAGGTGTGAGCCACCACGCCCAGCCCTGGGTTTCTTTTTGAGGTGATGAAAATGTAAAACGGACTGCAGCAGTGGCCACATGTATCTGTGAATAGACTAAAAACCACTGGATTCTACACTTTAAATGGTAAATTCTGTGATGCAGGAATTATATTCCAACAGAGCTGTTTAAAAAATATAAGGCAAAGGAAACGTCCTCAGAAGGCGGTGGTGCGAGCACATGGGCATCCCCAGGCACCAGCGCTGGCACACAGCAGCTCTGCATGGAGGGGGTGTCTCCCTCATGTCACCCCTTCCTATTGGCAGATGGACTGGGAGAGCCAGAGGGAAGGCAGTGGCAAGAAAACCTAAGGAAGATGTAGGTACAAGCACCGCCGTGGGATTTCCTCCTGTGCCTGCGAATAGCATGTTCTTCTTCTGCCCTAAATATCCAAGTGACAGAACCAACCCTCAGCTTCCTGGCCTGGGAACTACAGACACTCAGAAAGCCTCTTGCTCTCCCTAGCCTCTCTCCCCAGGGGATCGTGGAGTTACTGCAATCACAGTGACTCTCACGCTATTTCAGGATCATTTTCCTTCTCTCCTACCAGGCTGGGAGCTCCAGAAGGGCAGGTTGTACGGTTTTGGGACTTTCCAACTCCTGAATATCGCATCAGGCGGGAATGAGGCTCGTGACAGACCTCACAGGCAAAGACTTCCTAATGAGGACCCCAGTAGAAACACTGGTTCCCCATCATATGCCCAGCCTGGAACCCCTGGATATCATTAACGAGAGGACACAAGGGAAGGAGCGGAAGAGGCTTACTATAAAGGGGGAATAAAAAAAAGAACCTAAAAATCCTAGAGGCTGCAGAGAATATTGGGCAGACCCTCAAGGAGACTGACCAATCTCATCTTTCTAACCCCTGGTTAAAAAAAAAGATGCTGTGTCTGAGATGCTGCAGACTCTACATCATCCAGGAAAACCCTGGACGACAACAGCTCAGACACAGCCAAGAGGAATCACGTTCTTCCTCTAGACTGCTGGTCGGGGCTTGCTGTCACAGCCAGATGCAACTTCAGGGCAGGCATCTGTGAGTCCAGATTCAAGGGCAGAGCCGTATTGGGGGCGATGATGTCCCTTTAAGCACTGGCAGCAGAGGAGGGTGCTGTAGCGGCTCCAAACACAATCTCCTGCTCCTCCAGGCCCGCACCACCAGCCCTGGTCACCCCTCCTGCTGCCTCAAAGACAGCCTTGGGTTTTCGGGGGCATCTCACAGGCTGGCTCCTACATAGATAAAAACCCAGCCTCCAGTGCAGGGGAGAAAAATCAGTGTCTACGGAAGAGCCAAAAGAACAAGGAATCTCTGCTCTGTGGGGTGATCCTATTTCAGCAGCCATGCCGGGGCGGCCCCTACCTGCATTTGCACAGCCATGGGCTGGAAGCCGCACATATGACTCTTTTAGGGACACGAGTTCATTTTCTTGGAGTCTGTATTCCAGGTGGGAAACTGACAAGAATGGCTTCTCCTGAGGGGTCCCTAGGATTCTGCTCAATACACTGATCCAGTGAATCCCAAGGAACCCAGGGAGTGTCTCCAGGCCCCCTTGAGAAAACAGTTTCTGCCCCAGCTGTGCTGCCAAATCCGGGGGCTCCCTGCAGTTCACTCACCAATAAGCATTGACTCCCTCTGGTATTCCTGAGTGAGGTGGGAGCGCTGGGTCACACAGTACACGTATCTCTCCAGGACATACCAGCACATCTCATAGTAGAAGGGGTAACGGAATTTTGGCTGCACCTGAAAGCAAAGACGCGGGCAGGCAGAGGTCAGTTTCCAGGGGGCAAAGGGGCAAGGTGGGAGAGAAGTGCGGGGGCAGGCTCCCTGCTGGTGAGGGTCACTGTCATCTCAGCGAGAGCGTGGATGGTGGAGGGGAGAAATGGTGGGGTGCTGGAAGGGGGATGCTGGCAGCATGCACAAATGAGGCGGAGGATGAGGCCACATGAGCGCCTCATCTCAAAGGTCCCTGAGCTGCAAGCACCGGAGGTTGGATGGGGGCCACGTGGTGCTCCTGTGAGATGCTGAAAAACAGAATTCTCCCCTAACCTGCCTGCAGAGGGTGTGGGCACCTGCAGGTAGCTGCCTGATTCTAGCTACAACAGATATGGGTTCCTCCTTGTTTCTGAAAATTCCTGCACAGATTCTGCTGTTCCTCCCTCCGGCTTGAAAACCAGAAATCAACTTCCAAGCCTTACCGGTTTGCAGACAGGTTACTGAGCCTCCTCCTGAACGTTGGGAGGGAGGCCAGGCCAGCGGACCAATGAGGGAAGGGGGTGTGGCCTCACCTACCTCCAGGGGCGTGGCCTCACAGGGGTCCACCTCCTGCTCCTCCCCACATCCACCTGCCACTGCCCAGCCAGCAGGGCCACAAGGACTCCCTCAGACAAGGCTCCCAGGTATGACCTGAGACCATCCTGATGCTGAGGGAGACACACTGGGTCTGGAGCAGGAGATCCCTTTTGTCCCATCTCTCTCACAAAAACAGAGACAGGGTCTCACTGTTACCCAGGCTGGAGTGCAGTGAGTGATCATGGCTCACTTAGCCTTGACCTCCTTGGGCTCAAGCGACCCTCCTGCTTTAGCCCTGTGAGCAGCTGGGAACACAGGCACGGGCCACCACGCCTGGCTGGGGAATTTTTGTATTTTTTGTAGAGATGGGGTTTGCCATTTTGCTTGTTGGCTGTTTATTATAGAAGAGGAAGTAAAGGTGGAGACAACTTTGTGTACTAGAACTGTCAAAAGGCCTGAGCCCCGGGAGATTCCATGGGGGGCAGTTCAAGGACTGTACAAATGTCACCAAAAGATGGGAAGGAAGCAACGCCACTGATGGGCCTCTCCTGCAGAGGCCACGTGATGGTCTCACAAGTCCACACTCATACCTTGCTCCCTTGCTGTCTTGCCAAGAGGGTGTCTGTCGGGGCCAGAGAGCCCTCCTTCCCTCCCTGATCCTGTGCAAACTCAGAGAGTGGGATGGTGAACAATTACACGCTCCCACATTCTAATCACACTCCCCTAATCACACTCTCCCATCCCCCCATTCACTCTCCCAACCCCTAATTATTCTGCACCCCCATTCAAACTCCCACACCCCAATCGTATTCTCCCAACGCACAATCACACTCCCCACCCCACTAATCACACTCCCACCCTCCTATTCACTCTCCACCACCCAATCACACACCCCACTCCCAATCATGCTGGCCACCCTCCTATTCACTCTCCACCCCAATCACATTCCCCAGCCCCCTAATCACACTCCCCACCCTCCTTCACGCTCTTCACATCCCTAATCACACTCCCCACCATCCTGTTCACACTCCCCAACCTCCTATTCAGTCTTCACCCTCAATCACTCGCCACCCCCCAAACACAATTCCCACCCCAGTCACACTCCCCACCCTCCTATTCACACTCCCCACCCCGACTCACACCACCTTCTTATTCACACTCTCCATCCCCAATACATTCCCCACCCCAATCACACTCTCCGTCCTCTTACACTCCCCACCCTCCTAATTACACTTCACCCCGTCACTCTCCACCCCCCAAGCACGCTCCCCACCCCCCAAGCACACTCCCCACCCTCCTAATCACACTTCACCCCGTCACTCTCCACCCCCCAAGCACGCTCCCCACACCCCAATCACACTCACCACCCTCCTATTCATACCCCCCATGCCCCAATCACACCCTGCATCCCTCCTATTCACATTCTCCACCCCCGTCACACCCCTACCCTCCTATTCACACTCCCCAACCCCCTCATCACACTCCCCATCCCCAACCACACTCTGCCACCCCCTCCCTAATCAGACTCTCCCACCCCTCCAGTCACACTCACCCACCCTCACTGCTCTGTTCTCTGCTGCCGATAAACAAACAGGTGACATTCCCCATCCAGGACAAATACAACTAGAAGCAGACCTCGGTTCTCCTTTGGCCCTAAAAGGCTATTTTCCTGCATTTCCCAAAGTGCCCGTCTGGACCCAGCCATCTCTGAGAGTCCTGGCTGTCACTCAGCTCCTGGCCTCGAGGCCTCCTACTTCGGGGACCTCCTTTCTCCACTGGCTGCTGGGTGCTTGGGTGCTCGGCTCTGCCTACCCTGATGGATGGAATGCTTTGGAATGGGATCATGGCCGCCACATGCTCTTCAGCCCCCAGGGGGATGCATGGAGTGGGGACCATCGTCTAGCAGTTTCCTTGGCTCCAGCTCCTTTCCTGAGAAGCCCAGTTTCAGTGCTGGGGAGTGGTCATTTTTTTTCGTAGTTCCTAGATCGGTGCCCTCTGGAGTTTAAAAAAGAGGGGCTCTTTGACAGGAAGCAAACCTTGCATTCCTATGAAAAAGGAGTTAGGGGACCTCAGCCCCACCTCTATTCAAGACAAAGGGAGAAAAGATTTTGGAACAAATGACGAATACCTAAAGAGCAGGCTGAGGACACGCAGCCCCTCATCCACATTTCCTGACATGAGACTTGATTGGTAAAATCTGAAGTCGGTTTTGACTTTTCAAATCTTTTTTGACACCAACTGAGCCACACCATGACCTGGGAATCTTTCTGAGTTAGGAGGGAAAAACTGGGAGGTTGCATTTCAGGAGGGAAAGATAAGTCTCCCTTCTTTGTTGCTGAACCCAAGGGAAACCAGCTGGGTAGAAACAAATGCTGATGAAGGAATTCAAATTTATTTTTTTTATTCTATTTTTTTTTTCCAAGAGAGGACTTCGGGAAACAAAAATTTGCAAAGAGTTGACTTACAAACAGGTTGTCGCCTTCCACCCTTCGCCTTCAAAAGGTTTCAGCCACATGCCTGGGGACATTAAACATACGGTTGCTCAACATCACTTGTTGACAGATCGGAGCCTCACCAAATCGACTAAACCAACGTCGGTCCCAAATGAAAGGCAAGGCAGTTACAAGGCATGCAGTGCTCCCAGCCTGCAGGTCATCGGTCTACCAGAGGACCTCAGGGCCCACTCACTGGCACCTGGCCTCCGCCCTTCCTCGGAGGCCCAAGTCATCTTCGAGCTGAGTGACTCTCAGGAGATGAGAACGAAAGGGTTCTCGGGCGTCTCTAGAACTCCCAGGTCTCAAGGACTTGAAAAAGTAAAAATGTGAGAGTGGGTGGAAGTGTCCTACAACTTGTTTTTCTCCTGGAAAAAAAAGAAAAATCAATGGGAAAAAAAAAAAAAATCCAATGATGGGGGAAGGGGAGAGGGACGGTAAATTATTTGCAATTTCCAGGTAGATTCACTGGCTGTCAGGGAATGGGGTGTGTCGGCATTACCTTTTCTGGGATGGCTGCTTTCACTAGAGCCATTGGGGGGAGAAAAGATACATATAAGAGATGGCAGTTGAATGATCTGGACCATACCTATTCCTTACCAACCTAACTGAAGTTAAAAGAATGTAGTGGTTATTGAGATGTTGCCTTAATTATCAATCACACAACACATCCACTCGTTGGCGTCGTTCTTCCATCGTTCTTCACAGCTGCAGGATGGGGGAAAGGGGAGATTTCCTCCACAAGGGCTGGGGAATGGAAATCCACCAGTCCCTAAAAGCCTGCATGTGCTCGTGCTGCCTCATGGGCAGTGACACTGCAGGATGGGGTCACCTATCATCTCCCCTAAACCCAGGATTCCTAAACCCAGGAGAAACCTGGAGTTCCCTAGTTTAGATAGGGATCCCCCACATTGGGCCACAAAGGCAAATTCTTTTTCTTTCTTTTTTTTTTGAGATGGGGTTGCCCAGGCTGGAGTGCGGTGGCACGATCTAAGCTCACTAAACTTCCGCCTCCTGAGTTCAAGGGATTCTCCTGCCTCAGACTCCCAAGTGTCTGGGACTATAGGTATGCACCACAGTACCCGGCTAATTTTTGTATTTTTTTTAGTAGAAACAAGGGTTTCACCATGTTGGCCAGGCTGGTCTCGAACTCTTGACCTCAGATTATCTGCCCGCCTTGGCCTCCCCAACTGCTGGGATTACAGGCATGAGCCACCACACCTGGCCAGGCAAATTCTAAGACAAACCCATACCACGGAGCTTGAAGACTGATGGTTCCCTTTGCCCCACCTCCTGCATTTGGTTTCCAAGCAAAGCCATGTCTTAGGACTCAGAATACTTTTTTTTTGAGACTGAGTTTCACTCTTTTTGCTCAGGCTGGAGTGCGATTGTATTATCTCAGCTCATTGCAACCTCTGCCTCCCTGGTTGAAGCCTCCCAAGTAGCTGGAACTACAGGCATGCGCCACCACGCCCTGCTAATTGTATTTTTAGTAGAGACGGGGGTTTCACCATGTTGGCAAAGCTTTTCTCAAACTCCTGGCCTCAGGTAATCCACCTGCCTTGGCTTCCCAAAGTGCTGGGATTACAGGCATGAGGCACCACGCCTGGCCTTTAAAACACTATTTTTAAATGGCCATAACCTTCTTAAGAAAGCTCTCAGGGTTGTAAAGAATGAAGCTGCAGTGAGCTGACAAGGAGCTCTGGCTTCTTATCTGGTTCCAGAACTCTCTGCCCAGTGCCTTTTGTCTACCTCGGCTCCTAAGACATAAACAATTGGGCCTTGTGGCCAAGCCCCTCTCCAAAGACCAGAAATCAAAGCAGATTACACAGCCCGGTCTGCCCCAAGCCCTCTGCCGCCCACCTGCTTCAGTGAAACCAGATGGGGGGCCCACTCAGGGGAAGGAACAGTGGGCCCCGGCAGGGGAGAGGACCTGTCATTCTCGACGACACTGTGATACTCCATACAAACTCAGTGTGTGGCTCAGGGGTCTAGCCAGCACCCTGCAAATAGTCATGGGTGGGGGAGGGGAGATGGGCTCGAGAGGGAACCATGGGGCCCAAATCCACTGAGTTTACGACAGAATTTCCGGGGCAGGGGGTGGTTGTCCAGCAAGGTTCCACAGCCTTTAGAAATTCCAGCCTGACTCTGGCTTTCAGGAATTGCCTGGAAAGTCGTGGGCCTGACTTCTACTACATTTCCCCGTCTCTATTCCACACGTCTGCTCGTGCACAAACTGGCCTGCACTCCAGGACGGGCCAGTGAACAGCTGGCGGAGCCCCAGACAGCGCTTGACCCAGACTGTGAGAAAATCGCTTCTGTCCAAACGGTACTTTTCCCCTGAACGCCATGAGGCGGCTCCTCCAGACCAGGGCGGGGGTTGGCCTTCCCCAGGCGGGACGGCGATGGTGAGCCACAGAGAGGTGAGGGGAGAAAGTCCACAAAACGAGGGTCTCCCACGGGATCCCAGCCCTGACCTGGGTCTCTGAAGATCTAGGAGTCACATGCCAATGGGAGGAGGTACACACACCCTGCAGCATCTGACCACCGAGCAGCTCCAAGTGGTCTGCAGGAAACCCCCAGACAAGGGCCCGCAATGCCAGGACTGTTAACTATTCAGATACAAAGGCAGCTAGCTCTTTGGCTGACGTATGTGATTCCATGCAAACCAAGGACAAGACTAGGAGAGACAGGACCTCAGTACAGAGCAGGTGCCCCTGTGAGACCTTTCCTTAGATCTAGGCAGAACAACACCTCATTGGGGCAAAAGTTATCTCAGAGGCAAAGCCCAAGAGGAAATGGTGTGGTCCAGCTACAGAGTGGAATATTATTCAGCCATGAAAATGAATGCAGCACTGATACATGCTACCATGTGGATGAACCTGGAAATCATGCTCCGTGAAAGAAACCAGACAAAAAGGCCACATGCTGAAGGACTCCATTTACATCAAATGTCCAGAACAGACAAATCCAGACACAGAAGGTAGGTCAGGGCCGGCCAGGGGAAAGGTGGGGAGACGCAGGAAGTGACTGCTCGGGAGTTCAAGGCTTCTTTGTGGGGCGATGAAAATGTTCTGGAATGAGTGGGGATAACCCAAGATACTAACAACCACTCAACTGTACATTTTAAATGGTAAATTTTATGGTATACGAATTACATCTCAACTTAAATAAAAGAAAATGAGTATCCGAATAGCTGTGTTGAAAAAACAAGAACAAGTGGAACAAGAAATGGGCCTTTTGGTTGTTTTTTTTTTTTTTTTTTAGTTTGAGACAGGTCTGGCTCTGTCGCCCAGGATGTAATACAGTGATGCGATCTCAGCTCACTGCAACCTCCGCCTCCTGGGCTCAAACCATCCTCGTGCCACAGCCTCCCAAGTAACTGGGACTACAGGCATGCACAACCACACCTGGCTAACTTTTTTTGTCTTTTTGGTAGAAAACAGGGTTTCACCATGTTGGCCAGGCTGGTCTCAAACTCCTGACCTCAAGGGATCCACCCATCTTGGCCTCCCAAAGTGCTGGGATTACAGGTATGAGCCACCGTGCCCAGCCCCAAGTCTTCAGTTTTTGACCCAGTTTGGGACTGTCTCACATGCCTGCAGACACATGGTCAAGTCATAGTATGGGAAAGAGGGTGGCAAGTCCAGGCCACTTGTCCTTTTCAGGGACACTTGTGGAGCAAAGGACACACGTCAATTACTTGAGCTTCTGGCCCTGGTCTTGGGACATGGGGTGTGTGAGGGAAACTTGATGTCTGAGAAACTAGCACTGTCCCCATCAAGGGCAGAGAAAAGTCTCAACCTCAGTGAACTAGGGACATCCCCAGCAGACATGGAGACAAACTCAGAGACAGCACCCAGGGGAACTCAGACACTGGCTGCCTCAGGGCCTCTCTCCAGCCAGATCTGGGGTCCCTGGGAGAACAAATGGCCAAGACCTGCCCTCGGACCAGGCCGGGCCCTTCTCAGGTCCACACCCATCCTCCAAACAACAGCAACCAAACCTCCTAACCCCTCACACCCCTTTCTCCACGTGAGGAGGAGGAAAAGGTAGGGTCCCTGAAATCTCACGGTGCTTTCTCAGAGATACTTCCTCTTCCACAAGGGGGTTTTGGCTGCCCCCAGCCTGGGGGTGAACAGAAACTCCAGGGCCTCTGGGTGGGGCTCTTATGGGCATCCCCCTGCCCCCACCCTGTGGAACCAAGACTGAGGCCAGCTCGAGGCAGGAAGCAGGAGGGAGAGGGGAACTGTGGATTCCAGAATGACCTGTCCCATACCCCGAGCACCAGCAGAGCTCAGAGAGAAGGAACCCTCCTTACCCGAGTTCTGTCCTCGATCTCGTAGATCCGCAGCTGCATGGGCACGTTAAAGCTATGCAGGATGTTCCCGCCGAAGACCAACGAGTCTACAGGGGTGTAGACGGCATGGATCCAACCTGGGGTGGGAAGGGCAAGGAGAGGATGAGCCGCTGGCCCCTGTGGACTCCCCACCTCACGAGGCTGCAGAGGGAGAGCGAGTGTGCAGGAGGGCGCAGCCAGGGCCTGGAGCTATGCCTCCTACAGGACACCCAGGCCTGGGCCACCAAGAGGACTCAGACCTACAGCCCTGAGTGGCCATCGCCTGGCTTAAGTCAGGAGCTAAGAAGCTGCAGACCAGCGCCCACTTCTTGAGGACCATGATGACAAAAGCTTCTTCCGGGGACGTGGCTGCAACGGCCAGCAGAGAGGCAGGCCCTTTTCCCCATCTCCACGCAGGAGCCTCGCCCCCCAGGTGGCACATGTGTCCAGAGCCTTTCCTCACCTTCCCAGAGGGGTCACAAAGGATGGCATGACGAAGGAGTGACGTCCTGCCAGAGCTGCAAGAGCCAAGTCCATCTTCTCGTCATCAAGTTCTGCCCAGCCCCTTTCCGCACGCATGCCCCCTCAGCTCTGCCTCCACTCTGCCCCGAGGGCTGCCAGCTACTGGCAAGTTTCTCCTGCGGCTTCTCACAGCTGGGGGCTGCAGTTTTTCATTTCCCTAGGCTCCCAGCCTGGAGCCAGGCACAGTCACCATCACAAGGGAAATGGAGGCAGGGCCAGGCCTGGTGGTACACCCCTGCGATCCCGGCACTTTGGGAGGCTGAGGCGGGAAGATCGCTTGAGCTCAGGAGTCTGAGATCAGCCTGGGCAATACAGTAAGAACTCATCTCTAAAAAAAACTTAAATAAGCCGGGCGCAGTGGTTCACGCCTGTAATCCCAGCACTGTGGGAGGCCGAAGTTGGTGGATCACCTGAGGTCAGGAATTTGAGACCAGCCTGGCCAATATGGTGAAACCTCGTCTCTACCAAAAATACAAAAATTAGCCAGGTGTGGTGGCATGTACCTGTAATCCCAGCTACTCGAGAGGCTGAGGCGTAAGAATCACTTGAACTTGGGAGGCGGAGGTTGCAGTGAGCCCAGATCTCGTCACTGCACTCACAGCCTGGGGGATAGAGCCAAAAACAACAACAACAAAATTTTACAGATGAGGAAACTGAGGCACAGAAAGTGAAGTCACTTAGGATTTTGAGCCCAGGAAGTCGGGCTCTGTGTGGCCCATGAGGGCTGAGGAGAAAGCACCCTTGTCACTCATTGGGACACACAGCTACTGCACTGCAATTCACATGGCCAGACCGCAAGTACTCAGGGGACACGTGTGTAGCTCCTGGCTGCCAGGTCGCACAGCGTGGGGCTAGGGGACGGGCAGGAGGAGAATCAACCCCAATTCATAGATGCTGAAACTGAGGGCACAAGGGGGGAAGCCACTTGCTGAACAAGTCACAGCCGACAAGTGACAGCAGCTCTGTTTTTAGCCACCATGCTGCACAGCTGCCGAGGCATCAAAGGCTCTGCACAGGCCTGCCGAGTCCCAGGGGACAGGCAGGGAAACGGAGGGGAGACAAAAAGAGAAATGCAGAGAGAAATAAGGACAAGGGCGGACAGAGGCAGAGTGACTCACAGGGAAGGACAGAGGAGGGTGGGCAGGGGGAAGGGTGCAGCAGAGGCAAGGGTAGCCCAAGACCCTGTACCCTACAGGGCCTGGCCCTGGAGGCCACCATCCCCTCCTCTCCTGGACATACACTTTACTATTTTGCTCTAAGAAAAATTACAGCCACTGCCCCTGCCCCGCAAGGCCAAGCGGTTTCAGTCTCTTCCCCCAGTGAAACACACCAGCCCTGAGTCACAGGCGGCTGCTGGAAACAACACTCCCGCTTGGGAAGACAGCACAGAGGCTGCGAGGCCATTGCTGGCATCTGCAATGGACACTCAGCACTGGCCCTCCCCACCAGGCAATGCCTGGAACAGAGCTGGCCGTCCTCAGGGGACAGCAAGGGAAAGCATGTCACTGGGAGCCCAATGCTGCTAGGTACAGGCACAAGGGCTTGGCTTCAGGGAACCTGGTTCCATGCTTGGCTCCCCGGATACCATCAGAGGCAGCTGCTCTGCTGACCAGGTGTGTGGCTGCAAGCGGCCGTCGACCTCCCCAACTTTTCCTCCCCACCGCCTCCACCCTCCTCTGCACAGGGGCATGGATGCTGCCCTGAACACTCCTCCACCTCCACATCCCCTTCAGTCTCCCGCCTCTGCTGCCTGCAGGCTGACCTCAACATTTCCATGTTTCTACCAAGTGGAACCATGTTATCGAATGTTGCTATTGTCACCATGCCTGTTATCCTGGCAACACTTCCTAAGATTGGGACCCAGGACCACCAAGGTCATGTGATGCATAGGCAGCTGTATGTTACACAGCCCCACAAGCCCACCTCCCTCCCTGCAGAAATCCCAAGACCGGGGTTTAAGACTGTCCCCTCCACTCCCTTCCTACTGGGGAACATGGTGAGCAAGTCCTGAATCGACATGAGCAATTGGCATTGGTATCTGTGGTTGTCTCAGTGGATCTCGAGGGCTCTGGTAGAGGATGGTGCCCATGTGCATCCATCTTTACCAGCCCTGTATTCCCTCTGTTCTCCTGGCAGGTGCAGAGGCCAACACACCTAAATAAATCTGACTAGTTCTGACGTGTGAGCAAAGAGGAACACAGAAGAGAGCTGCTGCTGCAAGGAGGGGGCAGGCGATCGGCACATCCAGACACTCGAGGGATTCTACAAGCTTCTACCCCCTCCTCTTCCCACCCAGGGCCTGAAGGGTGGGTCAGGTGCCACCCCTGGATTAGCCGCCACTGTAACCCTCTCCTGCTCACACCTGCTTCATTACCCACAGGCCTCCCTCGGGAAGAAGGAGGCATGGAAATAACAGCCTTCACCGGCCCCATCCATACCCACCCTCCAATGGCCTCTCAACAGCCCAGAAAGCATGAGAGCCGGTATCCCCGGGCTGCTGCCTGGGCTGGGGATGCTGGCGTCTGCCTCCTGCTTCCAGTCATAGTCATCAACAATATGAAGGCAATAAACAGAGGCTATTCAGGCCAAGCGACCAGGGACAGAGGCAGTCACGGATGGGAAGCCAATGACCCGAAAAGCAGCCATTCTCTGGGACCTGAGAGGAGCAGAGAAAGGCAGCGGAGGATGTGGAGTCTCACCCACAACCAAGACGCTCAGGACTCCGGATCCAAAGGCCCCACCCACATCTGCCTCCATCTCAGCAGCTTCAGCAGGAATAAATCCAGAGGTCTCAGAAGTCGACCCGGGGCACCTCACAGATACCCACGACCCAACCGGACCCTGGTCTCCTTCACCGGCGTCAGTGAACTGCCTGCGCCGGGCCAGGATCAGGAACCACTGAGATGAAGCAAGGATGGCCTCTCCCCTCGAGGATCTCATAGTTGGGACTGGGTGCCAATTACTTCACACCACACCCCATGTTACAAAAATGGAGATATTTCTTTGGTTGTTGTTTTGTTGCTTTTTGTTTTTTTGAGACAGAATCTTACTGTGTCACCAGGCTGGAGTGCAGTGGCACCATCTCAGCTCACTGCAACCTCTGCCTCCTGGGTTCAAGCAATTCTCCTGCCTCAGCCACCTGAGTAGCTGGGATTACAGGCACGCACCACCATGCCCAGCTAATTTTTGTATTTTTAGTAGAGACGGGGTTTCACCCTGTTGGCCAGGATGGTCTCTATCTCTTGACCTCGTAATCCACCTACCTCGGCCTCCCAAAGTGCTGGGATTACAGATGTGAGCCGCCACGCCTAGCAAAATTTTTTTTTTTTAAATGTGGAGAATAGGCCGGGCGTGGTGGGGTAACTTCCACTTCTAGCTTTCTTTACTGCTCATTATAAGGCTAATACCTGGTGACCCCTAGGCATGCCTGACCGTGGCCTTGATGACCTGACCCTGACGCTGTATTCTCACCTGCTTTGCCTAATCAAGGTATGGCCACCTTGGAAAGGGACAAACCCAAGCCCCCTTCTCCAGGTCATCCTACTCCTCAGTCACCTTAAATGGTCTTCCTCTTTCAGGCAGTTCTCCTAGATTACCTAGGAATGAGGTCTAAAGAATCACCAACCCTGGGCCGGGCGCGGTGGCTCACGCCTGTAATCCCAGCACTTTGGGAGGCCGAAGCGGGTGGATCACCAAGTCAAGAGATCAAGACCATCCTGGTCAACACGGTGAAACCCCGTCTCTACTAAAAATACAAAAAAAAAAATTAGCTGGGCACGGTGGCGCATGCCTGTAATCCCAGCTAGTCAGGAGGCTGAGGCAGGAGAACTGCCTGAACCCAGGAGGTGGAGGTTGCAGTGAGCCGAGATCACGCCATTGCACTCCAGCCTGGGCAACGAGAGTAAAATTCTGCTTCAAAAAAAATTAATTAATTAATTAATTAAAAAATAAAGATGACCTGGTACCAACTCTGTTGATACTATTCCAAAAAAGAGGGAAAGAGAGAGTCCTCCCGGAATCATTCAATGAAGCCAGTCACCCTTATACCAAAAACAGGAAAGGACATAACAAAAAAAGGAAAACTACAGACCAATATCCCTGATGAGCACAGATGCCAAAACACCTCAACAAAATATTAGCTAACTCAATCCAACAGCATTTCAACAAAATAAACCCTCCATGACCAAGTGGGCTGCATACTAGGCACGCAGGGAGATACACCACATAAATAGAATTAAAATGAAAAATCACACGATCATCTCAACAGACACAGAAAAAGCATTTGACAAAATCCAGCATTCCTCTACAATTAAAGTCCTCCTAAACCATCAGCATCCTGTGAGCACGCAGAGAACTGAAGCCTCCCTGAACGGCGGCTCGAGTGATCTGCCCATCTGGGTCTCCCAAAATGCTGGGATTCCAGGTGTGAGCTACTGCCCAGCCCCTAGATGAGCATGTGAGGCCAGTGTGGCAAGAGGAGACGTGCCTAAGGTCACACTGTGGTGACAAAAACTCGGGGCAGAGGCGAGAAATGCCAGAATTCGATTCTCCACTTCAATATGGAAAAACTCCCATCCAGGGAGCCATAAACCCTTCCTGAGTTTCCCAAGACTCTCTTTCTCCCCAAAGCCGCAAGTCAAGTACCACGAATCTCAGATGTGTGTCTATACATGGCTCAGAGAGTGTGGATGCTGGAAAGAATCCTCAGGCCCTGGGGAGGACCTGAAATACTCATCTAGGGGCCAGGTGCGGAGGCTCATGCCTGTAATCTCAGCATTTTGGGAGGCCCAGGCGGGCGACTCATTTGAGCCCAGGAGTTCAAGATCACCCTGGACAACATGGCAAAACCCCATTGCTGCTAAAAATACAAAAATTAGCCAGGCATGGTGGTGGGCACCTGCAATCCCAGTTACTCAGGAGGCTGAGGCAAGAGAATCGCTTGAACCTGGGACGTGGAGGTTGCACTGAGCCGAGATTGCGACACCACTCCAGCACCTGGGGACAGAGCGAGGCTCCATCTTTAAAAAAAAAAAAAAAAAAAAAAAAAAAAAAAACACTCATCTAGGTCAGTGGATCCTGACCCAGTGGGTCCTTTAGTTTTCTTTCTTTCTTCCTTTTTTTTTTTTTTTTTTTTTTTTGAGGCCATGGTGGGGGGGAATCCTTTGGTTTTCACTGGTTGGAAACAATGAGAAAAACTATCAAATTTAAAGTGCTATCCTTTATTCTGACATTTTATACTTGTAACATTTTTATTGTCAATAGAGCAGGGGGTCTGTTGATCTTAACGCCCATCTTTAGTAAAATTACAAGTTGGCAACTTTGTATCTATACCTAAATTGTGGTTTTCTTACTAGTCCATGAAATCAATGGCTGGGAACCACTGAACTAGGTTGCACCCTCCCACCCTGCCCCACCCCTGCATCTCAGAAGCGGCAATTCCAACTGTCCCTTTTCTACTTCCCAAAACTCCCAGGGTGGAGGTGGCGGGGTGGTGAGGGAGAACCCTGGTATCTCAAAGCAGGACCCTTAGGGCCAGAAGTCTTCACCCAGATCTGAGTGGACGCCTGCTGCGGCATCTCAAATGCGTGTTTCCTCTTCCTGGCTTCAGTAGACAGCCACGCCCACACCCCTGCTGCTGCTGCTCCTCAAGACCTCCCCCAACTTGCTTAAGTCACCAACATCAACACCCACCCCATCCCACATAGGAGGAAAGTGATGAGCCAATTCCCAGTTCTAAGCACTGCTAGGCTCAGAAGATGGGTCTGGGAGGGAACTTGAGGGTCCCAGAGTTCAGCTCCACCCCACCCCCTGGTAGATGGGAGAGCTGAGGGGCAGAGAGAGGAAGAAACCAGCTAATGTCACAAAGAGAGTCAGCAGCAAGGCCAAGAGCCTTCCAGCCATCCTTTGAACCCAGGGCCCAATCCAGCAACACCTACAGAGTGGATTGAGCACAGCTCCTTTAGAAGGAGGATACCGCTTCCTTCCCCAGTCTCTACTTTGCATCTGCCAGGGTGTCCCCCATAAATGCTGACCACCAAGTGCAATAATCCCTTCCATCCCAAGGTCATTCCCTTCCCTGAGCCAAGCAGCCCTGAGAACAGACCTGGGGCCATGGTAACAAAGTCACCCCCGCACTAAACCCTAACACTTCCAAACCCCAAATCTCCCTAATAGGGAAGTCTCCCATTTCTGCCCAGCGTTCTAGAAGCACCCAGGTGTGCAGGCCCCATCCCCACAGCAGAAACTGCTACTACAAGGGCCACTGGTGCTTGATGTCCACAGCTAAGGCCAGCTTCCAGCCCAACTCGAAGAAACATCTTAGTGGCCTCAGGAGATACCCGTATCCTCCAGTCTAAGCTTCCACCCAGTTGTAGATTCCCTGCAAGCACCTTGACTCATCTGTATCTACCTTGTACTTGTATGCCTCCAGTGACAGGGAGCTCACTACTTAACAAAGCAAGTTATTCCAACACTACTCGGCTATACTCCTTCCAGGAGACAATCCTTCACCTAGCTGACTGCAGTTACCGTATGCCTTCACTTCCTCCAGTAAAGCAGCCCACTTCCTCCTTCAAACTCATCTCCCCTGATGTGGTTCCTAGACCCACCCACACCCCCCTTAAGATTGCTTTACCCTCCAAAGTACAATGACTAAGAGGAACAAAACCTACAGGCTAGGCATGGTGGCTCACACCTGTAATCCTAGCACTGTGGGAGGCCGAGGAGGGATAATCCCTTGAGGCCAGGAGTTTGAGATCAGCCCGGACATGGCGAAACCCCATCTTTGCTAAAACTACAAAAATTAGCTAGGCATATTGGTGCATGTCTGTAATCCCAGCTACTCGGGAGGCTGAGACATGAGAATTGCTTGAACCCAGGAGGTGGAGGTTGCAGGGAGCCGAGATCACGCCACTGCACTCCAGCCTGGGTGACAGAGCAAGACTGTCTCAAAAAAAAAAAAAAAAGACACTCCTACGTGTAGCCTGACTCCCCCCTCTACATAGCGGGACTATCACCTCCCTCATCCTAGGTGGAATGCTTCCATTAATGCAGACTAAGAGGTAATTCCTGGACCTCTAGGTCATCAGCCATATCCACTAGCGACTGAGCCTGGAACCAGCCAAAAGCCCTTAGTCCATCGCCAATGAATTGGAGGTAAGGAGGCGTTAGCTCACGTAGTCCTCATGACACCCTGGGGAAATCTTAATCCCATTTTACAGATGGGAACACTGAGGCACAAAGAGGCGAAGTCACAGTCTGTAAGTGGCCAAGCCGGAATTCCACCGGAGACCATGCACAGTCCTTCCCCAGACCCTGCCTCGGGGCAAACCCGACCCCATTACCCAACACACAAATCTCCACAGGAAGTCATGAGGAGGCGCTCAGGTCTCCCCTGAGAGAGCCCAAGGCTCTCTCCCGGGGAGAGAGAATTCCAGCCGCAGGTGGTAAACACAGGTGGGCTGAGATCAGAAAACTTCAAGGCTTCTCCCTCCAGCCCAAGGCGGGCTCTCCTCGGGGACTGCCAATGGCCCGTCAAACCCACCAGCCCTAGAGCAACCCTCAGGAGGCCAAAAACCCTGGCCCAGGCCGCAGAAGACTCAGAGAGCCCAGAGAGAGTCCCTCGGAACCTACCGGAAGGGATGAAAAATGTGTAGCCCTGTTTCAGCTCAATTCTTTGGCATCGTTCCACACGGTCTCCCAGAAAGATGTCACTCTGTTTGCCTGACAGCACCCACTGCTCATACAACGCCAAATTGTGCCGCGTTGGAGGGATCAGCCAAAAAACCTGGGGAGGAAACGCAGGAAGTCAGCTGGAGACCCAGGCCCAAGGACGGCCCAGAGAGAGAGCCCCTGCCTGGGGTTAGGGGAGGGGGCAAGACACCAGCGGACAGGGGAGGATCCATCCCTCTGGACCTTCTGCAAGACCAGGCCCAAAGAGCCTCTGGGGAGGTGGGAAGGGCTGTGCCCACCTTCAGGGAACCTCCATGCCAGCTGAAATCCCGGGATGGGAGTACTTCCTAGACTGGGTGGGATATGCTTTCTCCTGAACCACAGGCTCGTCTGGGAGGTGGGGGCAGGAGAGGAAGGGATTTCCTAAGCTATGATAAAATGGCCCAGTAAATAAACCCAGCTTGTGCACACTTTGGAGAAGGAGGAAAAACATCTGGAATCAAGTGGGTTGACTTCCTCCCAGAATTTCTTCCAACACGTTCAGTTAAAACAAACGCACATGCAGACCCAGCCAAGCAGGTGGCACAGGCGTGTTTTCAAGAAGCACCCACCTCCAGGGACACCTACGTCCCCATGTGGACACACAACAAAAGCAGGCACAGGGAGCACCCTTCTCATTCTGTCCCCAGGGCAAAATGTTCTTGGAGGCAGGTGGCGCTGGCAACTAGACTTTGAGAAGGTCCCAGGGCTAGAGCTGAGATGGCAGCTGGGGCAGAGATGGCAGCCAGGGAAAGTGAATGCCGTATGTTCTTGTGCCAAACCCCAGCTTCAAATCTGACCCAAGGGGCTTAGAACACTGGACTGGGTGAGCAGGGCAGGACTGCATGGGTAACTAGATGTGATGTAAAAGTCTTAAACTTGACCTTTCCCTTTAGAAGGAGGAGGTGGTTCTACAGGAAGAAGGGACCCTGGGCCAGGAGCAATGGCCCATGCCTATAATCCTAGCAATTTGGGAGGCCAAAGAGGATCACCTGAGCTGGGAGTTTGAGAACATCCTGTGCAACATGCTGAAACTCTGCCTCTACAAAAAAATACAAAAATTAGTCGGACCTGGTGGTGCATGCCTATGGTCCCAGCTACTCGGGAGGCTGAGGTGGGAGGATTGCCTGAGCCCAGAGGTAGAGGCTACAGTGAGCTGTGATCTTGCCACTGCACTCCAGCCTGGGTGACAGAGCAAGATCCTATTACTTAAAAATAAAAAAATTTACAAAAGAGCGATCCTGAAAGAATTCCTGGAGCAGGGCTGGCTGGAAGGAGGTGGGAAGAGGCAGAAAGGTGAGTGAGCCCCTCCCCACACAAACAGCTGGAGATGCACAACAGGTTAAAGGCAACTGAAACTCACCTTCCCACCTCGAAAAACGTGGTACCAAACGGAAGTGCCTCCAAAGTCGATGTGGAAGTCAGTGAAACAACCTTTCACACTCATCAGACAGTACCTGCAGCACAGGGGCGGGGAGACAGAACAAAACACAAGTCAAGAACCAAATCATAAGAGGTAAGCAAAGGACTTCAGAGGTCCCGAATTGGCACCCTTTTATAAACGCTGACACTGGGGAATTTTTTTCTTTAAAAATCCAAGTGTAATCGGAGTTCCCCGTGGGGGAAGCCCCTGTGATCAGGTGACGAATCTCCTTGGTCGCCTACCTCCCCCAGAGGCTGGGAGCCATACACTTGTTTTCAGATTCTTGTGAGAAGTGGCAACCACAGGCTACCTCACAGATTCCTAATACAGGGTGGTTTTGGGTTTTTTTTTGTTTTTTTTTTTTTGACATGGAGTCTTGCTCTGTTGCCCAGGCTGGAGTGTGGGGGTGTGATCTCGGCTCACTGTAACCTCTGCTTCCTGGGTTCAAGCCATTCTCCTGCCTCAGCCTCCTGAGTAGCTGAGATTACAGGGGCATGCCCACTACACCTGGCTAATTTTTTTTTTTTTTTTTTTGTATTTTTAGTAGAGACGGGGTTTCACTGTGTTAGCCAGGATGGTCTAGATCTCCTGACCTTGTGATCCACCTGCCTCAATCTCCCAAAGTGGTGGGATTACAGGCATGAGCCACCACACCCAGCCTACACAGGGTGGGTTTCTACACTTGCCCCCCCCTCTGCCCACCCCCAGTTAGAGGCTTCTTCGCTGCTCCTTCACAGCTTGGATACCTGCAGTTCTCCCAAGCTGCCAGCCCCCTTTGCAGCAGCTGGGCCCCCTGGAATTCGGTTATAAACCACCTGAACAGCTTGCCAATTACCAGTCCCATTCATCTCATTCATTCAATCAGAGGTCCAGCCCTGAGCCAGCTTTGGTCTTGAGAGAAATGCGTAAGAATGCAAAGGACCCCTGCCCCTAAGGATGTGACACTACTAAACGAGCAAAGCACAGGAAAAGTTAAATGATCAAAAACAAACAAACAAACAAACAAAACTGCAACTGACTGCCAAGTAAGCAATGCAGCCAGAAGAGTAAGGGGGGGGGGGGTTCAGCCACAAAAGAACACTGGGTGTCTGGCCCACTTATACAAAACGTCCAGAGCAGAAAATCTATAGAGATAGAAAGCAGACTGGTGGGTGTCAGGGGCTTGGGGGCCGGAGAATGGGGAGCGACTGTTAATGGTTACAGGGTTTCATTCTGGGGCGATGAAAATGTTCCAAAATTAACTGTGGTTGCAAAACTCTGTGAACATACTAAAACCCGTTGAATTGTACATTTTGACATGGGTGAATGGTCTATGAATTATGTCTCAGTAAGGCTGTTATAAACAAGTAAAGAACTAAAGAGAAATTAAATTGGGGGTGGTGGCCACTCACAGAAAGAGAGGAGGAGGAGGGAAAACTTGGACCTTGGAGGCTGGGGTGGGGGAGTGCATCCAGGGGAGGCAGGAACCGGCCAGCAGCCACCCATTCTCAGTGCTATGGAGGGCAGCAGAGCCCACCCGTCCTTGCAGGAAGACCCAGGGTTCCCCTCCTCCCCCAATTGCTGCTCTTGTAGGAGTGGGGCAGAGCTTAAGGAGGAGGGGGCACAGAACAGGCTTCCAAGTCCAGGCCTGGCAGATGACCGTACCAGGGACCCCTCCCGACCACTAGCCCCTTCCCACAAGAGCCCAGGTGGCGTGGATGGGCAGCCTCCCCACCGCTCACGCCCATGCACCTTGGCACCTCCAGAGCCCGCAACACATGCTTACCCCACTGACCTCTTTTCCCCGCTGCACTTTGCTTTTCCATGGTTTGGGGAAGAGGGGAGGAATGGGGCGGGGACGGACAGGGAGGAGCCAGCGCGCCGGCCCTAGTGGAGATAATGCGGGGAGTGGGGCTGAGCTGGTTAGAAGGCAGAGGGCTCCAGGTGCCCCCTCCCTCCCTCTGGCTGCCTTTTGCACCTCGCTTTCAGGTGGACCGGGGGCTCAGCAGTATGCAGGCGGCGTGCCCGCGTCCCTCCTCCCCATAGGCTGGAAGGAGCCTTAACCATGTGTCTGCAGGAGGCTGACAAATCAGAAGGCCTTCCAGTACATCAGAGCCCCGCTGCCTAGCAACCCCATCGGAGGGGTGTAGTTGACAGCACAGGACGCAGGCTGTCACGAAGACAGGCGCGGGCTGCGGAGCTGGCACTGGGGCGGTAACAGTCCCGACTCTGGCTCCACACCGTCTTCACCTGCAGGCCGGCTGGGCCCAGCGGGGTCCCAGCCTGAAGGCCTGGGTGATCCTCTTCTCTCCCAGGAAAGAGGGGGTCCTGAAGCCCTCACCCACCCCACCCCCACGGACCACACTGGCCTCTCTAAGCACCACTTCAAAATATTAGTCCTCATTTCCCTAAAACCATCTCTTCGTCTACGGGATTTTTTTTTTCTTTTTTTAATCTAACCTTGGTTTCCACCCCCTCCAGGCCTCAGCTGAACACAGTCTAGGGAAAACAATCTAAGTCTGTTCGGGGTGGAGCTGGGAGAACATGCTTCTCCTGCTGGCAGCTGGATGCCCGCGGGTACCCACAGCAGAGAGGCGAGGACAGGAGCTCGCTTCTTGGGCTGCGGGCCGCAGGGCTGCTTGGCTAACCAGGTCACCCGCACCCTGCCATCCTCCAGTTCCCCCCATCCCCAACCTCCCCAGCACGTGCAGAAAACGAGGATCCCTGCAAGCTGACTTCAGTGTGCAGGAAAAGTTCTCCAAGTTGAGTCTGCGTCTGATCTGCCCTCTGGGTCACCCTCTAGCATCCAGAGGCCCCTGGGGGAGGGGGGCTGGGGCCGCCTCTTCCAGACCTGCCTCTCCTGGAGAGGCCCCTCCTCCCAGTGTCCCTCATTTCCTGGCCGCCAAGCCTGGCCGCCCCTCCCACCCTGCGATCGCACGCTTTAGAAGAGCCAGGGTGTCTGGGACAGCGTGGCTTTGTCCGGCCCCTGCAGCGGGCAGGCCACCCAGCTCCCTCCCTGAGCTGGCTCCGGGGCTCCCCCCTGGCTCGCTCGCGCGCTTGCTCTGGCGTGACGCCTTTGCACTGACCTCTGCAGCTTCCTCTTCCCAAGCACACCGCAGTCACATGGGCACCCCGGCTCGGTGCCACGGCCGCTAAGCTCTCCCCGCGGCCAGCCGGCTAGCCCTGCTTCCGCCTGGGCCTCCGCCGCCCCCTGCCCGGAAAGCCGCGCCCCGGGCCGCTCCCAGCTCAGGTGGCTTCTGTGCAGCGGGGCACCCACCGAGTTTGCGGCAGATCATCGGGAGCCCCCAAACTGAGCCCTTAGGAGGTTCCCGCCTGCCAAGGCCGGGCAGGCAGGGAGGAGGGCGGCAGGAGGGTCGCTGCACCTGCAGCACCAACTTTGGGGCGCTGCCTGGGGGCTGCGGAGGCGGGGCGGCCCCGCCCCACCCTTTTCCCTCCAACTTGGCGTAACTCCCCCGGAGGCTCGGGCGGCGTCCCCACGGGGAAAGGACCGGGAGGGGCCCTGGAACACCAGCACCCGAGGGGCGCGGGAGGTGCCAAGCGCGCGGCGCACACTCGCACCCGACCCTGGGAGACACAAAGAGCGGCTCCGCGACGCCAGCCGTGCAGCCCGCGGGCGGGAGGCCACCCACACCCGCCCCGCTCAGCGCCACAAAGGAGGGGGTGCCAGGGCAGCGCGGCCCGCGGTTACCCTCGGCGGCGGCGGCGGCGGCGGCGGCGGCTCCTGGGCGTCCCCTTCGGATCCCGGGCGTCCCCTTCGGCGGCGGAGGCTCGACGCACGCCTGGCCCCACTCCCGGCGGCGACGCGAGCCGAGCCCCCTCCACGGCGCTGCCAGGCCCCGGCCGAGGACACGGGGCCCCCCGCTCGCTGCCTTCCTTCCGCGGGGAGCCCGGCGCTGCCTGCGCTCATGCCCGCGCTGAAACTGAACACCCGCGGCGCGGGGCAGACAGGGAGGCGGAGGGAGGCCGCGGGGCGACCGGGGAGCAGCACTCACCCGGCCGGTAGGGATACAGGGTTGGCTCTCCCCAACTCCCTGCGTCCCGTGCTCCAGAGCCAGCAAAGCCACCTTCCTAAAATGTGCGCCTCCAGACAGCCATGGAAAGGTCCCGAGCTAGGGGCGGCGGGGAGTGTGGGATCCCGAGTGTGGCCGAGCAGAGAAGCGGGAAGCGGCTCTGACCCCAAGGCCCACGAGCTGTGTGACCTTAGGCAACTCACTTCTCCTCTCTGAGGGGCGTCCTCACTGCTCAGCACTGAAGTTCAACTCTGCATTCTAAGATGTTCTTCTACATCTTAGAAAGATATAGGAAGATCTTAGGAAAGATGCCCCTTTCCCTGCCTGGTGGCTTAGTAACTGTGTGCCCTACATCATAGCATGATTGAGAGAATCCTTTGATAAATACACATTCACCGAATCATCCAAACTATGGTACCTGGATTACTTAATGGAAACATCACAACGACCCTAGAAAGTCATTCCCAGGATTCTCCCTGTTTTCAGGTAAGAACACAGAGCCTTGTGACCCCAGCCTCGAGTTCTGGTCCAGCCTCCAGTTCAGGTCACCAGTCTATCAGAGGCAGGGCTCACCCAGGCTGCCTGTCTCCCAGTCCCTCAGCTTTGCCCCCATTAGGTCCACCTGAGACGCCATAACTCTAAGAGGAGTCCAGAGGTGACAGGTAAACCTCACCGGTAACTTCCTGTTGCAGCTGGTGATCCCATTCAAATCAGAAGTCCCACCCTCCAGATAACCAGAGTCCCCGCCCTCCTCCCACCGGCCACACCCTTCCCCCAAACCACAGGTGGGCGGGAGGTGGTCCAATGGCCTCTGCATTCTTTCTCCAAACCCTAGCCACAGGGACTACTGAGGAATACTAACAGGCTCTAATTACCAAGTGCTAATAATAATAATGGCCATTTATATGTATGACCTCATTTTACCCCAAGACAACAAGAACATCAGCACAGTGGTGCTGTCATGCCCGTAGTCCCAGCTACCTGAGAGGCTGGTGCGAGGCTTGCTGGAGTCCATGAGGTCAAGGCTGACGTTAATTATGGCTGTGTCACTGCACTCCAGCCTGGGTGAGACAGAAGACCCTCTCTCTCAAAAATAAAAATAAATGTGGGGTTAAATGAGCTAGGAAAGGAGACAGCCCTGATGGCTGGACCAGCCTATCCACATGAGATAATTACGTTTTTAGACACAAATCCCTCATCTCCTTGATGGCAGGGCCCATATCTGATTCATCTGTGTAAGCGCTGCACCCTGCAGCAACCCTGCAATTACTCCATTGGGCTGTGTGACATTGGACTGATTTCCCCTCTTTCTGCAACTCAGAGTCCCACTAATCAGGGGCCTCTAACTGGTGTCTTCACGGGTCATACCAGACCCAAGAAGCACTTGGTTCGGCCAGCATTTTTTGTTTGTTTGTTTACTTTTAAAGGAATCTCAGTTACCCACGAACCTCACCAGCCCCTCATGTCTTTGGTGAATTTTTTTTTTTAAACAGAGTCATGCTCTGTTGCTCAGGATGGAGTGCAGTGGTGTGATCTCAGCTCACTGCAATCTCCATCTCCCGGGTTCAAGCCATTCTCCTGCCTCAGCTTCTGAAGTAGCTGAGACTACAGGGGCATACCACTACAGCCGGCTGATTTTTTATTTATTTCTAGTACAGAAGGGTTTTTTGTTCTGTTTTGTTTTGGTTTTGGTTTTGTTTTGATTTGATTTTTTTGAGACGGAGTTTCACTCTGTCACCCAGGCTGGAGTGCAATGGTGCCATCTCGGCTCACTGCAACCTGTGCTTCCAAGATTAAACTGATTCTCCTGCATCAGCCTCCCAAGTAGCAGGGATTACAGGTGCCCACCAAGACACCTGGCTAATTTTTGTTTTTTTGTAGAGGCGGGGTTTAGCCATGTTGGCCAGGCTGGTCTTGAACTACTGACCTGAGGTGATCCACCTGCCTTGGCCTCCCAAAGTGCTGGGATTACAGGCGTGAGCCACTGCGCCCAGCAAACGGGGTTTTGCTTTGTTAGCCAGGCTGGTCTCAAACTCCTGGCCTCAAGCAGTCCACCCACCTGCACCCCCCAAAGTGCTGGGATTACAGGCATGAGCCACCATGCCTCACCTAACCCTACTGCCTTGTACTCACCCATTACCTGCACTGAACCACTATTAACCACAGTTTCTTTGTCTGTAAAATGGATAGTATCTCCTGCCTCAAGTATTGAGATATGCATGCCAAGTGTCTATCACGGCGCCTTGGTCCATGCACACAGGAATGCTGGCTTTCTTTGTTCCTCTCTTCAAGGTAGAGCAGTTGAAAGAAGAAGCCAGGAATCCAGAGGCCTGGGGTCTAGTGCATCGCCCACAGCATCCTCCCTGTGCCAGGCCAGTTTCCCTATCTGACTTACTACGCAGGGATGATCATTTACGATGCCAGCAAACATGGTTGATGAGAGGTGGTCTTGGGGTAAAAGGTGAACGTGCAATGTAGACATAAAAGCCCTCATATGTGAAAGATCGTTGATTGACAAGAAAAGGATGCAGCCAGGCATGGTGGTTCACGCCTGTAATCCCAGCATTTTGGAAGACTGAGGCAGGCAGATCACCTAAGATCAGGAGTTCAAGACCAGCCTGGCCAATGTGGTGAAACCCTGTCTCTACTAAAAAAAATAGTAAAAATTAGCCGGGCGTGGTGGTGCATGCCTGTAATCCCAGCTACTCAAGAGGCTGAGGCAGGAGAATCACTGGAACCTAGGAGACAGAGGTTGCAGTGAGCTGAGATCACACCACTGGCATTGCATCCTGGGCAACAGAATAAGGCTCTGTTTCAAAAAAAAAAAAAAAAGTAGAGGTTGCCAAATTCCAATACAGCCAGATGGACAAACATCCTGCCCACCTGTAAACCCTTTTCCACAACCACTGTGAGCTCTGTCTCCCCCATAGCATGGGAGGAAGGCAGGGCAGAGGCTACAGAACTCCTACATTGTACAAGGAGAAACAGTCCCTTCAAGGATATGGGCTGGGCGCAGTGGCTTGAGTTTGTCATCCCAACACTTTGGGAGGCCAAGTCAGATGGATCACTAGGTCAGCAATTCAAGACAAGCCTGGCCAACATGGTAAAACCCTGTAGCTACTAAAAATATAAAAATTAGCTGGGTGTGGTAGCATGTGCCTGTAGTACCAGCTATTTGGGAGACTGAGGCAAGAGAATCATTTGAACCCAGGAAGTGAGGTTGCAGAGTGAGACTCTGTCTCAAAAAACAAGAAAAAAAAGAGGAGATGAAAGACTTGCTAGGGCTAGGTGTAGTGGCTCAGGCCTGCAATCCCAGCTGCGAGGCAAGATGGGAGGATCACTTGGGGCCAGGAACTCGAGACCAGCCTGGGCAATCAAAAGACCCAGTCTCTAAAAAAAAATATATATATATAAACATGGTCAGCAGGGCACAGTGGCTCACACGTGTAATCCCAGCACTTTGGGAGGCAGAGGAGAGCAGAACACCTGGGATCGGGAGTTCGAGATCAGGCTTACCAACATGGAGAAACCCTGTCTCTACTAAAAATACAAAATTTAGCTGGGTATGCTGGCATGTGCCTGTAATGCCAGCTACTCAGGAGGCTGAGGTAGGAGAATTGCTTGAAACGGTACCCAGGAGGCAGAGATTACAGTGAGCGGAGTTCACGTCACTACTCTACAGCCTGGGATACAGAGCAAGACTCCATCTCAAAAAAAAAAAAAAAGAAAGAAAGAAAGACAGAAAAACTGGCATGAGGGAGTAGCAGAGGCTGCCCCAAAACGTGCTCAGCTCAATGCCTGCGTTTCGTCCTCTCTGTGTGTCAGCTTCTCACTCCCCAAAATTTCCCCAGTTCCTCCTCCTGCCACCCACCCCCCCGCAAGAGAATGAACGCAGCTATCAAGGATCTGGGGGCTAAGCCCATGCTTTACGTGGGGTCCCCATTTTGCTGGGCTTTTGAGCCCCTTTACTGCTTGTCAGACCACGGTGTGTCTTCATTCCACCAAGAAACTTAATCTCTACATCCCTGTGTCCTACAGGAGCAAAGGAGGGGAGGAGACTCACTAATCCATTTCCAGAATATATTACAGAACCCAATGGTCTTAAGTGGAAAAGGTGAGCCCATGTCATAGAACTAGGGAACTGTGGAGGCTTTGAAACACGTCTGCAAATGTGTCCTAACACCTCCCTTCAAGAGGTAGAGCTAAATTCTCGTCCCCTTGAGTATGAGCTGGACTTAGTGATTTGCTTTTAATCAATAGGCTATAGCCAGGCGCGGTGGCTCACGCCTATAATCCCAGCACTTTGGGAGGCCGAGGCAGGTGGATCACGAGGTCAAGAGATCGATACCATCCTCGTCAACAAGGTGAAACCCTGTCTCTACTAAAAATACAAAAATTAGCCGGGTATGGTGGTGCGCACCTGCAGTCCCTGCTACTCGGGAGGCTGAGGCAGGAGAACTGCTTGAACCCAGAAGGCGGAGGTTGCGGTGAGCCGAGATCACACCATTGCACTCCAGTCTGGGTAACAACAGTGAAACCCCGTCTCAAAAAAAAAAAAAAAAAGATATAGCAGGAGCAATATGTGACTTTCAAAGTTAGGTCATAAAAGGCACTGTGGCTTCCTCTTTGGTGTTTCTTGAACCATTCACTGTGGAGAACCCACTGCCATGTCATGAGGACTGAAGCCTCCTGCCAACAGCCATGGGGATGTGCCATCTTGGAAGTAGATCTTGCAGCCCAGGCTTGCGTCACTCCCCACACCACAAGATTTCTCACTATGTTGCCCAGGCTGTTCTTGAACTCCTGGGCTCAAGCAATCCACCTCCCTTGGCCTCGCAAAGTGCTGTGATTACAAGTGTAAGTTACCACACATGGCCAAGGCCTGTATCTTGACACAAGCTTGTAAGAGACCCTGAGCCAGGACCACTCAGCTAAGTTGTTCCCCAATTCCTGAACCACAGAAACTGTGAGATAATGTTGGCTGTTTCTAAGCTGCTAAAATTTCTCTTAAGCTGTGAAGTTTTAGAATAATTATTATATAGCAATAAGCAACTACTGCAGGAATACTCCCAAGTTCACAGTCACGGTCTATATGGTTATAAGGAATTTTCCAAGGCAAATCGTTCTATGAATCTAACACATTTCTGCAGGGTAGAGATGAAGAAAGAGGCTGTGCAGAGAGGCACCTTGTCTTCGGTATTTAATCAGCCCAATCCTTCTTCCTGCGTTATGTGTCTTCATGACAGTGAAACCTAAACTACTCCCTCATTTGCTCTCCTGACTCTTTTTTCTCACCACAATGGACGCTCCATGAGAATAGGGACTTAACTTTACGCACTGCAGTCCACCCAGTACTCCCTAGGATCATGTCTGGCACTCAGGTAACAAACGGAATCAGATACTCCTCACAAACCTTTTGTCTCCTGTGAAGTTGCAGCTACCCCACTCAACTCCATCACTCCTACCCCTTGTTAGCATCTCACATGAAAATCACTGAGGCCAGGCCTGTAATCCCAGCACTTTGGGAAGCTGAGGTGGGTACATCACTTGAGGTCAGGAGTTCGAGATGAGCCTGGCCAATACAGCAAAACCCCCGTCTCTACTATCTCTACAAAAAATACAAAAATTACTAGGGGGTGCTAGCGGGAGCCTGTAATCACAGCTACTTGGGAGGCTAAGGCAGGAGAATTGCTTGAACCCTGTAGGTGGAGGCTGCAGTGAGATGAGATCTCACCATTGCACTTCAGCCTGGCCGACAAAGTAAAACTCTTTCTTTCTCAAAAAAAAATAATAATTTTTTTTAAAAAAAGAAAAACATTGAGTCCTAAGTCAGGCAGTCATGATGGCTCACACCCATATTCCCAAGAATCTGGATCACTTGAGGCCAGGAGTTCAAGATCAGCCTGGGCAACACAGAGATTCCCCCACCGCCAGCTCTACAAATTTTAAAAAAATTAATTAATTTTTTTTTTTTTTTGAGACAGAGTTTCACTCTTGTTACCCAGGCTGGAGTGCGATGGCGTGATCTCGGCTCACCGCAACCTCCGCCTCCTGGGTTCAGGCAATTCTCCTGCCTCAGCCTCCCGAGTAGCTGGGATTACAGGCACGCGCCACCATGCCCAGCTAATTTTTTGTATCTTTAGTAGAGATGGGGTTTCACCATGTTGACCGGGATGGTCTCGATCTCTTGACTTTGTGATCCACCCGCCTCGGCCTCCCAAAGTGCTGGGATTACAGGCGTGAGCTACCGCACCAGGCCAAAAAAAATTAATTTTTAAAAATATCGACTAGGTGTGGTAGCTCACACCTATAATCCTAGCACTTTGGGAAGCCAAGGTGGGTGGATCGCTTGAGTCCAAGAATTCAAGACCAGCCTGGGCAACATGGTGAAACCCCATCTTTAACAAAATTAGCCAGGTGTGTATGGGCACGTGCCTATATGGTCCCAATGGCTTGGGAGGCTGAGAGGGGAGGATCGCTTGAGCCTGGGAGGAGGAGGTTACAGTGACTCAAGGTCATGCCACTGCACTCCAGCCTGGGAAACAGAAAGAGACTTAAAAAAAAAAAAAAGCCAGGTACACAGCAGTAGTCCTAGCTACTCTGGAGGGTGAGGTAGGAGGATCACGTGAGCCTGGGAGTCTGGGTCTGTAGTAAACTAGGATGGTGCCACTTCCCTGTAGCCTGAGCAACAAAGCAAGACTCTGATCTCTAACAAATCAAAAATAGATAAATATAAAGATTCCTGGCCAGTCACGGTGGCTCACACCCGTAATCCCATCACTTTGGGAGGCCAAGGCAGGTAGATTCCTTAGGTCAGGAGTTCAAGACCACCCTGGCCGACATAGTGAAACCCTATCTCTACTAAAAATACAAAAATTAGCCAGGCGTGGTGGCGTGCACCTGTAATCCCAGCTACTCAGGAGGTTGATGCAGGAGAATCACTTGAACCCGTGAGGTGGAGGTTGCAGTGAGCCAAAATCATACCATTGGATTCCAGCCCAGGTGACACAGTGAGTCTCTGTCAAAAAAACAAAAAAAGAAAAACAAAAAAAACCTCCTAAATCCATTATATCCATCACCAAAAGTCCTAGAGTCTGGCAGGGGGAAGCAGCAATACGTCTGTGTCTCTTCGCTCTTCCCTCCTGCAGTCCCCTCCTTCGGGTGTGCTGACAGCCATCTCTGCCCTCCAGGGCCTCCAGCATAAAAGCTCCACAATTTCTAGAAACGATGTCATTGTCAGTAAATTCCACAGAACTGTTCCAGGATCCCAGAGGACTTCATCATGGTGGGGTTTTTTACCCCGCATTTTTCTTTCCTTTTTTTTTTTTGAGACAGAGTCTTGCTCTGTCACCAGGCTGGAGTGCAGTGGCACAATCTCGGCTCACTGGGTTCAAGCGATTCCCCTGCCTCAGCCTCCTGAGTAGCTGGGACTACAGGCGCGCACCACCATTCCCAGCTAATTTTTTTGTATTTTAGTTGAGACGGGGTTTCACCATGGCCAGGATGGTCTCAATCTCCTGACCTCATGATCTGCCTGCCTCAGCCTCCCAAAGTGTGGGGATACAGGCATGAGCCACCTCACCCAGCCTCTACCCTGCTTATTAACTGCAACTGGCATTCTTTACAGCAAAACAAATGGACTATTTCCAAGATGAAAATTTCCTTCCTAAGGAGGTTCAAATCCTCTAACCGGTTTCCATGACCACTGACAGAGTCCACAGATTCATGTGCCACAAAATTCGACCACAAGACGTAGGATTCTAGCAAACTAGGAGCATCAGCCCAGCGATGGTGGCTCACACCTGTAATCCCAGCACTTTGGGAGGCCGAGGTGGGTGGATCACCTGAACCCGGGAGGCGGAGGTTGCAGTGAGCTGAGATCGTGCCCTTGCACTCCGCCTGGGCAACAAGAGCAAAACCCTGTGTCAAAAACAAAACAGAAAAACCAAACTGGGAGTATGTGCACACTGACGGACAACAGTTTAAAAAAAAGAAAAAGAAAACTGGGAATGTGTGAGCCTTTCATTTTGTTTTGTTTTGGTAATTAGGATCCTAAATATACGAACAGAGCTTACTGTTTAAAGGAATCTTTCAGTAAAGTGCACAACATACTGAGTATCTGAGCAAGACAAGGTAGGCATAAATTATGAAACTGAACTCTGTCACCCAATACAGTCTCTTTTGCGTTCCTAAATCTATGTCCCTCCTCCCCTCTGCTCTCCCTGCCCGTCACTTCCAATTCCACACCACCTAGTGGCCTCCTCCTGTGCACAAGCCCCGACGCCCTCCCGTCCCCATAGCAACAGGAGGACCTGCACATCGCAAACCTCAACACATTTCTCTCCACTCAAAATCTCGAGGGGATTCCAGCTGTTCTTAGGGGAAGTGCAGATCCTCTGTTCCTCCGGGCCCCTCTGGCACCCACCCTGCATTCACTGCCTCTGCTCCAGCCCCGATGGCCTTCCTTCGGCAGTTCCCCTGCCCCTCCTCACCATCCCACTTCAACTACACACAGCCAGGAAAGCCCTCCCAGACTTCCTCACCTAAGTAACCCTGCCCAGCCTTCAGACGCCAGCTCCGAACACCTTCCCCGACACCTTGATTGGGTGAATCTCCTCCCCTAGCACCAGCTCTGGGGCACCACGGGCCTCACCACAGCTGTAAGCGCCCATCTGTTTCTGTGATTACTGGATTTACATCTGTCTTCCCCATATACTGTGGAGGCTCCAGGAAAGCAGGAACCTCTTCTAATTTTTCTCCTTACTGTAACTGCAGTACCCAGCACCAATCAGGGACTCAAGACATAGGTGCTGAATGAATCAATGAATCAATGAATCAATGAATCAATGAGCCATCACCTCAGTCAATCAATGAGCCATCATCTGCCTGTAACTAATAATTTCTGAGTCGCACAGCCTTTTTTCAGTCCCTTTTCATTTCTCTCCCATCTCTCCTGTCATTTGCTTTTGCCTTTTATTTTTATTTATTTATTTTTTGAGAAAAGGTCTCACTCTGTCACCCAGGCTGGAGTGCAATGACACCATCTCAGCTCACTGTAACCCCCACCTCCTGGGTTCAAGCAATTCTCCTGCCTCAGCCTCCCAAGTAGCTGGGATTTTGAGTGCCTGCTACTACGCCCAGCTAATTGTTGTATTTTTGATACAGATAGGGTTTCACCATGTTGGTCAGGCTGGTCTGGAACTCCTGAACTCAGGTGATCTGCCCGCCTCAGCCTCCCAAAGTGCTGGGATTACAGGCCTGAGCCACCATGCCCGGCTGTTTTTTTGTTTGTTTTTTTGAGACAGTTTCACTCTTGTTGCCCAGTCCGGAGTGCAATGGCGCGATCTCAGCTCACCACAACCTCCAACTCCTGGATTCAAGCAATTCCCCCCGCTCAGCCCACCGAGTAGCTGGGACTACAGCCGTGCGCCACCAAGCCCAGTTAATTGTGTATTTTTAGTAGAGACGGGGTATCTCCACGTTAGTCAGGCTGCTCTTAAACTCCTGATCTCAGGTGATCCACCCACCTCAGCCTCCCAAAGTGCTGGGATTACAGACCTCAGTCACCATGCCCAGCTGTCACCCTGGGTGACAGGGTCTCATGCCATCACCCAGGCTGGAGTGCAGTGATGCCATCTCTGCTCACTGTAACCTCCACCTCTCAGGTTCAAGCAATTCTCCCACCTCTTGTAGCTGGGATTACAGGCACCCACTGCCACACCTGGCTAATATTTGTATTTTTAGTAGAGACGAGACGGGGTTTCACCATGTTGGCCAAGCTGGTCTCAAACTCCTGACCCCAGGTGATCTGCCCACCTCGGCCTCCCAAAGTGCTGGGATTACAGGCGTGAGCCACAGTGTCTGGTCTCCTCTGTCATTTAAGTTCAGGCAGAATGTCCCCTCCGAGATTCGTTCCTGATGACACCAGCCAAACAGGACTCCTCTTGTCCCCACTCCCCTCCCCGGACGGGAAGGGCCCCTCAGCCCCCTAGACACTCGACGTGCAGTATGTTCTCCAGAAGGCAGGGGCTTTTAGTCTTGTTTGCCATTTTACTTCCCCATGCCAGGAGCTCTGTAAATTTTGCTGCAATTGAATCCAAGCAGAATGAAACGGAAAACAAGCCCCGCTCCCTTCCCACCTCCAGCCCAGTCTCTGCCTTTGATGCAGCCCAGATCCAAGGCGTGAATGGAGCTTCAGCTTGAAGGGGAGGAAAAATGCCTACAAAGTAATTAAAGAAGGAGAGAGCGAGTGAGCTTGAAAGCAAAACCTTGAGAAGCCCAAGGGCCAGCCGGCTGGCCTCCCTCACAAAGCCTGGCACGCAGTCCAAACTCACTACGCACTGAATTAAGGGCTGAGTGAATGAAAAGTTCACAGCCTTGAAGCTCCTGGGGGCATTCCTGGCAGCAGGGCTGAGCAGAGAGATGCTAATGGATTCCAGCCGCCAGCACCAACTCCTCTAGGAAGCCCAGAGCGATTGCCCTGCCTGGTACAGCCTGCGTCTCTTTTCCCTTTCCTTTCCGTTTTTTTATTTTCCGAGACAGTCTCCTCTGTCCCGCAGGCTGGAGTGCAGTGGTGCGATCTCAAACTCCTGGGTACAAGCACCCAGGTCTCAACACCAAGGAACAAAAGAACACCAGGACTTCCCCATTGCTCACCAAAACCAAAGCATCCGTCGTGGGCAGGGCTCCCAGCAACGCCTACTCCCCAGACTTGCACGGAGGGAGTGCACAAAGCACACACAGTTGTGCCCTGCGCACAGACACACACCGATGCAAAGAGACGTCTGCCATCGCTCCTCCTCAGGTCACAGAGCCCCAGGGGAGCTGGGCCCAAGCAGAGATCAGGGGCCCTGCAGCCAACCTGCACCCACCAAGGACCTGTCCCTCCCATCCCAGCTGTGCCCACAGAGGCAGTCCTTCAGTTCTGAACAGGAGCAGCTGCGACCCTCAAGCCTTCTTTCCTGCCAGGAGACTCCTTTCCCCCTCCCCAAGACTGGGAGTCCCCCCTCCCAGCTCCAGCCACCAGCCAAGCAGTCTTACTTCTTTACTTTCGGGTACTTCATCTCTGCAATGGCGTTCGTGGCTTCTGTCTGCTTTTCCTTCAGATGCTGGGGCCACATGTTGTCCACCCAGTCCACCAGGTCTACCTGAAAGCCAGACCAGCATCAGCGCTGCACTGCCCCACTGCAGAGCCAGACACAAATACCCCTTTCCCCTGGGGAGTCCTTGGGTGCCCCCCCACTCCCCACTGTGGGTTCCATATTCTCAACATGGGAGGAAGGAAGGGCAGGGATGACAGGACCCCTGCTTTGTAGAAGGGAAAATTGAGTCCCTTCAACAGATGAAAGAGTTGCTGGGGGTTGGGCATGGGAGCTCACACCTCTAATTCAAGCACTCTGGGAGGCTAAGGTGGGAGGATCACTTGAACCCAGAAGCTCAAGGCCAGCCTGGGCAACATAGCAAGATCCCTGTCTCTACAAAACATGTTACCAACTTTAGTCACGCCCATGCCTCCAAGCCCAGCCAGCCACACCCACACGAGCAGTTTTGAAAGGCACAGCCCAGGTGGCAAGGGACAGGGAAGGAGATGAGGTGGAAGGGGTCTGGGGAGGGTACCTGAGCTCCAGACCTACCACGGTCGGACGCTTGACCAAGTGCTCCAGCTTGGTGTGGCTGAACTCCAGACTGATGACGTTGTACAGCTTGTCCCGTTGGGCCTCGGGCGTCTCATAGTATCGCACAAACTGGGACATGCTCATCTCCGTGCCCTTCTGGGTGTTCACATCCATCACGTCCACAAGCCGCCGGCTCCCTGCGGGCAGAAGCCACACATGGGTTGCTCATGCGGACTTAAGTCTTCAGATCCTACATGGGAGCCTCTGACTAATCAAACGCAGTTCCTCCACCGTTCCCACAGTCCTCATGCCTCTTCCATGACTGTTCAATCACCTCGCCCTGTCGCCTTTCCTTCCTGGATCTGTCTCCCACCCACCTGGCTTCCCTGCATCACCACGGCCTCCACGCTAATCCAGGATGACCTCAAAGCACCCTAAAGGGGCCTGGGCAGCAGGGCACAGAGGCTCACACCCAAAATCCCAGCACTTTGGGAGGTCAAGGTGGGTGGATCACCTGAGGTCAGGAGTTCGAAACTAGCCTGGCCAACATGGTGAAACCCTGTCTCTACTAAAAATACAAAGATGGCCAGGCATGGTGGCTCACACCTGTAATCCCAGCACCTTGGGAGGCCAAGGAGGGCCAGTCACCTGAGGTCACAAGTTCAAGACCAGCCTGACCACCATGGTGAAACCCTGTCTCTACTAAAAATACAAAATTAAGGGCCGGGCGCGGTGGCTCATGCCTATAATCCCAGCACTTTGGGAGGCTGAGGCGGGTGGATCATCTGAGGTCAGGAGTTCCAGACCAGTCTGACCAATATGGTGAAACCCCGTCTCTATTAAAAAAAAAAAATTAGCTGGGCGTGGTGGTGGTCACCTGTAATCCTAGCCTCTTGGGAGGCTGAGGCAAAAGAATCGCTTGAAACTGGGAGGCGGAAGTTGCAGTGAGCTGAGATCACACCATTGCACTCCAGCCTAGGCAACAAGAGCGAAACTCCATCTCAATAAATAAATAAACAAACAAACATAACAAAGATTAGCTGGGAGTGGTAATGGGAGACTGTAGTCCCAGCTACTTGGGAGGCTGAGGCAGGAGAATCACTTGAACCTGAGAGGCAGAGGTTACAGTGAGCCAAGATCATGCCACTGCCCTCAAGCCTGGGTTACAGAGTGAGACTCAATCTCAAGGAAAAAAAAAAAAAGCTTCCTAAAGGAGTCTCCGGAATAGCCCCTCCTACCCACCCTCAACACTATAGCCAAGGGAAGCTTTCTAAAACAGAACCGACAGGGGCACTCCCCTCTCTGCTTAAAACCTTCAATGCCCCGGGCACAGTGGCTCCCGGCGGTAATCCCAGCACTTTGGGAGGCCAAGGCAGGCTGAGCACCTGAGGTCAGGAGTTCAAGACCAGCCTGGACAACATGACAAAACCCCATCTCTACTAAAAATACAAAAAAAATTATCCAGGCATGGTGGCGCACCCCTGTAATCCCAGCTACTTGGGAGGCTGAGACAGGAGAATCGCTTGAACCCAGGAGGCGGAGGTTGCACTGAGCTGAGATCATGCTACTGCATCCCGCCTGGACAACACAACGAGACAAAAAAAAACCTTCAACGGCTCCCACACCTACTGAAGACTCCCTTAGCTGCACATGCAAAGCCTTTCTCTTTTTGAGACAGAGTTTCGCTCTTGTTACCCAGGCTGGAGTGCAATGGCGCAATCTCGTGGTGGTTCAAGCCTGTAATCCCAGCACTTTGGGAGGCCGAGGCAGGTGGATCACGAGGTCAAGAGATCGAGACCATCCTGGTCAACACGGTGAAACCCTGTCTCTACTAAAAATACAAAAAATTAGCCTTTCTCTTTACTTAGAGCACTAGGACAACACTCACCTGTGCAGAAAATTAGCTGTTAGTGGTCTCCCTCCCTAGAATGTGATGCCAGCAAAGTTACTGGACTTCCGTGAACTTCTGCATCTTCATCTTACCAACCATTCCAATGTGCTGGTTGTAAGGATTAAATCAGATGATGACCTGTCACAGTGTCTGGCACACAAATGACTGGGCCTCCTGTTACTCCCTAGTGCCCATCATAATTCCTAAATAGCAAATGTCCTTTTATTTATTTATTTTGTTTTTAATAAAGATGGGGTTTCACCATGATGGCCAGGCTGGTCTTTTTTTTTTTTTGAGACGGAGTTTCGCTCGTTACCCAGGCTGGAGTGCAATGGCGCGATCTTGGCTCACCGCAACCTCCGCCTCCTGGGTTCAGGCAATTCTCCTGCCTCAGCCTCCTGAGTAGCTGGGATTACAGGCACGTGCCACCATGCCCAGCTAATTTTTTGTATTTTTAGCAGAGACGGGGTTTCACCTTATTGACCAGGATGGTCTCGATCTCTTGACCTCGTGATCCACCCGCCTCGGCCTCCCAAAGTGCTGGGATTACAGGCTTGAGCCACCGCGCCCGAAGGCTGGTCTTAAACTCCTGACCTCATATGATCCACCCACCTTGGCCTCCCAACGTGCTAGGATTACAGGCGTGAGCCACTGCGCCCGGCTAGCAAATTTCTTTGTCTACTTTCTTTTCTTTCTTCCCTACTGTTTTTTGAGGACAGAAGTCTTACCTGTCTCTTGCCTGCTACTCTATTCCAAGTATCAAGAATGGAGGCTGGCCAGGCACAGTGGCTCAGGCCTGTAATCCCAGCACGTTGGAAGGCAGAGAACTGACAGTTTGTCAGCGGGTCGGGGCTCCAGGGCGAACACAGAAGCTTCCCATCTCCTAGTGCAGAGGGCCTTCCCTTCTTTCTGGACAGGCTGCATCTTCCTGAGTAGGGGGCACTCACACGCATTTGTTCCGTTCTGTTCTGCCGTCATTCATGTGACGTCATATGACACATGCTGGGCAGGACACTCAACGTTCATTATTCATTTTTTTAAATTATACTCATTTGTTTTTGAGACAGATCTTGCTCTGTTGTCCAGTCTGGAGTGCAGTGGTGTGATCTTGGCTCACTGCAACCTCCACCTGCCGGGTTCAAGTGATTCTCCTGCCTCGGCCCCCTGAGTAGCTGGGATTATAGGTGCAGGCCACCATGCCTGGCTAATTTTTGTACTTTTAGTAGAGACGGGGTTTTCCCATGTTGGCCAGGCTGGTCTCGAACTCCTAACCTCAAGTGGTCTGCCCACCTTGGCTTCCCAAAATGCAGGGATTATGAGCTTCAGCCACTGCAACCAGCCCTGATGTTTTCAAAAAAAAGAAAAAAGGAAAAGAAATATACAAACAAACAGGAAAACCCCCAAGAAGCCAGTGACCCCCTCTGTTCACAGCCACATCAACAGGTTACAGGTTAAACCAACCAAAGGTCTGCAAACGATGGCAGCCCAAGGGCTCCATCCAGCCTGTTGCCTACCCTGGCGTGACCCAGAAGTTAATAATTCTTTTACTACTTTTTTACTGTCACCCAGGCTGGAGCGCAGTGGCGCAATCTCAGGTCACTGTAACCTCTGCCTCCCGAGTTCAAACAAATCTCCTGCCTCAGCCTTCAGAGTAGCTGGGATTAGAGGTATGTGCCACCACACCTGACTAAATTTTATATTTTTAATAGAGACCATTTCACCATGTTGGTCAGGCTGGTCTTGAACTCCTGACCTCAAGTCATCTGCCCACCTCAGCCTCCCAAAGTGCTGGGATTACAGGCGTGACCCACGGCACCCAGCCTCAATTTTTTTTTTTCCTACCAAGAGCTATAAGTTTTGAGGGGTTTTCCATTTTTTTTCACAGAGAGGGAAAACTCAAAGAATAATACTACTTTGTGATATAAAAACTATATGAAACTTAAATTCTCAGGTCCATTTACAAAGTTTTCCTGGCACACGGCCGCACTCATTGTACAGGGTGGCTCCATGCTACAGAGGCAGAGCTAAGTAATTGCCACACTGACCGAATGTCCTGAGAACCCTGAGGTATTGACTCTCTGGCACTTAACAGAGAAAGTTTGCTGGCCCTTGAACTAGACAAAACTCTTATGGAGCTTAGATGTTGATCTGGGTAACAGTCTCATCCGTTCACTGAACCTGCCCCATAACAGCCCGTGGTCAATATTTGTTGAATGAATAAGCACAGCCTCTCGTGTGGTAGGAACTGAAAAATAACACTAACCCTGTGTGATCCCAGCACTTAGAAAAGCAGAGGTGGGAGGATGGTGCTTGAGCCTAGGAGTCTGAGACCAGCCTGGGCAACACAGCAAGATTCCACGCCCTTTTTTGTTTCTTTTTTGAGACAAGGTCTCGCTCTGTCACCCAGGCTAGAGCACAATGGCATGATCATGGCTCACTGCAGCCTCAACTTCCCAGGCTCAAGTGACCCTCCAGCCTCAGCCTCCCAAATAGGTGGGACTATAGGTGGGTACCACCACATCCAAATAGGTTTTTATTTTTTGTAGAGACATGGTTTTATTTATCTATTTTTTTTTTGAGACTAAGTCTCACTTTGTTACTCAAGTTGGAGTATAATGGCACCATCGCAGCTCAAAGGCATGCACCACCAAGCCAGCCTAATTTTTGTATATTTAGAAGAGACAGGGTTTCACCATGTTGGCCAGCCTAGGAGGCGGAAGACCTCAAGTAATCTGCCTGCCTCAGCCTCCCAAAGTGCTGAGATTATAGGCATGAGCCACCGTGCCCAGCACGATAGGGTTTCACTGTGTTGTCCAGGCTGCCCCATTCTGAAAGAGGGAAGGAAGGAAAGGAAGGGAAAGAAGGGAGAGAAGGGAGAGAA
>CM052656.1:10073601-10114631 GCA_028533165.1 Leontopithecus rosalia | reverse complement strand
AGGGGAGGAAGAGAGGAAGGGAAGGAAGGAAGGAAAGGAAGAGAAGGAAGGGAAGGAGGGAATGAAAGGAAGGAAGGCAGGGAGGAGGAAGAGAAGGAAGGGAGGGAGGGAATGAAAGGAAGGAAGGAAGAAGGCAGGGAGGAGGAAGAGAAGGAAGGGAGGGAGGAAGAGAGGGAGGGAAGGGAGGGAAGGGTGGGAAGGGCGGGAAGGGAAGGAAGGAAGGAAGGGAGGGAGGGAGGGGAGGAAGAGAGGAAGGGGAGGAAGAGAGGAAGGGAAGGAAGGAAGGAAAGGAAGAGAAGGAAGGGAAGGAGGGAATGAAAGGAAGGAAGAAGGCAGGGAGGAAGAAGAGAAGGGAGAGAGGGAGGAAAGGAAGGAGGGAAGGAAAGGAAGGAGGAAGGAAGGAAGGAACTCCTTAAGTATGCAAGAGAACTTGGGTATTTCTATCTTTTGAGTTCAAAATGTAAATTTCACAGCAACGCTAGAAGAGCGAGGTAAGGCAGTTCCTGTTTTACAAATGCGGAGACCAAGGCCCAGAGATACAGCGACTGGCTCAAGCTCCCAGAGCACTCTTTCTACCAGTCACAATCATTACCATTCACTACGGTCAGCACAGGCGAGTTCCCACATAGCTTATCTCACTTTAGGTTCATCCTTGTCGCAGCTCGGTGAAGCAGAACTTCAGTTACACCCAGTTAATGAAGGAGAGGCTGAGGCTTGGACAACTAACTTGCCCAGGAATGCCCAATTCCTGAGTGGCAGAGCTGGGATTTGAATCCAATTCATTCTAATGCCTAAGCCCGGGTTCTTCTCCCATCCCCCAGGTACTGAATCTTTATCACATGCTAAGGTTGAAAAACGACTCCAGACCAGGCCTGGCACGGTGGCTCATGCCTGTAATCCCAGCTCTAGAGGTGAGTGGATCACGTGAGGTCAGGAGTTCGAAACCAGCCTGGCCAACATGATGAAACCCAATCTCTACTAAAAATACAAAAATTAGCCGGTATGGTGGCGCACGTCTGTAATCCCAGCCACTCAGGAGGCTGAGGTGGGAAAACTGCTTGAACCCAAGAGGTAGAGATTACAGTGAGCCGAGGTCGTGCCACTGCACTCCAGGCTGGTTGACAGGGTGAGACTCTTTTTTTTTTTGAGATGGAGTTTTGCTCTTGTTGCCCAGGCTGGAGTGCAATGGTATGTTCTCAGCTCACTGCAGCCTCCACCTCCCAGATTCAAGCGAATTCTCCTGCCTCAGCCTCCCAAATAGCTGAGATTACAGGCATTCACCATCACACCCAGCTAATTTTTTGTATTTTTAGTAGATACAGGGTTTCACCATGTCGGCGAGGATGGTCTCAATCTCCTGACCTCGTGATCCACCCACCTTGTCCTCCCAAAGTGCTGGGATTACAGGCGTGAGCCACCATGCCCAGCCGAGATTCTGTCTTGATTTAAAAAAAAAAAAAAAAAAATCCCAGACCACCCAGACCAGACCAGTGGCCAGGTTCCCTCCCCAGGGATCTGGTGAAGCCGCTTATCCAGGGGAGAACAGCTTTTGTCCACCAGGGGGCGTTCCCGTTCTTCGCTGGATATTCCGGCCTTGATCTTGGCAGGGCCAGAGCCATCCTTACCCAGGTGCCTGGAATAGGTGGACTTCACTCAGACTTTCCAGGAGGCCCACCTGACAGAAACCCTGCTGTTACAACCCCCGTGCCCTCGCCCCTCTGGGGCCAGCCTCCCACCTCCGCCCCCCTTCTCCCTAATCTTGCTCAAAATCATCTATGCAAAGCTCCCTGTGCAAGGGGGTCTGCTGAGCATGTAGCAAGCAGGCTAAAGAGCATTAAAGGCCAAGCTCAACTACCTCTGCCCTCACACAGTTAAAACCTAGAGGGTTCGGTTCCCAGAGGAGCCTCCAGCCTGTGCCTTGGACTCTTGGCTTCTCTGGCAATCAGGTTCTTCCTCTATAACATGGGGAAAAAATAGCTCCCCCCAGGAGCAGTCCTGAGACATAACTGAGTTCACGTGCTTCACACTCACGTGGAGTACCTACCTACTTGGTCAGTCAGTTTCATCTGTAATTACAGGTGGGGAAGGTGAGGAGGTGGAAAGCTTAGGGACTTTGCCCAGCGTCACAGCCACTTAAAAAGAATGTACTGCTTAGGACCCTATACCATATTCAAGATGCTAATGGGTGAGGGGTTCTGCTGGGGAATGATGGAAAAGTTCTAAAATTGACTTTCATAACGGTTGCACAACTCTGAATATACTAAAAACAAGTGAATTGTGGCTAGACGCGGTGGCTCACACCTGTAATCCCAATACTTTGGGAGACAGAGCTGGGAGGACTGCTTGACCCCAGAAGTCTGACACCAGCCTGGGTAACATAGTGACATGCCAGCTCCACACACAAAAAAAGCCAAGTGTGGTGACACACGCCAGTGGCCCAGCTCCTCCGACGGCTGAAGTGGGAGGATTGCTTGAGCCCTGGGAAGTTGAGCCTGCAGTAAACCCATCGTGCCACTGCACTCCAGCTTGGGCAACAGAGCCAGACCCTGTCTCAAAAAAAAAAAAAAAAAAAGAGGGGAAGTGAACTGTATAGTCTGGGACTTATATCTCAGTAACAGATTTTTATATTTTTTTAAATGGAGGGTCCCAGAGAGGGAAAAAAACCTGGGAGTGTTTTCAAATAAATGTATGCCTTGTATGTATCATGATACCTGCCCTTTTAAGTTATTATTTTCAATCTTATTCCAAATGTAGACCAAAAAAAAAAACACCAAGCATCTGGGATTCCATTTGGCACTCAAATATTTGAGGAATCCAAGAATACGCTGGGCCGGGCGCGGTGGCTCAAGCCTGTAATCCCAGCACTTTGGGAGGCCGAGGCGGGTGGATCACGAGGTCAAGCGATCGAGACCATCCTGGTCAACATGGTGAAACCCCGTCTCTACTAAAAATACAAAAAATTAGCTGGACACGGTGGCGCGTGCCTGTACTCCCAGCTACTCAGGAGGCTGAGGCAGGAGAATTGCCTGAACCCAGGAGGCGGAGGTTGCAGTGAGCCAAGATCGTGCCATTGCACTCCAGCCTGGGTAATAAGAGCGAAATTGTCTCAAAAAAAAAAAAATACGCTGGGTGTGGTGAAACACCTGTAACCCCAACACTGGGAAGCTGAGGTAGGAGGATCACTTGAGCCCAGGAGTTCAAGACCAGCCTGGACAACATGGCAAGACCCCATCTCTACAAAAAGTTTAAAAATTAGCAGGGCATGGTGGCAGATACTAGTAGTCCCAGCTTGGGATACCCAAGCTGGTGGCAGATACTTGGGTGGATCACTTGAGCCTGGAAGGTCAAGGCTGCAGTGAGTAATGACTGTGACATTGCACCCCAGCCCAGGTGACAGAGTGAGACTCTGTCTTAAAAAATAAAAACTTTAGGCCAGGCTGGAGTGCAGTGGCACAATCTCAGCACACTCTAACCTCCACTTCCCAGGTTCAAGCAATTCTTGTGCCTAAACCACCAGAGTAGCTGGGAGTACAGGCATGCACCACCACACCCAGCTAATATTTGTATTTTTTATAGGGATGGGTTTTCGCCATATTGCCTAGGCTGGTCTCTAACTCCTGGGCTCAAGCCATCTGCCCACCTCGGCCTCCCAAAGTGCTGAGATAACAGCCGGGAGTCATCATGCCCAGCCAATATTTTCAGTAAGGATACAAATAAGTGATACAGTTTGGATATCTGTTCCCTCCAAATCTCAATTTCAACATGAGATTTGGAGGGGACAGATATCCAAACTCCAATGTTGGAGGTAAGAACTGGTGTGAGGTGTGTGGGACACGGGGGTGGATCCTTCATGAATTGCTCAGTGCCCTCCTTGTGTGTTAAGTGAATTCCCACTAATAGAGTGGGAATTAGTTCCCATTAAATAAAAAAAAAAAATTTTTTTTGAGATGGAGTCTCAACTCTGTCTCCCAGGCTAGAGTGCAATGGCGAGATGTTGGCTAACTGCAACCTCAGCCTCCCGGGTTTAAGCAATCCCCTATCTCAGCCTCCTGAGCAGCTGGGACTACAAGCACGTGCCACCACACCCAGCTAATTTTTTGTATTTTTAGTAGACATGGGGTTTCACCATATTGGTCAGGCTGATCTCGAACTCTGGACCTTGTGATCCGACCACCTCAGTCTCCCAAAGTGCTGAGATTATAGGCATGAGCCACTGCACCCAGCTTATTTTTTGTTTTTTTGAGACAAAGCCTCACTCTGCTCATTAGGCTGGAGTGCAATGGCTTGAACACGGCTCACCATAGCCTCAAACTCCTGGGCTCAAGCAATCCTCCTATCTCAGCCTCCCAAATAGCTGGGGCTACAGGCTGGATTATTTAGAAGCATCTGGCCCCTCCCTCCTCCCTCTCTTGCTCCCCCTGTGGCCATGTGACACACCAGCTCAGCCTCCCCTTCCATCATGACTGGAAGCCTCCTGATGTCTTCACCAGAAGCAGATGCTGGCACCATGCTTCCTGTACAGCCTGCAGAACTGTGAGCCAAATAAACCTTTCTTTATAAATAACCCAACCAAACTGGGCACCGTGGCTCACGCCTGTAATCCCAGCACTTTGGGAGGCTAAGACGGGTGGATCACTTGAGGTCAAGAGTTTGAGATCAGCCTGGACAACATGGTGAAACCCCATCTCTAATAAAAGTACAAAAATTGGGCAGGGTGCGATGGCTCACACCTGGAATCCCAGCACTCTGGGAGGCTGAGGCGGATGAATCACAAGGTCAGGAGATTGAGACCATCCTGGCCAACACGGTGAAACCCTGTCTCTACTAAAAATACAAAAACTTAGCCAGACTTGGTGTCATGGGCCTGTAGACTCAGCTACTTGGGAGGCTGAGGCAGGGGAATCACTTGAACTGGGAGGTGGAGGTTGCAGTGAGCCAAGATCACACCAATGCACTCCAGCCTGGCGACCGAGCAAGACTATGTCTCAAAAAAAAAAACAAAACAAAAATTTAGGTGGACCTAGTGATACAAACCTGTAATCCCAGCTACTCGAACCCTGAGGCAGGAGAATCACTTGAACCCAGGAGGTGGAGGGTGCAGTGAGCCAAGATGGTGCCACTGCACTCCAGCCTGGGTGACAGAACCTGACTCTATCTTAATTAAAAAAAAAAAAAAAAAAGCCCAGCCTCAAGCATTCCTTTATAGCAACACAAAATGAACTAAGACAGTAAATAAATAAAAATGTTATTTTTTTTAAAAAAACAAGGTTTTAGGATTAGCTGAGATGATGACCCACATCGAAGAGCAGGGAAGGCACTAAACAGATATCGGCGGCCGCCCCTCCGCAGCCTAAGCTCATTCCCTGTAATTCGCTAATACGTCTTTGCTACCCACATACCTTGAGGGGTATTGTGAGTTGAACTGCATTCCCCCAAAATAAATGTTCAAATCTAATATCCGTGAATTGGATTTTATTTGGAAACAAGTCTTTGCTAGTGTGATCAAGCTAAAATCAGGTCACATGGGATTAGGGTGGGCCTAATAAGACAAGGACTTTTTTTGTGGGGTGGGTGACAAAGTCTTACTCTGTCGCCCAGGTGGGAGTGCAGTGGCGCAATCTCGGCTCACTACAACCTCCACCTCCCGGGTTTAAGCAATTCTCCTGCTTCAGCCTCCCACGTAGCTGGGATTACAGGTGCCTGCCACCATTCCCGGCTATTTTTTATTTTATTTATTTATTTATTTACTGCGTTTTTAGTAGAGATGGGGTTTTACCACATTGCCCAGGCTGGTCTTGAACTCCTGATCTCAGGTAATCTGACCATCTCGGCCTCTAAAAGTGCTGGGATTACAGGCATGAGCCACCGTGCCCAGCCATGACAAAGGAAATTTGGACACAGACACACAGAAGGAAGACAGCCAGGTGAAGACGGAGGCAGAGATCACAGTGACGCAGATACTCAGCACTGTCAGCCACCACCAGAAGCCAGAGAAGGACCTTCCCCTAGAGACTTCCGGGGAGTGTAGCCCTACAGACACCTTGATTTTGACTTCCAGCCTGCAGAAGTGTGAGAGGATAAATTTCTATGGTTTTAAGCCAGTCACTTTGTGGTACTCAGTTATGGCAGCCTAGGAATCTAATGGCAGGGTTGGCAAGAGAATGACTGGGAATACCTATATGGCTCCATCAATGTGGAATATTTACACAGGGGAGGGCTCATCCCTCCCCTTGCCTCCCTCCCAGAGCACGGCACAAGCTGATCACATGGCCAACACCTCCCAAAACCAGATCGAAGTTTACCTAGCAGCTTCACAAACAGAAGGGTGCCGCCCACTGCTGACCTCGTACTATTTCATCCTAAGTACTGTATTTCTCGGTTACTTGTTTCTTGTCTTTCCATCCCTGAAGCTCTGTGAGTGTCATAAGGGCAGGAGCCTTGCCTGTCTCAATGGCTGCTCTATCCCAGATTTCCAGAATGGGGCCTGGGGCAGGCTAGGAGCTCACTCTCTGTCAAATGAGAAACAAGGGCTGTTATCTACTTTTACGTTCTGTCTGGGATATGACATATGACTTCACAGACAAATGGAGAGTGAATGAAAGCGCTGACCTGGGAGTGGTTCTGGCTGGGCATGTGTAACAGAAAAGATGAACCCCCGGCCACGCGCGGTGGCTCACACCTGTAATCCCAACATTTTGGGAGACCGAGGCGGGCAGATCACCTGAGGTCAAGAGTTCGAGACCAGCCTTACCAACATGGAGAAACCCCATCTGTACTAAAAATACAAAAAATTAGTTGGGCGTTGGTGGCGCATGCCTGTAATCCTAGCTATTTGGGAGGCTGAGGCAGGAGAATCACTTGAACCCAGGAGGTAGAGGTTGTAGCGAGCCAAGATCGCGCCATTGCACTTCAGCGTGGGCAACAAGAGTGAAACTCAGATGAATCCCCATCTGGAAGACACCTGGTGGATCCTGAGCAGCCCTGGGCAGCACAACTCAACACAAAGGGACAGAAATATACGGAGAAGGCCTGGGTTTCCTTTTCTTTTTTCTTTTAGTTATTTATTTATTTATTTTTGAGACGGAGTTTCGCTCTTGTTACCCAGACTGGAGTGCAATGGCACGATCTCGGCTCACCGCAACCTCCGCCTCCTGGGTTCAAGCAATTCTCCTGCCTCAGCCTCCCAAGTAGCTGGGAATACAGGCGCACGCCACCATGCCCAGCTAATTTTTGTATTTTTAGTAGAGACGGGGTTTCACCTTGTTGACCAGAATGGTCTTGATCTCTCGACCTCGTGATCCACCCGCCTCGGCCTCCCAAAGTGCTGGGATTACAGGCTTGAGCCACCGCACCCAGCCTCTTTTTTCTTTTTTTTTAGACAGAATCGCACTCTGTCATCCAGGCTGGAGTGCAGTGGCACTATCTCAGCTCACTGCAACCTCCATCTCCGCAAGGCTCAAGCGACCCTCCTACCTCAGCCTCCCAAGTAACTGGAACCACAGGCTCGTACCACTACACCCAGCTAATCTCTGGATTTTTAGTAGAGAGAGGGTTTAGCCATGTTGGTCAGGCTGGTCTCGAACTCCTGACCTCAAGTGATTTGCCCACCTCAGCCTCCCAAAGTGCTGGGATTACAGGCATGAACCACAGAGCCCAGGCTCCTTTCATGAGCAATAACCAGGCCTCCCACTGCCACCACTGCCCTCCCCAGCACCTCCTAGGCACCCTCTTGCCTCTGGTACTTTGCAGCTTTTTCAATCACAGATGCCACTTGGGAGCAGTGTTGCAAGACTCCCGGCCAGACGAGGGCCAGGCCAGAGTCCCTGCTGACTACACCTCAGCCTGCCCCGCCCTCTGATGAAAGGGTGTCAGGGCCCGGCATGGTGGCTCACGCCTGTAATCCCAGCACTTTGGGAAGCCAAGGCGGGTAGATCACCTGAGGTCAGTTCGAGACCCACCTGGCCAAGATAGTGAAACCCTGTCTCTATGAAAAAAGATTTAAAAAAAGAAAGAAAGAAAAGAAAAGAAAGGAAGGAAGGAAGGAAGGAAGGAAGGAAGGAAGGAAGGAAGGAAGGAAGGAAGGAAGGAAAGAAAGAAAGAAAGAAGGAAAGAAAAAGGGTGTCAGGACTTAAGGGAGTGGCTTAACTCAGCTATATTCCTACGTAGGACCAGGGAAGGGCTGTGGGGAACATCTGGGGCTGAAGTCAGAGGGGGAAGAGTGCAGGGACGAGGCCTGGGCAGGCCAAGTGACTGTCTTAGGAGCAGAAGGTTGGGAGGCTTGGTTCTAAGACAGCTTCCTTTGTGTGCTGGGAGCTCCCTCAGTCCCCCAGGTGTCCTGGAAGCCACAGTCTGTGGGAGGGGTCAGAGTGGGCGTGGTAGGAGAAGGAAGGAAAGTCAGTTCTGTTGGGCACCTGGGCTTCCTGGACCTCCCCTCCCTCAGAGAAGCAGAAATGCACAGGTCACCTGTTCATGCCACACAGCGGGGGTCCAGCCCCCACAGGGAAGTAGAAACAGACATGACAGACCACCACCCAGGGATGCAGGGTGATAGCAACAGAGGTGACTGCTGGCTTTGAAGTCTGATACATGGAGAGGAAGGTCCCTTCTCCAAACAAATGAAGGGACAGTTCACGCCACAGATATTATGCTGCTGAACGAGTAACTGCAGTTTTGCCATTGAAAGTGATGGCGGCCGGGCACGGTGACTCACACCTGGAATCCCTGCACTTTGGGAGGCCAAGGCTGGCAAATCACCTGAGGTCTTGAGTTCAAGATCAGTCTGGCCAACATAGTGAAACCCCGTCTCTACCAAACACACTCACACACACACACACACACACACACACACACACACACATTAGCTGTGTGTTGTATCACATGCCCGTAATCCCAACTGCTCAGGAGGCTGAGGCACGAAAACTGCCGGAACCCAGGAGGTGGAGGTTGCAATGAGCCAAGATCACACCTATGTACTCCAGCCCGGGTGACAGAGCAAGACTCTGCCCCCCAAAAAAGAAAGACAGACAGTAATAGCAAACAAAAAAAAAAAAGTAAGTAATGGCAAAAACCACAATTAGTTGTGCTCCAACCTAATAAATTCCAGCCAATAAGTGACAAATAAATGACAAAATTAGGCCACCACCACACTGCATCCCTGATGAATTAAAGGAGCTAGGTGTCGAGCACCAATGGCTGTGGACATTACAGAGATAGACAGAAAGAGAGAGAGAGAGAGAGAGAGAGAGAGAGAGAGAGAGAGAGAGAGAGAGAGAGGTGAGCCAACATCACGGTGCCTCCTGATGGAAGAATGAAGCACCAACAATGAAGCAGTCCTGCCAGAAACCATGAATGAATGAATGAATGAATGAAGAATATGCAGTAGCAGGAGAGATACCCTGAATCCGGTCAACCATCTACATCCAACTATCAGTTTTTGGTTTTGGTTTTCTGAGACGGAGTCTCGCTCTGTCGCTCAGATTGGAGTGCAATAGCTTGATCTCAGCTCACTGCAACCTCCCACTCCCAGGTTCAAGCAATTTTCTTGCCTCAGCCTCCTGAGGAGCTGGGATTACAGGTGTCCACCACCACGCCCAGCTGACTTTTTTGTATTTTTAGTAGAGATGGGGTTTCGACATGTTGTCCAGGATGGTCTCAAACTCCTGACCTCAGGTGATCTGCCCGCCTTGGCCTCCCTAAGTGCTGGGATTACAGGCATAAGCCACAACCCCTGACCCCAACTATCAGTTTACAGAACTACAGAGAAAGGAGGAAGATGTTAGCTCCAAGGGTATGACACTGGAAAACTCCACGCAACGGAAAACTCTGCAGGTCAACAACGAAACAGGTCACCTCCTCAAACAACCCAGAAGAGCTGAAGGAGATATAGAGAGAATCCAGAGAATGAAGGAGACTTAAAATGCATCTCAACCTGGCCAGGTGCGGTGGCTCACCCAGGCTTGGTGGCTCATGCCTGTAATCCCAGCACTTTGGGAGGCCAAGGCAGGTACATCACCTGAGGTCAGGTATTTGAGATCAGCCTGGCTAACACAGTGAAACCCCGTCTCTCCTAAAAATACAAAAATTAGCCAAGCATGGTGGCGCACACCTATAGTCCCAGCTACTCAGGAGGCTGAAGCAGAAGAATCGCTTGAACCCAGGAGGCGGAGATCGCAGTGAGCCGAGATCGTGCCACTGCACTCTGGCCTGGGCAACACTGTGAGATTCCGTCTCAAAAAAAAAAAAAAAAGCATCTCAACCAATCACAATGTATGGACCTCATTTATATTGATTCATACAACTGTCAAAATAAATAAAAGGAGTAACATCTATGATATAATATATATGAAAAAACTAGAAATTTGATCAATGAAAATGGACTTTTAATAATTTTAAGGAGTTAGTTTTTATTTATGAGACGTCTCACTCTGTCACCCAGGCTGGAGTGCAGTGGTGCCATAATGGTCCCTGGCAGTCTCGAGCTCTTGGGCTCAAGTGATCCTCCCACCTCTGCCTCCCAAGGAGGCTATAGCTGGGACTATAGGCATGAGTCACCATGCCTGGCTCTTTTTTCTTTTGTAGAGACAGGGTTTCGCTCTGTTACCCAGGCTGGTCTCAAACTCCTGGCCTCAAGTGATCCTACTGCCTCAGCCTCCTAAAGTACTGGGATGACAGGCATGAGCCACCTCACCCAGCCTGGACTGATCCTTTTCCAGGCCTCAGTCACTTTGTGCGTAAAGGCAGGAAGAAACTGACTTTATACTTTTTCTTTCCTTCACCACAGAAACCTTTATTCAAACAGAAGCTTTGATGAGAGCCAAATATACATAAATAAAAACAAAACAAGCACCAGGCTGATGCAGGAGGTGGGTGTGGGGTGCTCAGGATTCAGAACTAGATTCCTGGGGTTTCCCTTTGAAATCCACTGCGCTGGGGCATTTTTAGGTCCTTTCCCAGGGCGACGCACTCAGTTTTAGTTCCTGAATACTCAGATCGCTTCCCTTAAATGTACAAAGTGGGTACTGGCAGTGGGGCTGGAGGAAGAGATGAAGAGGCCTGTCCGGGGGGGGTCACTGGGGACATCCGGAGGCCGCCAGTCCCTTTTGGCCTGAGCTGAGAGATGAAAAGTGAGTACTCCAGTTTCCCAGTCTGATCTGTCACAGGGGAAAGGGAACCAAGGATGCGGGCTGAGACACTGGGGAGGCAAGTGGCCCAAAGGGACGGAGGGGACATATCAGCACCAAGAGTGGAATGCAGCCCTCCAAGCTTTTGGGAGCAGTCATCCCCCAAGCAGGTGAAAGGGACAAGCAACCCTTTGGACCAGTAAGGGATCCACACTGCTAGGGCTCTTGCGCTCCTGAAGTCAGCAGATTACAGGAGAAATTTTCCACGTGGGGCAGCGCCTGGAGTTCCTAAGCAGGCCAGCAGCCTCCCTCCCTCTCCTTCCCCTCCCTCCCTCCCAGGCTCATCTGTGATCGGTGGGTGCTCTGGCTCCTGGGCAGAGGAGGCAGAACAGGTTCCAGCTGCGGAAATTAATCCATGGCCCCGTGGCCCCTGTTTTGAAGGCTCCATCCATCAGCTCTGAGAGCTGCAGGCTCGGGGCCAGGACAAGGCTGCTGAAAGGCATCTTAAAGGCTAATGCAATACACAGGCGTGACCCCAAACTCCCTGGATCCCCACTCCGCCGAGCGTGCACAGAGCCATTCCACATCACAGTTCTGGAACCTTCTCCAGCATCCTCACATTTCTGGGGTGGTTCTATATTCTGTTCCTCATCCATGTCACGGAGGCAGCACTGATTAGCAAGGGCACTGGCCACAGATTCAAATCCCACTGTTTCCGGCCGTGAGGACTAAGCTCAAGTGATCCTCCCGCCTCAGCCTCCCAAAGTTCTGGGATTATAGGCATGAGCCACCGCACCCAGCCGAGAACTTATTTTCTAAAACACAGCCCATCAAGGGTAAGACCCACAGCTTGTGACTAGCACCAGGCCAGATACAACACAGACACCCAGTGAATCTGTAAAGGAAGAAAGCGTGGAAGAGGAGAAGGAGGAGGAGGAAGAGCAGGTCGTAACACGGGCTTTGAAGACACCCAGGGCCAGGTGCAGTTCTGGCTCCACTGCCTACCAGCTGTGAGGTTCAATCCCTCCTGGAAATGCCCCACCTGGAAAACTGAACATAACACCTAATTCATATGACTACTGAGAAGAAAGTGAAGCTCTTTTGATAAAAGATCAGTGATTATTAGTATAATTGCATGAATACCGAATGAAGTCATTTGTCATGAAGATTCAAGAAAAGGGCCAAAGAAAGCATCAGTTGGCTTGGATTCTCTCATTAGAGAGAAATCCAATAAAGACATAACATGCCCAGGCTCAGGGCTCACGCCTATAATCCCAGCACTTTGGGAGGCTGAGGCGGGCCGATCATGAGGTCAAGAGAACGATACCATGCTGGCCAACATGGTGAAACCCTGTCTCTACTAAAAGTACAAAAAATTAGCCAGGCAGGGTGGTGCCAGCTAAATCAGGAGGCTGAGGCAGAATTGCTTGAAACCGGAAAATGGAAGTTGCAGTGAGCTGGGATCGCAGCACCGCACTCCAGCCTGGAGATAGAGTGAGCTCGTCTCAAAAAAAAAAATGACATAATAAGCGGGCTCTGGTGCAATGGCTGATTATAATCCCAGCTACTTGGAAGGCTGAGGTGGGTGGATCACTTGCGTCCATGAGTTTGCGAGCAGCATGGGCAGCACAGTGAGACTCATCTCTACAAAAAATAAAAACAATTAGCCATGCATGCCCCAGTCCCAGCTGATAGGGAGGCTGAGGCAGGAGGATCACTTGAACTTGAACACAGGAGGTCAAGTCTGCAGTAAGCTGTAATCGTGCCACTGCACTCCCACCTGGGTGACAGAGTGAGATTCTGTCTCAAAGAAAAAAAAAAGGCTGAGTGCGGTGGCTCACGTCTATAATCATAGCATTTTGGGAGGCTGAGGCGGGCACATGAGGAGTTCAAGACCAGCTTGCCCGACATGGTGAAACCATCTCTACTAAAAATACAAAAATATTAGCTGGGCGTGGTGGTTCTCGCCTGTAATCCCAGCTACTAAGGAGGCTGAGGTAGCAGAATCGCTGGAACCCAGGAGGCAGAGGTTGCAATGAGTGGAGATCAAACCACTGCACTCCAGCCTGGGTGACAGGCTCCATCTCAGAAAAAAAGAAAAAAGAAAGTTCCCCAGGCCCAATTCCTCCAAAACCAGAACAACATTCTTTGGCAACCACCATCATAATAATCTGGCAGGCATCAACATATTTTAAATCCACAGGGCAAAGATTATTGAGGAATGGGACATTCACAGACCCCAAGTACCTCCACACAGAATATGTACTCATTACAAACAGAAAAGAGTACAACAGACAGATCTAATGGATAAGGACTATAACAAAGTAATCAAACTCCATCATTACTGGACACCGATGATGGGGCCCAGTGACAGCACGTACCCCTAATGTCACACACGAAGAAAGACACAGCATCACCTATGAAATCTTCCTGCCAAACATGTAACCTGAACAGAATCACAGGAAAGCAATCAAATCTCCATCAAAGGACCCCCGGAAAATAACTGGACTGGCTACTTCAAAAATGTTCAAGTCATGCCAGGCGTGGTGGCTCACGCTGTAACCCCAGCTACTTGGGAGGCTGAGGCAAGAGGATCACTTGGGCCTAAGAGTTTGAGAAAAGCCTGGGAAACAAATTGAGACTGCTTCCATTTTTAAAAGAAAGTTTAAGTCCCTAAAGGCAAAAAGAAACAAAGAGACTAGGGAAGTGCTTTAGAGTGACAGAGATAAAAAAACACAGTTTGTGATCTTTAATTGCAGGCTGGATGAAAAGCACAACAAAGGCTGGGCATGGTGGCTAGTGCCTGTAAATCCCAGTACTTTGGGAGACCGAGGTGGGCAGGCGGATCACCTGAGGTCGGGAGTTCAAGACCAGCCTGGCCAACATGGTAAAACCCCATCTCTACTAAAAATACAAAAAATAGCTGGGTATGGTGGTGTGCACCTGTAATTCCAGCTACTTAGGAGGCTGAGGCAGGAGAATCACTTGAGCCTGGGAGACAGAGGTTGCAGTGAGCCGAGATCATACCACTGCACTACAGCCTGGGCAACAGAGTGAGACTCTGCCTCTGGGAAATAATAAAAAAAAGACAAGCATAGGCAACATAAGGAAATCCTGCCTTTAGAAAACATTTTAAAATGATCGGGTTGCCAGGTGTGGTGGCTCACACCTGCAAATCCCAGCACTTTGGGAGGCCAAGGTGGACGGATCACAAGGTCCAGAGATCAAGACCACTCTGGCCAACATGGTGAAACCCCGTCTCTACTAAAAATACAAAAATTAGCTGGGCATGGTGGTGCACACCTGTAGTCCCAGCAAGTTGGGAGGCTGAGGCAGGAGAATCATTTGAACCCGGGAGTGGGAGGTAGCAGTGAGCTGGGATAGTGCCATTGCACTCCAGCCTGGGCAACAAGAGTGAAACTGTCTCAAAAAGAAAAAAATGATCTGGGCATGGTGGCGCACCTGTAGTCCCAAGTTACTTGGGAGGCTGAGGTGGGAGAATCACTTGAGACCAGGAGGCAGATGCAGCAGTGAGCTATAATCACACAACTGGACTCCAGCCTGGGCAACAGAGCAGGACCCCTACAACAAGGAGTATATTGTGGAGGTCCCGGCCAGTGCAACAACACAAGGAAATATATTAAAAGGCATATCAATTGGAAAGATTAAATAAAACTGATATTATATTGTTATTAATAGATGGTATAATTACTTAACTTAAAAGAGCAACCCCCCAAAAATCAAATTCCTAGGACTAAATCTAAGAAGAGATGCAAATCTTCTACAAAAACCCTACAAATCAACAGAATAATATGCTGTGCTCACTGAATAGAAAACTCAGTATGATAAGAAATTTCCCCAATTGGTCCACAGAATCAACAAGATGCCAATCAAAATTACAGCAACCTTTAAAGAAATATTGACAACGTGATTTTAAGATTCATATGGAAACACAAAGGGTAACATGAGAAGGTGATCTTTCCTTTTTCTTATTTTTTAGGGACAGGATCCCTCTCTGTTGCCCAGGCTAGAGTGCAGTGGCACGATCTCTGCTCACTGCAGCCTCCACCTCTGGGGTTCAAGCAATTCTCCTTCTCAGCCTTATGAGTAGCTGGGATTACAGGTGCGCACCACCACATACAGCTAATTTTTGGGGTTTTTTTCCTAAAGATGCGGTTTCATCATGTTGCCCAGGCTGCTCTCAAACTCCTAGACTTAAGCGATCCTCCCTCCTAGGCCTCCCAAAGTGCTGGCATTATAGGCTTAAGCCACCATGCCTGGACTGAGAATGCAATCTTTTTTTTTTGAGACGGAGTCTCGCTCTGTCGCCCAGGCTGGAGGGCAATGGCATGATCTTGGCTCACTGCAACCTCCGCCTCCTGGGTTCAAGCGATTTTCCTACCTCAGCCTCCCCAGTACCTGGGATTACAGGCAACTCCCACCAAGCCCGGCTAATTTTTGTGTTTTTAGTAGAGACAGGGTTTCCCCATGTAGGTCAGGCTGGTCTCAAACTCCTGACCTCAGGAGATCCACCCGCCTTGACATCCCAAAGTGCTGGGATTACAGGCATGAGCCACAGCACCCAGCCAGGATTTTTTTTTTAAATAATAATACTAGTGCTGGGTCAACTGGACATCCATATGCAAAAAAAGGGGGGATCTTAACCTCCTATTCCACCAAACAAAAAAATCTATTCCAGTTGAACTATAGATCCAAATGTGATAGTTCAAACAATAAGGCTTTTTAAGAAAAACATTTGAGTATCTTCATGACCTGAGAGTAGGCAAAAATTTCTTAAGCAAGACACAAAAAGAATTAATGCACCAAGGAGAGCTAAATAGTCTGTATTCTAGGCTGGGTGCTCCAGCCTAGGCAACAAGAGTGAAATTCTGTCTCAAAAATAAATAAATAAATAAAAATTAGCTGGGCGTGGTGGCATGCACCAGTAATTCCAGCTATTCAGGAATGCAATGGTGCAATCTCAGCTCACTGCAACCTCCAGCTCCTGGGTTCAAGTGATTCTCCTGCATCAGCCTTCCAAGTAGCTGGGACTACAGGGGCCTGCCACCATCCCCAGCTAATTTTTGTATTTTTAGTAGAGATGAGATTTCACCATGTTGGCCAGGCTCATCTGGAACGCCTGACCTCAGGTCATATGCTCACCTTGGCTTCATAAAGTGCTGGGATTATAGGCATGAGCCACCACTCCTGGCCTAGGAATATTATATAACCGACAAAAGACTCACATCCAGAATATCTAAAGAACTCTTATGTCATAGTCTTAATTGTGCCTGCCTATAAAATGTATATATTAATATGCTGAAATCGTAACCCCCCAGCACCTCAGAATATAACCATATTTGGAGATAGGGTGTTTAAAAAGATAATTAAGGCCGGTGCAGTGGCTCACATCTGTAATCCCAGCACTTTGGGAGGCAGAGGTGGGCAGATCACGAGGTTGGGAGATCGAGACCATTCCAGCCAACATGGTGAAATCCTACCTATAATAAAATACAAAAAATTAGCCAGGCGTGGTGGTGGGCGCCTGTAGTCCCAGCTAATCAGGAGGTTGAGGCAGAATCACTTAAACCAGGGAGGGAATCGCTTGAACTAGGGAGGCAGAGGTTTCAATGAGACAAGAGAGCACCACTGCATGCCAATCTGGGCAACAGAGTGAGACTCTGTCTCAAACAAAAAATGTAATTAAGTGAAAATGACATCTTTAGGGTGAGCCCTCATCTAATATGACTGGTGTCCTTATAAGAAGAGCTGCCAGGCGCAGTGGCTCACGCCTGCAATCCCAACACTTGGGAGGCTGAGGCAGGAGAATTGCTTGAACCCGGGAGATGGAGGTTGCAGTGAGCTGAAATCACACCATTGCACTCCAGCCTGGGCAACAAGAGCAAAGCTCCATCTCAAAAAAAATAAGAGTTTAATGGCTGGGCACAGTGGCTCACACCTGTAATCTCAACACTTTGCAAAGGTGAGGATCACTTGAACCCAGGAGTTTGAGACCAGCCTGGGCAACAAAGCAAGACCCCGTCTCTACAAAAAAAAAAAGAGTTTAGGAGAACCACGTGCAGACAGGAAGAAGACAGCCATCTACAAGCCAAGGACAGAGACCTTCAAAGAAACCAAGCCTGCTGACACCTTGATCTCAGATTTCCTGCCTCCAGAATTGTAAGAAAATACTTTCTTTTTTTTTTTTTTTTTTTGAGACGGAGTTTCGCTGTTGTTGCCCAGGCTGGAGTGCAATGGTGCGATCTCAGCTCACCGCAACCTCCTCCTCCTGGGTTCAGGCAGTTCTCCTGCCTCAGCCTCCCGAGTAGCTGGGACTACAGGCGCGCACCACCATGCCCAGCTAATTTTTTATATTTTTAGTAGAGACGGGGTTTTACCTTGTTGACCAGGATGGTCTCGATCTCTTGACCTTGTCATCCACCCGCCTCGGCCTCTCAAAGTGCTGGGATTACATGCTTGAGCCACCGCGCCTGGCAGAAAATACTTTCTTTTTTTTCTTTTGTTTTGTTTTGTTTTTGAGACAGTCTTACTCTGTCACCCAGGCTGCTGTAAATCTCTGCTTAGTGTAACCTCCGCCTCCTGGATTCAAGCAATTCTCCTGCCTCTGCCTCCCAGGTAGCTAGGATTACAGGTGTGAGTCACCTAATTTTTGTATTTTTAGTAAACATTGAGTTTCGCCATTTTGGCCAGGCTGATCTAAACTTCTGACCTCAGGTGATCCGTCCACCTCAGCCTCCCAAAGTACTGTGATTATAGGCGTGAGCCACCGCACCCAGCCTAAGTAAGTAAATTGTTGTTGAAACCCCCATCTGTGGTACTTCATTATGGCAGCTCAAGTAAATACGACTTACAATTAATGAGAGACAACCCTTTAAAATAGTGGAGAAAAGACCTCATCAGATATTTCAGACGATACCCAAACATAAAACAAAGGCCAGGTGCAGTGGCTCACACCTGTAACCCCAGCACTTTGGGAGGTCAAAGTGGAAGAACTGCTTGAGCCCAGAAGTTTGAGATCGGCCTGGGCAACATGGTGAAATCCCATCTCTACTAAAAAATACAAAACTTTAGCTGACCACGGTGGGGTGCACCTGTGGTCCCAGCTACTTGGGAGGCTGAGGTGGGAGGATCACCTGAACCCAGGAAGTGGAGGCTATAATGAGCTGAAGGTCATGCCACTGCAGTCCAGCCTGGATGACAGAGCGAGATTCTGTCTCAAACAAAAAACAAAAATAAACATAAATAAATAAAATAAAACAAAATCATATGAAACAGAGCTCAACTTCATTAGTCATTAGAGAAAAGCCAACTCAAACCACAATGAGATATGACTTCCACCAGCATGGGAGCACAGCTCTAATGAGAAGAAAACACCCACTCTTGGTGAGGACGTGGTACAGCCAGTACCGGGACAAATATTTGACAGTAGTGACAAAAACTGAACACACATGCATACTCAATGCCCCAAGCAATTCCACTCATAGGTATATCACCAACAGAATGCATCCATGTGTTCACCAAAAGTCATGTTCTAGAATGTTCAGACCAAAAGTCATGTTCTAGAATGTTCAGACCAAAAGTCATGTTCTAGAATGTTCAGAGCACTCTGCAGATAAACCTTAGACTGACAGCTACCCAAGTGACCATCAACAGTGGAACAGATTGTAAAGCAGTCACATAGTGGAAAACTATACAGCAACAAAAATAAATCCCAAATTAGCCAGGCATGCCCGTGTTGTCCCAGTCACTTGGGATTCTGAAGTGGGATGACTGCCTGAGCCTGGGAGTTCAAGGCTGCAAGAGCTTGTCTCAAAAAATAATAATTATAATAAGGCTGGGTGAGGTGGCTCACGTCTATAATCCCAACAATTGGGAGGCCAAGGCAGGTTGATCACCCCAGGTCAGGAGTTTGAGACCAGCCTGACCAACATGGTAAAACCCCATCTCTACTAAAAATACAAAAAATTAGCTGGGTGTGGTGGCGCGTGCCTGTAATCCCAGCAACTCAGGAGGCTGAGGCAGGGGAATAGCCTGAACCTCGGAGGCAGAGGTTGCAGTGAGCTGAAATCACACCACTGTACCACAGTACAAAGAAAACACACACACACACACAAACAAAAAACAAAAATAAAAGAAATCTATAACTACGCCTGAGAAACAATAGAGATGAATCATATAACCACAAAATTGAACAAAAGAAGCCAAAAACTGAAGAAGACATCCTCCACGATTTCACTGGCATAAAGTGTGAAAACAGGTGAAACATATCCATGCAGCTAGAAGTCAGGTTCACTAGCAGTGGAGGGCAGAGACTGGAAGGGCCGACACGGGGCATTCTGGGTACTGGTTACTCTGATGTGTTCTGTTTGTTAAAATTAATCGAGCTATGTGCTTACCACGTGCACATTTTGGTATGTATATATACTTCAATGAATGTTTTTTTTTTTTAAGGGTACAGTGTTACAGAAATGGAAACTGCCTTTTTGTAAAAAAAAAAAAAGGGCCGGGCGCGGTGGCTCAAGCACTTTGGGAGGCCGAGGCGGGTGGATCACCCCAGGTCAGGAGTTTGAGACCAGCCTGACCAACATGGTGAAACCCCGTCTCTACTAAAGATACAAAATAATTAGCTGGGCATGGTGGTGCGTGCCTGTAATCCCAGCTACTCAGGAGGCTGAGGCAGGAGAATTGCCTGAACCCAGGAGGCGGAGGTTGCGGTGAGCCGAGATCACACCATTGCACTCCAGCCTGGGTAACAAGAGCGAAACTCCATTTCAAAAAAAAAAAAGAAAGAAAGGAAAAAAAAAAAAGGGCTTGGAGCTTGGAACAGATTGCTGACAGAGAAAAGCGTGATTTTAGGACATTAGAGAAGAGGCTGCAGCCCCAGGTTGTGGCCTGACACCTGGTAGTGCACAAGTCCGTTTCTCAAACAGCCACCCACCATGGTGCAAGGCAAGACGGTGGAAGCCAGAGGCTATGACCCCGCAGTGACTGGGAGGACTGGCCCAGCCTTCCCCACACACTGCCCGCCACAGCGGAACTAGTCATGTCTGTTAGAGCCGTGTTTATGTCACCCAGCAACCCTGGAGATCACTGCTTCCCCACTTTCAGTCCACACGGTTGTACTGGGCTGACCCCGGCCAGCAGCTCCAGTCTGGCCCAAGGCTGTGCTAAGCCTGTCAGAGCCAATCCAGAGACACTTAAGGGAACAACCAAGGGTTTGGGAAGGACTCTGAGCTGGCAGCATAGATGTCTGAAGCTGCTGTGGGCTCCTTCTTCACCCACCCTCCCCTACCCTCCCATGGGGAGAAGCCTGCCAAGAATGAAGCAGACAGCTGGGTGCAGTTGCTCACACCTGTCATCTCAGCACTTTGGGAGGCTGAGGTAAGCAGATCATGAGGTCAGGAGTTTGAGACCAGCCTGGCCAACAGGGCAAAACCCTGTCACTACTAAAATAAAATGAAATAATAAAATAAAATATTAGCAGGGCGTGGTGGTGGACACTTGTAATCCCAGCTACTCGGGAGGCTGAGGCAGGAGAATCACTTGAACCCGGGAGGCAGAGGTTGCGGTGAGCAGAGATCATCCCACTGCACTCCAGCCTAGGCCACAACAGCAAGACTCCATCTCAAAAAAAGAAGTTTGTCTTCTGTTACCTTCCTGAATACACACATCGTTTATTGTAGCATGCATATTACCATTGTAACGCTCTATTCCCAAATAAACATCTTTAAAAACAAAAAAGAATGAAGCGGAAAGAGGGAGTCGAAGTGGGAAGCAGAAAGAGAAACAGAGTCAACTTCTCAAGCCCATGTTGGAGCGTCCAGATGTCAATGTGCCTGGAGGTTACACCCTGAACTATACCCGAGCCAGTGAATTCTCTTCTGCTTATGACAGCTAGAGTTACACTGCACTTAGGTCACTTACAACAAATGTGCCCTATCACCCTCTCCGGAAGCCTGTGTGCAGCTCAAAGACCAAAATGGGCATCATAATTTCCCATGCCAACTGCAGTTGGGGGCCTCCTCCCAGTTCGGAGCAGCTGTCCCTCTGCAGAGCACTGTAACATTCATCGCCCCACTTGATCATCACAGAAATGCCAAGGGAGGCGGCTGGAGGCTGTTCCTGCTTTCTTTTTTTTAAGACAGAGTCCCGCTCTGTCGCCAGGCTGGAGAACAGTGTTGGCGCGACCTCAGCTCACTGCAACCTCCACCTCCCGGGTTCAAGTGATTCTCCTGCCTCAGCCTCCCGAGTAGCTGGGACTACAGGCATCCACTAACACACCCAGCTAATTTTTGTATTTTTAGTAGAGACGGGGTTTCACCATGTTGGCCAGGATGGTCTCAAACTCCTGACCTCAGGTGATCCACCCACCTCGGCCTCCCAAAGTGTTGGGATTATGGGCGTGAGCCACTGCGCCCAACCATTTTTGTGTCTGTTATAGAGACAAGGTTTTGCCATGTTGCCCAGGGTGGTCTTGAACTCCTGGCCTCAAGTGTTCCTCCCACTTCAGCTTCCCAAAGTGCTGGGACTACAGGTGTGAGCCACCACGCACGCCCAGCCTGCATATGTTAACATATTTTTGGGTCAATTATTACAGATGGATCATTCGACACACTGACTGGCCAGCTGCTTTCATCCTCCACACAGACACCAGAGTTGGCTTCTATAACATTTCAATCAAATCACCTCACTAAAAGATAGACAATAGGCCGGGCGTGGTGGCTCACACCTGTAAACCAAACACTTTGGAGGCCAAGGTGGGCAGATCACCTGAGGTCAGGAGTTCAAGACCAGCCTGACCAACATGGTGAAACAGTCTGGCAGTTCCTCAGCAAGTTAAACACAGTTACCACGTGATCCAGCAATTCGACCCCTAAGGATATACCCAAGATAAATGAAAATGTATGTTCGACAAAAACCTGTATGTGTTAGCAGGGCGTGGTGGCAGCCTGTAATCCCAGCTACTGGAGAAGCTGAGGTGAAACTGCTTGAACCCGGGAGGCAGAGGTTGCAGTGAGCTGAGATTGTGCTACTGCACTCCAGCCTGAGTAACAGAGCAAGACTCTGGCTCAAAACAAATAAAAAAAATTTAGCGGGACATGGTGGTGTGTGCCTGTAGTCCCAGCTACTCAGGAGGCTGAGGCAGGAGAATCACTTGAACCTGGGAGGCAGAAGTCGCAGTAAGCCAGGCCAGTGAGCCAGTGTATTCCGGCCTGGGTGATAGAGCGAGACTCTGTCTTTAAAAAAAAAAAAGGAATATTTCAGAATTTAGCGGGGATGGTTGTACAGCCATCCCCTACACTGAATATACTACTAAAACCAATGACTTGCACCTTTTTTTTGGTGGGGGGACAAGTCTCACTCCATCATCCAGGCTGGAGTACAGTAGCGTGATCTCAGTCCACCACAATCTCTGCCTCCCAGGTTCAAGTGATTCTCCTGCCTCAGCCTCCTGAATAGCTGGGACTACAGGCACACGCCACCCAAATGGCTGGTATTACAGGAATGTGCCACCACACCGGGTGAATTTCACATTTTTAGTAGAGAGGAGGTTTCACCATGTTGGCCAGGGTGATCTTGAACTCCTGACCTCAAGTGATCCATCTGCCTCAGCCTCCCAAAAGTGCTGGAATTACAAGTGTGAGCCACTGCACCTGGACAACTTGCACATTTTTAAATGGTTAAGTGGCAAACTTTATAGTATGCAATATTATCTCAATTTTTTAAATGTGGCCACATGCATTTGTTCAAGACCAGCCTCAGCAGCATAGCAAGACCCCATCTCTACAAAAATAAGTAAATAACTAGCTGGGTGTGGTGGTACACCCCTGTGGTCCCAGCAATTCTGGAGGGAATTCTGGCGCAGGAGGGCTGCTTAGGCCCAGGAGTTGCAGGCTGCAGTGAGCCATACGAAGCCACTGCACTCTACCTTGGACAAAAGAATGAGACTGGTCTCTAACACATATAAATAAAAGTAAATAAAAATGTTTCAGGCCGGCCACAGTGGCTCAAACCTATAATCCCAGGACTTTCGGAGACCGAGGTGAGAGGATCACAGGTCAGGAGATGGAGACCATCTTGAATAACACGTTGAAACTCCATCTCTACTAAAAATACAAAAATTAGCGGGACATGGTGGCAGGCACCTGTAGTCCCAGCTAATCAGGAGGCAGAGGCAGGAGAATCACTTGAACCCAGAGGCAGAGGTTGCAGTGAGCTAAGATCTCACCACTGCACTCCAGCCTGGGTGACAGAGCAAGACTCCGTATCAAAGCAAAGAAAAAAATGTTTGAGGCCGGGCGCAGTGGCTCACGCCTATAATCCCAGCACTTTGGGAGGCCAAGGCGGGTGGATCACGAGGTCAAGAGATCAAGACCATCCTGGTCAACACGGTGAAATCCCGTCTCTACTACAAATACAAAAATTAGCTGGGCATGGTGGCGCACGCCTGTAGTTCCAGCTACTCGGGAGGCTGAGGCAGGAGAATTGCTTGAACCCAGGAGGCGGAGGTTGCAGTGAGCCGAGATCGTGCCATTGCACTCCAGTCTGGGTAACGAGAACGAAACTCCGTCTCAAAAAAAAAAAAATGTTTGAAACCCATCCCAAGAAAATAATCAGATCACAGAGAGATACTCCCTGTGCCCCACTTTAAAAGCTCCCCAGTGACTTCCCAACGCACTACGAGTCAAACCCAAATTCCCTACAGGGCCCTGGGAGGCCCCCACATCCAGCCCCGAGGCCTCTGCCGCCTCTTCTGCGGCTTTCCCACTCGCTCACTCAGTCCCTCCACACCCCAGGTTTATCTCCACCTTCTGGGTGCCCTTGCTCTTCCCTCAGCCTAGAATGTCTTCTCCCACAGCTGATCAAATGACCCCCTTCTCCTCAAAGAGGCCCACCCTGACCACCCTGTCTCAAATGCAGCCCCACCCACCACGTGCCATGCCATTGTTCTGTTTATTTCTACATAGCCTTGTCACCATCAGAAAAAACATTTCCTTTTATCAGTATTACTTATTTTGTTTTTTGTTTTTTTGAGACGGAGTTTCATTCTTGTTACCCAGACTGGAGTGCAATGGCGCCATCTCGGCTCACTGCAACCTCTGCCTCCTGGGTTCAAGCAATTCTCCTGCCTCAGCCTCCCGTGTAGCTGGGACTACAGGCATGCGCCACCATGCCCAGCTAATTTTTGTTTTAGTAGAGACGAGGTTTCACCATGTTGACCAGGATGGTCTCTATCTCTTGACCTCGTGATCCACCCGCCTCTGCCTCCCAAAGTGCTGGGATTATAGGCGTGAGCCACCGCGCCCGGCCCAGTATTACTTATTTTGAGACAGGGTCTTGCTCTGTCACCCATGTTGGAGTGAAACTCCTGGCCTCAAGTGATCTTCCCGTCTCAGCCTCCCAAGTAGCTATAACTACAGGCACACACCACCACACCTGGCTAATTTTTTTTTGTAGAGGTGGGGTCTCATTATTTTGCCCAGGCTGGTCTCAAACTCATCTCAAGCAATCCTCCCGCCTCAGCCTCCTAAAGTGGTAGGATTACAGGCATGAGCCACTGTGCCCAGCCAGATACAGCATTATAAACACTACTTTTTTATCTTTTTTGAGGCAGGGTCTCACTTTGTCACCCAGGCTGGAGTGCTGTGGTGCGATCTCAGCTCGCTGTAACCTCTGCCTCTGGGACTTAAGTGATCCTCCCATGCCAGCTTCCAGAGTAGCTGGGAATACAGGCATGCACCACCACGACCAGCTAATTTTTGATAGACAGTGTTTCACTATGTTGCCCAGTCTGGTCTCAAATTCCTGGCTCAAGCGATCTGCCCACAGGCATGAGTCACTGCCCTCAGCCCACTGTTTACTTCCTTTTTTCTTTTCTTTCTTTTTTTGAGACCAAGTCTTGCTCTGTCACCCAGGCTGGAGTGCAGTGACACAATCTCAGCTCACTGCAACCTCCACCTCCCAGGTTCAAGCGATTCTCCTGCCTCAGCCTCCTGAGTAGCTGGGACTACAGGCGTGTGCCACCATGCCTGCCTAATTTTTTGTATTTTTAGAAAAGACAGGGTTTCACCATATTGTTCAAGCTAGTCTTGAACTCCTGACCTCGTGATCCGCCCACCTCGGCCTCCTAAAGTGCTGGGATTACCGGCGTGAACCACCGCACCTGACCCACTGTTTACTTCTTGATTGCCTCTTGCACCCACCAAGAGGACAGAGAACTTATCCATCCACTTGCAACTCTGACCTTGCCCACCAAAAAGTGTTTTTCTGGAAAGAACAGATTGATTGAACAACGGCCTATAAGATGTGAAATGCCACCTACTACCTGGCTGAGCGTCCAAAGCACTAAATCATCAGCCACCTGCAGGTGCTCAGGGAGCTCGTGTGCATTTGCTGAGCTCACAGTTCCAAGTCCTGCCCCAGGCCTGTCTAGAACCCGGAGGAACCAGGAGGAATAGCCCCTCCCCTCGAAAGCCTGAAAGTCTGTGAGGGATCACAGAACACCCTGTATTTACCAGGCAACCTACAAACAAACGCAGAGGAGAGATCTAAGATTGTGTTGCTGACACCCAGGCTGGAGGCAGGGTCCAAACGGGTCTCATAGAACTGTGAACTGGCCAACGCCCTCCAATACAGCTTCTTCTGACTTTGCAATCCTACCTGCTCTCCAGAATGAAATGGCTGCAGCTCACACCTGCTCCTGCCCCCTCCCGTGGGAACTTTCTTTTTGAGAGGCCGTTAAAAGTCTAAACCGGCAGGTGGTGAGTGCCTCCTTCCCCTTCCCTACTTCAGCATCTCTGAGCCACAGGCACAGCAAGTGACTTACCCACTAGGAGTTTGACGTCTCGGACTGTGAAATCAGGGTCAGGCATCCTGGGGAAAGAGGAGCACAGACCTGTGGTGAGGGGCCACAGACAGCAGAGCAAGACTCTACCCTTGGCCAGGGGAAACCATTTTTCCAAGAGAGGTCCCTTGCCCTCAGTTTGAGAACTCAAAATGAGAAAATCCAGAGGGAGGGAGGAAGACCCGTTGATGTCTCCAGGAAGGGTCATCCCAGAAGCACTGAGGCCCTTGCCTACCCCAAGAGGCAACTCAAACCTGAACCTCTGCAGAGGGTGGGACATCCACTGTCTACCCGATTTTTCCAAGGAAGCCTGAAGTGTGGGGTCAAAGGTAAGGGCCAGAGCTGGAGATTCAAACAGCTGCTTTCTTTCAGGGTGGGTAGCTCTCTCTACATCTCTTTCTCCCTCTAGAAAATACTCTCCAAAAAGAGTTGTATGGGAAGTGGGAGGGACCCCTTTAAGTTCAGAGGAAAAAAAAGACACACATTGTACCAGTTCCAGGGACTTGGTAATATGGGCTACGATTCACTGTTAATTAACAATGATGCCCAAAGTTTCATTCCTACTCACAGGAATGGACTCTTGAGCAAGTCTGGCAGCAGATGCTGGAGAGAGGCAGCCTGGGATGACACCCCAAGCCTCCTCCCCTACCCATGCCCAAGGGGCAGAAACCTGTTCTTCCAGCCTGCCTCCGGGACCTCTCCCCCACCTGGAGCTCTGACAGATCTCAGTGAATGAAAACAGACACAGTGGAGGGGTGGAGGGGCAGGCCGTGGGGCAGGCAAAGAAAGGGGAGACACTGGCACCCCAGGAAAGACACTTAGTGGGAATCTGCATAAGAAACGTGAACCTAGGTGCTCTGGGTCTGGGTTTAGAGGCCGACTTGTCTCTTTGCTGCTCAGGATCTGCCTCAGTTTCCTGCTCTGGGGCAAGGGGAAGGAGGAGAGGTACAATTCACTGTAGGAGGTCACTGAGTGTAACTGGAGTGGGTCAGGGAAAAAAGTCAACACTGCTTAATTCCCTGACGTCCTCTCTGCCCAAAGTCCCTGCAAAAGACCAGTCTTTGGAGAGTTTTTCCCCTTTGTCAGGCCTTGAACAAGGAGATGCTGTTCCCAGATCATGAAAAAGATCCTTCTCAGTGATGAGAGGTGGGAAGAGGGTGGAAGAAATCCATCCCAAGCTATAAAGTATGTTAGGGAGGAAGACGGGGGAAGGAGCGATTAGTTTCAGCAACTTACTTAATTCCCAGTCCATCCTTTTCTCGAAATATCAGGGGAACCCTGAGAGCTTCTCTCTGTACGTACTCATAGTTGAAATCTGTTTGGATATTTGAATTAAAACAAGTTGGTTAAGTCACGAAGGAGCAAATGAACCGGGATCTGTTGGTTACGGGAAGAAAACTGACGGACGAAGGGGCAGGGGGTCCAGGAGATGCAGGCACCAGCTGTACGGCAAAAGCTCCTTGGAAAATGATAGGGAAATGGATTAGGCAAAGCCCAAGAGAAGCCATGCCAATGATCAGCTCCTCTGCCTACTCAGTCAGTCATTCCCTGCATGCCCCACCGGTCCAAACTTGTCAATGAACAGCCCAAGGCCAGCAAGGGTTGAGGAGGAAGACTAAGAGCCTCGCACAAAAGGAGCCCCAGCCATAGCTGAGAAAGAGGGACAGAGACACGCATCCCAAGCCGCGCTCAGAAAGCAAAGGGACTGCAAAATTGAAGAATGCCACCTGGGAGGATCTGAAGGCCCAGAGAGGAGGCTGGGAGGAGGGCCCTCATTGTAGCTGAGCATCATTGAAAATCTTATTGTAATATCCTGCCTACTGAAGGGGAGGGGGGGGAAAGCCGGTTTCCCTGGAAACTGTGTATTTGGTGCCAAAATAACTAGGGAACTGGGCACAGCTTTGTTGTCTTAAGAGTGAAATTCTGCTGCAGCCATCACAGTCCTTGCTTCAGCTGGATAACAGGGAGGGAGGCTCCTGGGGGAAGGCTGCGTAAGGGGAGCATAGAAGGACCCCAGGAAAACTCCCAGGTTCGCTTCATGTCTGGGGTTTTCTAGTGCAGTCCCCATATCCTTACCCAAAGTCCTGGAGGATAAAGGAGGCCGCTGACTAATTTCCTTCCTTTCCCAATTCTGAAACCAGTGAATCTGACCCAAACATACACCCCTGAATATGGAGGTGATGGGGCTTGAGATAAATTTTCACATACCCCAAAGCTTCAGGTAACTAAAGTAATCCACAAGGGAAGAAGGCCTCTCGGACCGACCGACCAGACCCACCGTCAGAAGGGAGACAGAAGCGGCCTCAGGCCACTGAAGCTGCTAGCTCAGGGAAACAGTTCACAGGGCAGCCTCGGGGGAGGAGGAGGCCAAGACAACTCCCCTCCGAAGAGAGACAGAACAAAACCCAAAGCCGGGAAAGCCCTGACCTCAGCAGCTCGGATCCCCAGGGGCTCACAGTGAATGGGGATTCCTAAGGATTTAAAGGAAGAGAAGTTTAAGAAGCGTCTATTTTGAATCCAGGCTAAGGGCTCCTGTTTCTCAGCTCCTCCCTCAAGTTTTGGAGCCAGATCTGAAATAAAGAGCAAAGCCCAGGGCCCTCCCCTTTAAAAGAAGCCGGGACAGCAGATCTAAGGATACGCTTTAGCTCTCCGGGGCAGGAATACCGGTCCTCAGACCCACCCACCCAAAGCACCCATCCCCCAGGGTCAGCTTCAACTTCCTCAAATGAGCCTGAGAAAAAGCTCTGAAATCCTGGGCTGGGAATTCCTCCCAAATGATTAGGAAGAGTTTGCATATTGTTTGCAGGTAGGATCCACCAAAAGACTCAACTCAGTAAAAATGGGGGAAGAAAGGAGAATTAAAATTCCATTTATGCAGAGAAAATTTAAATCAGCTGGGACTAGCACCCTGCTCTAGGACCAGGCAGGCTGGGAAAATTTATTCTTCCCTCCCCCAACAACTACCCCTCAGCACCAGAGCCCAGCGCCCCAGGAGGTGATGGGCACAAAAGACAAACAGTGAAACTTCGAAGCTTGGACAGTCTCTTCTCAGGGCTAACCTCAGAGCCATAGGCACTCAACCAGAACCTGGAGGAGGGAAGGAGGCACTCGGGTTATCAGCTCACTGAGGGATGCAAGGGTTTTCCAAGAGGTTAGGGGAGGGGGGGTAGGAATAGAAACTTTGTAACTTAAAGGAAATTCAAAGATCTAAGAGGGAAAAATGAGCCAAGGGCCTGGAAAGGCTAGGTAGGGCATATTCCAAACCCCAATCGCGCAGGCAAGGCTGGTTCCTCAACCAGGAGCCACACTGGCTGCAGGCTGGGAGGGCCAGGGCTCTGGAGGCCTCAGAGGCAAGCGAGGATGTCACCTTAACATCTGGAGGGTGACCCCCACCATTCCCGTAGTAGGAGAGCCAGGAAGAAACCCAGGCCCAGAAGGACTCCAAAACCCTGGAGGCGTCCCCAAATTCTGTAAATTGGGTGGGCCCCCAAGGGACACAGTTCTCCGAGTCTCAGGCTTGGGAGGAGACCCATTTCCTCACTTCAAACTGCGAAGGGACAGGGATCTCCCCCAGAAGCCTGAAGGGAAGTCACCCCCTGACCCCAACTCCCGGCTTCAACCTGTCAAGGCTGTGGCGCTAGACAGCTCGGGCCCAGGTCGGGGTTCAGGTCAACAGCTTCGCGGCGCACGGGGTCCCTGATGCAATCTGGCAAAGCCCACGAGGAAACGCGGCTCTGCAGACCCCAGGCCTAGGGGGGGCATCACCCCAAACACCCGCCTCGCCCCCATCACCAGTTCCTCACTGGCAGGCCCCGAGCGGGCGCGGGGTTGTGAAGATTTCAGGCCTGGGGGGCCTCACCCGATGCCCGAGGGGCGCCCCGAACCCAGTTCCAGCCAGGGGACGGCACCCCTGGCAGCGCAGGGAGCGCAACCGGCTCGGGGAGGGGGAGGACGCGACGCTCCCGCCTTCCCTCGGCCCGCCAGTCCACCCTCAGGTCCCTCTGTCCGCCGACCCCCTGACTCTGCCCACCCTGGGGCTGGTGGTGGGCGCGGGCCTGGCCTAGGCCCGTGCCCGGCCCCCCCTCACCGCCTGCCCTCCTCTCTCGCCACCCCACCCCACACCCCCCCCATTGCTCGGCCTCGTTTCGTCACCGGATCCCCTGGAATGGGGGACGCGGGCGCGAAATACGAACCCAGCCACCGGCAGCTCCCTCCCCACGTGCGCTCGGCCCGCGGCGCAGAGGGCGGCCGGGGAGGGGGCGCCTCACCTTTGCCCTCCATGGCGTGCACGAAGTCCCCCTGGTACAGCTGACTGCGAAGCTTCTCCTCCAGGCTGAAGCCGCGGACGCTGACGATCTCCTCCACGTCCGACAAGTCCTCGTTCTCGTCGTATCGCTGGCGGTCAATCGGGCGCTGCGAGGACCCAAACCAGAGAGCCCGGGACATTACTGGGGGAGCTAGGGGTCGCCTCGAAAGCTGGGCCCAGCACTAACAGGTGCAGAAGCCGCGCGCCCCCTGCACCCCACCATTACAACCCAGGCAACTTTGCGCAACTGCCAAAGCTGCGGAAAAGCAGGACAAGGAGAGGGGCCCGCACCCCGAGGGTCCAGCTGCGCTCTACACCGGGCACTCCCCTCCTGTGTCTCTGGAAGCCATTTGAAGGGACATCTGGGGGCCCTCCCCTGCCCCCCACCCCCGAAATGTGTGGGGCTTTGCCCACTCGGCCGGGAGCCTGGTTATGTAACCCGGGAAGGGGGCTCCGGACACGGGCTGGCGGGGCAAATGTAGGCCCCAGGAGGAGCCGCTGCGGCGCCCGGCTCGGCGGTAACAGCAGCCCCGGCGGCCGCGGCGGCAGAGCCGGGAAGCCGGAACCGGGGGCCGGCGGCATTTCTAAAGCTGGAGCCGCCCCCGAGCTACCGGGGAAGCTGGAAAGCTGAAATGGAAGGGCTGAGACCCCAGCCGCCCCCGCCGTCCGCCCGCCAGTGCAAGAAGAGGAGGTGGGGGGAGGAGGATCGGGGCTTGGGAGGGGGAGAGGCAGACGGCCCGCCACAAAGCTCCGATCGGAGACCCCAAAACGCACCAGCAGCTGCCTCATCTCCCCACAAGCGCGCGCGCACACTCACTTCCTAAGGAGACTCCCCCAGCACTCCCCGCATCCCCCTGCCTCCTCCCTCCACCGCCCAGCGCCCGGCCCCGCAGCCCCCCAGATTCCGGGCGAACCCCGAGCCTGCTCAGCCCTCCTCCACGCCGTTCCGCGATACCACCTCCCCACTTAAGTGTCTGAGACTCTAAGCCTCAAAAGGGACTGGAGTAAGCAGCTTGCTTCCTTTTGCATGCAATTTATTTTTTTTTTCCGGTCCTCTTGCAAAATACAGAAAAGGAAAGAAAAGGCAGCGAGAAACAACCAAAAAAAAAAAAAAAAGAATCTATCATATGCCAGATACAGATTTGGGGAAAAAAAAAAAAGCTACACACCAATCTTCTTCCAGAGTCTTTCTCTGCCTCCATTTTTTTAGGAGAGTTCACCAATTAATTGTCAACACTCCTGCCCCCTGCATTTTGGCCGAGGGAGGAAGGAGGGAAGACCAAAGAAAACAAACCAAAAAATAAATAAATAAAGCAAGCCAGAGCCGAGATCTACAAAGTTTTGCACCAACACTTAGGCAGATCCGTTTGCAAAGTCCTAGGAAACCATTTTCAGCAGTTGTGGGGGGGGAGGCGTCGACGTCATAATCCCCGGAACGTAAACATTGTTGCCGATCGCGCTCGGAGCTCGCGGCCCGGCGAGTTGGGGGGGCTCTCGGCCGGGACGTGGGGGAGTGGGGGCGGCGGCCCGAGGAGGTGTGGGGCTGGAGGGAGGCCGGGAGGCACCGGGCGCCGTTAGCGCCCTGGCATCGCTGTTTTGTTGTTGGGTCACGAGTGCGCCTCTGCACGCAGGCGCCGCCGCCGCCGCCCGGGAGTTGTGTGCAGAGCTGACTTTTGGAGGGCCGAGTTGCAGGCGGCGGGCGCATCCCGGAGATGGCGGGGCAGGGAGGGAGGGAACGAGGAGGGGGCGGGGAAGGAGGTGCAGATTTGCACGGCTGGCCTCAGCGGGAGGCGCGGAAATGCAAGCCGAACAAGCTGGCGTGAAAGCCCCCAGGGCCTGGCACCCCCAAAAACGACCCCCCACCTCCGTCCCTGCCCCCAAGGCCCAGGGCTACCCCTCTTCCTCTTATTTCATCCACCCCTCCCCCAACATTACCTGTGTGGCCGACTCAAATTCAAAGCATTTTGTATATATAATTTTTTTCTTTTTTTGTTTTGCTGCTGCATGTCTTTTTCGTGGGGGGTGATCCTCTGCAGATCCCCCCATTTGCGGGCCTGCCATATGGAGGAGGCATTTGGGGGGCTCAGAAGAAACTTAGCTCAGCTCCACACCTCTAAGAATTGCCTAACTTTTAAACTCCCGGCACTCAAAGATATGGACACACACACGTACAGGAAATACAGCCAGACCAGAGCCTTTGCAGACCGCAGCTGACCGGAAGACGTGGGCTTTCATTCATTCATTCTGCCCGCCTCTGTGGAGTCCTTTACGAGGCGACCAGCCTTGAAACAGAAGTTGGACGTTTTTTAAAGGCTCTTGCGCTCGGCGAGGGGAGCAGATAGATACTCAGGAGTGAAAGACGGAAAGAATCGGATCTGGCGCCTCCTAACGCAGCCCGCACAGGAGCGAAGGGTAAGCCCTTGCTGGCGGTTTATAGAAGAGTCGGTGGAAAGGTGCATCCCAGAGCATGGTGCTCTGGGATGGGTGAGGGGGACTTTGGTGCCCCTTGGTGAATCATACAGGGCTTCTTAGTAGAGGTATCGGCATCCTCCGTACATGCAGGGGTGTCATTAGGTCCCTGTCCACTTACTAGTGTTTGTGACGACCCCAGCACTGGTCCTGGGATGTGCTCCCATAATGAGCAAGTCAGGTCGACTAGGCTTGCTCAGGTCGACTAGGCTAATCTGGCCCTAAACATTCCTCCAGCCTCAGCTGCAGTGCCCTGCTAGGCCTGCTCTTGGGGGTAACAGATGATGATAAAATGACATGGCAAGAGGGCGAGAATAAAGGGACTCTGTAGAGAGCAGGCTTTGAGCCTGACATTTTATTTCTGCCATTAACACTGTGGGATAGTTGGAGCAGGTCATTTTGCAGATGGGGCAACTGAGGCTCAGAGAAATTGTGACTCTGAATGATTGATTGCTCTTCCCCTGTACGGTCCCCAAGCTATCAGATAGACATGTGGGTGGGGGGACTTCCCCACCTGACATAGGATGTCACTATCAGCATCGTATTGGTCACCCTAAGAGAGCTTCCCCTCACTCACCTTAGAAGTTTCCAGTCCTATCTTTCTGTAGTCTTTCTCACCCACCCCCAAAGGCTGCTCTTTGAAGTTTGTTTTCATTCATGTTCACTAGCTATAAAAATCTTTTAAGCAAGGATGAGGCTGGGAAACATCAAAATTTGTTTCCAAACTGAAATCGCCCACATTGGCTCTGCGGCGTCCAATCAGTAACCCTTAGTTTGACTGCTACGAGTTCTGCCTTCAGCCCGTGGACCATTTTATTTGCTCCTCTCTTTCTCACAAGAACCCTTTGAGAGATAGTCTTGTTCATTCCTATTTTGCAAAGGAGGAAATTAGGACTAAAAAAAGCAAAGCCACTCACCCAGGATCACATAGCTCATATGTGCCGCTGCCAGGGCTCACACTGGAGCCTGGCTTGGCCGTCACGTGCTTTTTTTTTTTTTTTTTTTTGTAACTTACCAGCCTCACTACTGCCCCATAATGAAATAAACATGTTCAAAGCAGAGTGTATGAGCTTGGAGAGTGATGCAAAGTGAATTAAGTGAAATAAAGCAAAAAAAAAAATAGAAGGCTTGATCCAATTAATTTTTCTCCCTGCAGCCCTTTTTTTCTCCCCAAGTGGCCTTATGGTGGCCCCAAAAGCTGGCATCAGGTAGCCACCTTAGTGTAAAAACAGTTAAGTCCATATATCACCTCATGAGGAGTTCCTGGCTTGTCAGAATGGGAAGGGGCTGGGTAGTCATCTAATTTAATCCCCTCCCTTTACAAACCTCGAGGAAACCAAAACGTGACAGAAGAATGGGCCAGCCGGGAGTTTGTTCCCCTTGGCCTCCCCCAGAATGCCTGCGCTGCCACCGGGTCCTAAGTGGCCACTCAATAAATGTTGGGCCCTTGATGAATCACCTTCCCCCCCCATATTTGCATTTTCTCTTTATCGGTAATTGGCAGATGAAAGGCTTTGTCCTCCAGTTGAAAGAATTCCAAGCATTTGCTCAAAGTAGGGGAGGAGGTTATTTTGGACCAAAGGGGGAAGGGCTGAGACCCTGGAGCTCCCAGTGTTGGCTAATTGTCCCAGAGACGTGGAGAGTAGGTGAGGGAAGAGAGAAGGTGAAGGTGCTTATCCCAGAGATGTACTTTCTCTTGCAGGAAAACACCAGGCCAGTTGTATTGGAAACATAATAGTGATTTCCTGGACCCTCCTCATCAGTCTTACAAAAGGCCCAGTCAAATCCTGCCTGAGGTACCCCCATCCATTCTTCATTCATCAAAGGTTGGTTGAGCAACTCTGTGCCCAAAGACAGAGAGGATACAGAAAAGAAGATGCAGCTCCCATTGGGACATATCCGGGGCTGGGTGGGATGAGCGACCTGCTTCTCAAGGAAAGGCGGACCCTGGATGGAGCTCTCAGAGACCAGAATCCTGTTAAGAAATTGAACTTGTTCTCATATTCATAGTTCTCCTATTCATATATGATTATCATAGCTCCTGAATTTTTTTTTTTAAAACAGGGTCTTGTGATGGCGGGGCACAGTGGCTCACACCTGTAATCCTAGCACTCTGGGAGGCGGAGGCGGAGGCGGAGGCGGAGGCGGGCGGGTCACTTGAGGTCAGGAGTTCAAAACTAGCTTGGCCATTATGGTGAAAACCTGTCTTTACTAAAAATACAAAAATTTAGCTGTGCTTGGTCATACATGCCTGTAATCCCAGCTACTCAGGGAGGCTGAGACAGGAGAATCGCTCGAATCTGGGAGGCGGAGGTTGCAGTGATCGGAGATCTCACCATTACGCTCCAGGCTGGGCAACAGAGTGAGACTTCACCTCAAAAAAAGAAAAAAAAAAGAAAGGAAGAAACAGGGTTCTGCTCCGCTGCCCAGGATGGAGTGCAGTGACACAATCTAGGCTCACTGAAGCCTCCCTCTGGGCTCAACCAGTGCTCCCACCTTAGCCTCCCAAGTAGCTGAGCTGAGTTTACAGGAGTGCACCACTGGCCCAGCTAATTTTTATATTTTTGGTAGAGATAGGGTTTTGCCATGTTGCCCTGGCTGGTCTCCAACTCCTAAGCTCAAGTGATCCTCCCGCCTGGGCCTCCCAAAGTGCTGGGATTACAAGCATGAGCCACCATGCCTGACCCTGTTTTGTTTTAATTTAAGGATATAAAATCATTCTACATCAGCATGTACAGTTACCGTTTTTTTTTTTTTTTTTTTTAGGAGACTGTTTTACCTTGTTGATCAGGCTGGTTTCAAACTCCTGAGCTCAGGAGAGCCACCTGCCTCAGCCTCCCAAAGTGCTGGGATTACAGGTGTGAGCCGCTGCACCCGGCCTTCTTTTTAATGATTTCATAACATTTCATTGGGCAGATAAATGGTGCAAGAATGATTTAATTAGGTCCCTAACTTTTATATGGTATTCAATTTTTTTCTTTTTTTTTTTTTTTTGTTTGTTTTTTGTTTTTGAGACGGAGTTTTGCTCTTGTTGCCCAGGCTGGAATGCAATGGCATGATCTCCGCTCATTGCAACCTCTGCCTCCCAGGTTCAAGCACTTCTCCTGCCTCAGCCTCCTGAGTAACTGGGATTCCAGGCATGCGCCACCATGCCCTGCTAACTTTGTATTTTTAGTAGAGATAGGGTTTCACCATGTTAGTCAGGCTGGTCTCGAACTCCTGACCTCAGGTGATCCACCTGCCTTGGCCTCCTAAAGTGCTGTGCTGGGATTACAGGCATGAGCCACCGCACCCGGCCCCAGGCTTTTTCTATTACGAACAGAGCTATATGGGATTTCGCTTTGTGCTTGACTGTCAGTAGGATATATATCTGCAAGTGCTCATCCACGTGTCAGATTCCTACCCTATCACCAATTATTTGTCCTTGAGAAGTCTATTTGTAAAATCCGAGCAGGTGGGACAACCTCATATCCAACTGGTATCCCCAGGAGTCTACACAGTGCCATGCTCTTGGCAGGCACTCAGAGAGATTGGTTAAAGGGCTAACACTGCAAGCATTCACACGGGAACCAGATGGCCTCTTCCGGGAAACCTCTGCTGATGTCCTTGGCCCCCTTTCCCCATGGACCCTTCACTCATTCCACAAATGTTTGTGGAAGGTTAATTAGGGGGAGCCTGCATCAAATCAGCCCTTTAGGTATATGTAGCCTGGTAGTGAGTTAAAACAAATTCTAGAAAGCCCTCTAAGGCTGTACTGGCTGATGTGATACACTAGTTACATACAGCTACTTCAATTTAATTAAAATAAAATGTAAAATTCAGCTCCTTGCCGGGCGTGGTGGCTCACGCCTATAATCCAGGCACTTTGGAGGCCAAGGCGGGCAAATCACCTGAGGTCGGGAGTTCAAGACCAGCCTGACCAACATGGTGAAACCCCATCTTTAAAAAACAAAAAAATTCAGCTCCTTAACCCCAGTACCTACATTTGAAGGGGCTAGAAGTGACAGCAACAAATGGTACAGATAGACAATCATTGGCGGAGCGCCTTGTATCACACCTATAATCCCAGCATTTTGGGAGGCTGAGGCAGTTGGATCACCTCAGATCAGGAGTTCAAGACCAGCCTGGCCAACATGGTGAAATCCCCATCTCTATTAAAAATACAAAAATTAAGGACAGGGGCAATGGCTCACACCTATAATCCCACCACTTTGGGAGACCAAGGCGGGTGGATCGAGATCAAGAGATCGAGAGTCAAGAGATCGAGATCATCCTGGTTAACAAGGTGAAACCCCGTCTCTACTAAAAATACAAAACATTAGGTGGGCAGGGTGGTGCGCGCCTGTAGTCCCAGCTACTCGGGAGGCTGAGGCAGGAGACTTGCTTGAACCCAGGAGGCGGAGGTTGCAGTGAGCCGAGATTGTGCCATTGCACTCCAGTCTGGGTAACAACAAGGAAACTCCGTCTCAATAAATAAATAAATAAATTAGCTGGATGTGGTGGTGTGCATTGGTAGTCCCAGCTACTCAGGAGGCTGAGGCAGGAGAATTGCGTGAACTTGGGAGGCGGAGGTTGTAGTGAGCCGAGATTGTGTCATTGCACTCCAGCCGGGGTAAGAGTGAGAGCGAGACTCCGTTTAAAAAAAGGGAGTGGTGGTTCATGCCTGTAATCCCAGCACTTTGGGAGGCTGAAGCTGGAAGATCACGACATCAGGAGTTCAAGATCAGCCTGGCCAACATGGTGAAACCCTGTCTCTACTAAAAATACAAAAATTAGCTGGGCAATGTGGCACGTGCCTGTAATTCCAGCTACTTGGGAGGCCAAAGCAGGAGAATCGCTTGAACCGGGAACCAGGAGGCAGAGGTTGCAGGGAGCCAATATAGCACCACAGCACTCCAGCCTGACTACAGAGCGAGACTCCATCTCAAAAAAAAAAAAAAAAAATACAAAGACCAGCATGGTGGTATGCCTGTAATCCCAGCTACTTGGGAAGCTGAGGCAGGAGAATTGCTTGAACCCAGGGGACGGACATTGCAGTGAGCCAAGATTGCACCTCTGCACTCAAGCCCGGGCGACGGAGGGAGATTCTGTTTCAAAAAAAAAAAGAGAATATCTCTAGCATCTTCCATGCAACAGCCCTGAAGGGAGGCTTAGCAAAGTGGGCAACTGTGTGGGCCCTGGATTCCTATAAGCTCTGGGTTCGAATACTATCATTATTTCATAGCTGTAAAATCTGGCCAAGCAACTTGACCTCTCTTTGAGTCTCAGCCATAAAAGTGGGGAATTACAACCCCTCCCTCATAGAGTTTTGGCAAGGATTCAAAGGTACTGCAAATGAGAGGGGCTTTACACAAGGACATAGGAATATTCTCAAAACTCGGGACTGAAGCCAGGCGCAGTGGCTCATGCCTGTAATCCCAGTACTTTGGGAGACCGAGGCAGGCAGATCACCTGAGCTCAGGAGTTCAAGACCAGCCTGGGCAACATGGTAAAACCCCATCTCTACTAAACATACAAAAATTAGGCAGCCATGGTGGTGCATCCCTGTGGTCCCAGCTACTCAGGAGGCTGATGCAGGAGAATGGCTTGAACCCAGGAGGTGGAGATTGCAGGGAACCGAGATCATGCCACTGCACTCCAGCCTGGGTGACCTCCTGAGACTCTGTCTCCAAAACACAACAAACAAAACAAAACAAGATGCAGAATCCTAAAATAAAACTAAATCGTGCTGACCACTTAGGTAGACCAAAAGGGATATATCTGTATCTACATACATTCTTTTTTTTGAGGATTGGGGGAAAAAGTCTCAAAAGAGGAATAAAAGCAAGGAATGATTAACACATAATGCTGGAAAAGACCACTCAGGAAAGGAATGTAAACAGAGATATTAGTGACTTTCTTAATCTGCCTGTTGGGCATCTGAGACTGTTTTTAAGCATAGTTAAATATTTTTCAAATTTTATTGTATTTATAAAATATTCCACCTTTTTTCTTGTTGTTGAGACTGAGTCTCGCTCTGTTGTCCAGGCTCGGATGCAGTGGTGTGATTTCGGCTCACTGCAAACTCTGCCTCCCAGGTTCAAGCAATTCTCTGCCTCAGCTTCCCGAGTAGCTGTGATTACAGCACCCACCACCACCCCTGGCTAATTTTTGTATTTTTAGTAGACATGGGGTTTCACCATTTTGGCCAGGCTGGTCATGAATTGACCTCGTGATCCGCCCACCTTGGCCTCCCAAAGTGCTGGGATTATAGGCATGAGCCAACGCAATCCGCCTTTTTTCTTTTTTTATTTATTTTTATTTTATTTATTTATTTATTTTTTAAAAGATGGGTTATCACCCTCATGGCCAGGCTGGTCTTGAACTCCTGACCTTAGGTGATCCACCCACCTCGGCCTCCCAAAGTGCTGGGATTACAGGCGTGAGCCACCACGCCCAGCCTTCTTTTTTTTTCTTGAGATGGAGTCAGGATCTGTCACCCAGGCTGGAGCACAGGGACATGATCTTGGCTCACTGCAATCTCCACCTCCCAAGTTCAAGTGATTCTCCTGCCTCAGCCTCCTGGGTTCCAGAGACTGCGGGTGCATGCCACCACACCCAGCTCATTTTCATATTTTTAGCAGAGACAGTGTTTCACTGTGTTGGCCAGGCTGGTCTCGAACTTCTGAGCTTAGGTGATCCACCTGCCTCAGCCTCCCAAAGTCCTGCGATTACAGACATGAGCCATATTTTCTTGTATTATTGTATCACAGAAATATACACACCAGCCAGGTGCTGTGGCTCACCCCTGTAATCCCACCACTTTGGAAAACTGAGGTGGGTGGATCACTTGAGGTCAGGAGTTCAAGACCACCCTGGCCAACATGGTGAAACCCCATCTCTACTAAAAATAAAAAAATTAACCAGGTGTGGTGGCACATGACTGTAATCCCAGCTACTCGGGAGGCTGAGGCAGAAAAATCACTTGAACCTGGGAGGCAGAGGTTGCAATGAGCCATGATCATGACACTACACTCCAGCCTGGGTAACAGAGAAAGACTCCATTTCAAAAAAAAAAAGAGGTGGACGCCTGGTGTCCTCGCAGACGAGGACTCACTCCCCAGGAACGTCAAGACTCCTCCTTGCCCAGGGGAAGGATCCAAGATGGCCGATCGCTAACATCTCGGGATTGCAGCTCGCAGTGAAAGCGCACAGAACTAGAGGGCGCCACACTTTCAGACAAATTCTGGTCGCTCAGGAGCAGAAGATTCCCAGTGGAGGACCCATGCGAGTCGGCACAGCAGTTTCACCAGCACCGGCACAGCGGTTTTGCCGGCAGCTCTCGGAGCTGAGTAGGCGGGGCTGGCTCCCCTTCTGACCCAGGTTTGGAGGAGCCACGCGGGTCCCCAGCGTGACTCCTGAGGCCAGCGCAGTGGTTGTGCCGGCACCTCGGCGCAACAGCTCTTGGCGCAGAGTGAACGGGACTGGTTCCCCTTCTGACCGAGGTTTGGAGCTCCGGGAAGGCAGAGTCGCCTATTACGGATACAAGAAGGAAGCCAGACAGGAGAAGCCTGGGCAGAAAAACACCATCAGTCTTTTTTTTTTTTTTGGGACGGAGTTTCACTCTTGTTACCCAGACTGGAATGCAATGGTGCAATCTTGGCTCACTGCAACCTCCGCCTCCTGGGTTCAGACAATTCTCCTGCCTCAGGCTCCCGAGTAGCTGGGATTACAGGCACGTGCCACCATGCCCAGCTAACTTTCTGTATTTTTAGTACAGACAGGGTTTCACCATGTTGATCATGATGGTCTCGATCTGTTGACCTCATGATCCATCCGCCTCGGCCTCCCAAAGTGCTGGGATTACAGGCTTGAGCCACCGTACCTGGCCTAACACCATCAGTCTTAACGCCGCTGTTCTGGCCCTGGGAACTAACAACTTGGACGTCCACTCAAGAGACCTAATCTGAAAGCCGATAATTTTTTTTTTTTTTAGACGGAGTTTCGCTCTTTTCACCCAGGCTGGAGTGCAATAGCGCGATCTCGGCTCACCACAACATCCGCCTCCTGGGTTCAGGCAATTCTCCTGCCTCAGCCTCCTAAGTAGCTGGGATTACAGGCATGCGCCACCGTGCCCAGCTAATTTTTTGTATCTTTAGTAGAGACGGGGTTTCACCATGTTGACCAGGATGGTCTTGATCTCTTGACCTCGTGATCCACCCGCCTCAGCCTCCCAAAGTGCTGGGACTACAGGCTTGAGCCACCGCGCCCGGCCGAAAGCCGGTAATTT
>CM052656.1:10030717-10065178 GCA_028533165.1 Leontopithecus rosalia | reverse complement strand
TCTTTTTTTTTTTTTTTTTTTTGAGCCTGAGTCTCCCTCTGTTGCCAGGCTGGAGTCCAGTCGTGCAATCTCGGCTCATGGCAACCTCTGCCTCCTGGATTCAAGCGATTCTCCTGCCTCAGCCTCCCGAGTAGCTGGGACTACAGGCTCGTGCCACAGTAGAGACGGGGGTTTCACCATGTTGGCCAGGATGGTCTCAATCTCTTGACTTTGTGATCCATCCACCTGAGCCTCCCACAGTGCTGGGAAATCAGTCGTGAGCCACCGTGCCTAGCCAGGTTTTCTTTAAAGGGAAAATTAGAATGGCCCCATAATTACTCACAAATTGAATCTTTTCTCCCTCAGCTTTATTGCAGTATGATTGACAAAGAAAAACTGTATATATTTAAGATGCATAGCAAGATGTTTTCTTAAAAGTCTACATTCCAAAATTAGTACAAAGTAATTAACATATCCACCTCCTCAGATTATTACAATTTTGGGCGCCTGTGGTGAGAACAATTAAGATCTACTCTCTTAGCAAATTTTAAGTACAATATCCACTACACCAATACAGTGTTAATATAGTCACCATGTTGTTGTACACCAGGCCTCCAGATCTTTGTTTGTTAGTTTGTTTTGAGACAGACTCAAACACTCTCTCTGTCGCCCAGGCTGGAGTGCAGTGGCACAGTCTCAGCTCACTGCAACCTCTGCCTCCAAAGTTCAAGCAAGTCTCCTACCTCAGCCTCCTGAATAGCTGGGATTACAGATGTGTGCCACCACACCAGGCTAATTTTTGTATATTTAGTAGAGACTGGGCTTAGCCATGTTGCCCAGGCTAGTCTCAAACTTCTGACCTCAAGTGATTCGCCTACCTCAGCCTCCCAAATTGCTGGGATTACCAGAGTGAGCCACCGTGCCGAGCCTCAGGTCTCCAAACCTTGTACATCTTAAAACAAAACGTTTGCACCCTTTGACAGAACATCGCCACAGTTTCCCCACCCCACCAGCCCCTGGTAACCGGTACTTTACTCTGTTTCTATGAGTTTGACTTTTTAGATTCCACACATAAGTAAGATCATGGGGTATTTCTCATTCTATGCTTGCTTATTTCTCTTAGCATAATGTCCTCCAGATTCATCCATGTTGTCACAAATGGCACGTTTTCTTTCTTTCCTTTTATTATTTTATGTATTTATTTTATTTTCTGAGACCGAGTCTCGTTCTATTGCCCAGGCCGGCAATCATGACTCACTGCAACCTCTACCTCCCGGGTTCCAGTGATTCTCCTGCCTCAGCCTCCAAAGTAGCTGGGATTACGAGTGTGTGCCACCATGCCCAGCTAATTTTGGTATTTTTAGTAGAGACGGGGTTTCACCATGTTAGCCAGGCTGATCTCAAACTCCTGACCCTCAGGCAATCTGCCTGCCCTGGCCTCCCAAAGTGCTGGGGTTATAGGCGTGAGCCACCATGCCTGGCCCTTTTCAAAATTTATTTATTTATTTATTTATTCTGAGACTGAGTTTCGCCCTGTTGCCCAGGCTAGAGTGTAATGGCACGATCTCAGCTCACTGCAACTCCGGCCTCCTGGGTTCAAGCAATTCTCCTGCCTCAGCCTCCCAAGTAGCTGTGATTACAGGTAAGTTCCACCATGCCCAGCTACTTTTTTGTATTTTTAATAGAGATGGACTTTCACCATGTTGGCTGGGCTGGTCTCTAACTCCTGACCTTGTGATCTGCCTGCCTCACTCAGTCTTCCAAAGTGCTGGGATTACAAGCGTGAGCCACCACACCTGGCTTTTAATTTTGTTTTTATTTATTATTATTATTTTTTTAGATGGAGCCTCAGTCTGTTGCCCAGGCTGGAGTGCAGTGCTGTGATCTCAGCTGACTGCAACCTCCGCCTGCTGGTTTCTAGTGATTCTCCTGCCTCAGTCTCCCAAGTAGCTGGGATTACAGACACATGCCACCATACGTGAATAATTTTTGTATTTTTGTAGAGACGTGGTTTTGGCGTGTTGGCAAGCCTGGTCTCGAATTCCTGACCTCAGGCGATCCACCTGCCTCAGCCTCCCAAAGTGCTGGGATTAGGCTGAGCCACCTTGCCGGCCTAAATTTTTTATGCATACAGGGTCTCTGTGTGTTCTTAGGCTGGTCTTAAACTTCTGGCCTCAAGTGATCCTCCTGCTTTGGCCTCCTAAAGTTATGGGATTCTGGCCAGGTGTGGCGGCTCACACTTGTAATCCCAGCACTTTGGTAGGCCAAGGTGGGCGGATCACCTGAAGTTAGGAGTTAGAGACCACCCTGACCAACATGGAGAAACCCTATCTCTACTAAAAATATAAAAAATTACCTGGTGTGGTGGCATGGACCTGTAATCCCAGCCACTCGGGAGACTGAGGCAGGAGAATCACACGAACCTGGGAGGCGGAAGTTGTAGTGAGTGGAGATCACACCACTGCACTCCAGCCTGGGCCACAGAGCTAGACTCTGTCTCAAAAAAAAAAAAAATGTTCTGGGATTCCAGGAGTCAGCCACCTCGCCTGGCCCTCTTCTTTTTTTAAAGGCTGAATAATATTTTATTGTGTAATATATACCACATTTTCTTTACCCATTTATTTGTTGACAGGCACTTAGGTTGTCCCATAAAATCTTCTTTTTTTTTTTGAGGCTGGAGTGCAGTGGCATGATCTTAGCTCACTGCAACCTCCACCTCCTGGGTTCAGGTGATTCTCCTGCCTCAGCCTCCAGAGCAGCTGGGATTACAGGAACATGACGCCGCACCAAGCTAATTTTTGTATTTTTAGTAGAGATAGGGTTTCTCCATGTTGGTCAGGGTGGTCTCTAACTCCTAACTTCAGGTGATCCGCCCACCTTGGCCTACCAAAGTGCTGGGATTACAGGCGTGAGCCACTGCACCCACCCCTATAAGATATTCTTACTCCCATTTTACAGATGGGGAATCTGAGACAGAGAGACCCAAATAATTAAGTTACTTAGTCAAGGTCACAAAGCTCAGAGGGATAATGTTGAATTTGTTCCTGGGTTACCAAGGACCAAGATGTTAATTAGACCATATAGGTACTCCACAAATATTTTATTCACCCCTTCGTTAAAGATGTATTTTTTAAATCAATTAATTAATCAATCAATCAATTTTAAAGACAGGGTTTCACCATGTTGGTCAGGCTGGTCTTGAACTCCCAACCTCAGGTGATCCACCCACCTTGGCCTCCAAAGTGCTTGGATTACAGGCGTGAGCCACCACGGCTGGCCCCATTAAAGATGTATTAAGCCGTGTGCAGTGGTGGGTGCATGTAGCTCCTCGAGAGACTCAGAAGGGATAATCTCTTGAGCTCAAGAGTTCAAGACCGGCTGGGCACAGTGGCTCATGCCTGTAATCCCAGTACTTTGGAAGGCAAAGGTGGGCAGATCATTTGAGGTCAGAAGTTCGAGACCAGTCTGGCCAACCTGGTGAAACCCCGTCTCTACTAAAAATACAAAAAAATCAGCCAGGCGTGGTGGCATGTGCTGTAATCCCAGCTATTCGGGAGGCTGAGGCAGGGGAAGTGCTTGAACCAGCAGGTTGGAGGTTGCAGTGAGCTGAGATCCCGCCACTGGTGGTAGCCTGGGTGACAGAGCAAGACTCTGTCTCAAAAAAAAAAAAAGTTCAAGACAAGCCTGGGCAACATAGCAAGACCCCATCTCTAAAAAAAAAAAAAAAAAAAAAAGAGGCCGGTTGCTGTGGCTCATGCCTGTAATCCCAGCACTTTGGGAGGCTGAGGTGGGCGGATCACAAAGTCAAGAGATCAAGACCATCCTGGCCAACATGGTGAAACCCCGTCTCTACTAAAAATACAAAAATTAGCTGGGCGTGCTGGCATGTGCCTGTGGTCCCAGCTACTCGGGAGGCTGAGGCGGAAGAATGACTTGAACCCAGGAGGCAGAGGTTGCAGTGAGCCGAGATTGCGCCACTGCACTCCAGCCTGGCGACAGAGCAAGACTCCATCTCAAAAAGAAAAAAAAAGAAAGGCCAGGTATGGTGCCTCATGCCTATAATCCCAATACTTTGGGAGGCCTAGGCAGGAGGACTGCTTGAGCCCAGGAGTTTGAGGCCAAACTGGGCAACATAGAAAGACTCCATCTCTACAGAACTTTTTAAATAAAATTAGCCCAGTGTAGTGGCATGCACCTGTGGTCTCAGCTACTCAGGAGGCTGAGGTGGAAGGTTGGGTGGTTGAGGCTGCAGTGAGCTGTGCACTTCAGCATAGGCAACATAGCCAGATCCTGCCTAAAAAAAGAAAAAAGAAAAAAGCAAATTAACAGGTATTAATCACCTACAACATGCCAGGCAGGATTTTAGTGCAGCAAATGAAACAGACCAAAGTCTGTGCCTTCCCGCAGCTCACATTCTCCTGGAAGAGACACACGTGAGACACTAAGCAACAAATAGAATTACTCTGGCCGGGCTCAGTGGCTCCCGCCTGTAATCCCATAATCCCAGCACTGTGGGAGGCCGAGGCAGACGTGTCACTTGAGGTCAGGAGTTTGAGACCAGCTTGGCCAACATGGAACCCCATCTCTACTAAAAATACAGAATTATTTGTATTGGCACATGTTGGCTGTCCTAGCTACTCTGGAGGCTAAAGCAGGAGAATCTCTCGATCCCTGGAGGCGGAGGTTGCAGTGAGCCGAGATTGTGCCATTACACTCCAGCCTGGGTAACAGAGACACTGTCTCAAAAAAAAAAAAAAAAGGAAATAGAACCTTCCTGGTCTTCTCCTGGGTACTGGGTGTCTAGGATGATGCCCAGAGACTGTCCCAGCTCTCAGAATTTGTCCAGTCGGGGGCCCCTGAGGCCCAGGCAGGCACAGCACCCCCACCCCAGGCGGCCATGATGCAGCGTTGCCCATCTGTGTGCCACCAGGGAAAGGAACACAGGTCTGGAAGAACGGAGCCATTTATGAAGGGGACTGGAAGTTTGGGAAGCGAGACGGCTATGGCACCCTCAGCCTTCCTGATCAACAGACAGGAAAGTACAGGAGAGTCTATTCAGGCTGGTGGAAAGGTGATAAGAAATCGGTAAGCAGGGCTGCCAGCCAGGCTGTGTGTGTGTGTGTGTGTGTGTGTGTGTGTGTGTGTGTGTTTGTGTGTGTGTGTGTGTGTGTAGGGGGAGCTGAGAGAGGCCTGGGAGAAAAGGGAGGGGAGGTCTACCGGGAGGAGGACAAGGTTGTGGTACGTGTGGGAGAAGGAAGGGGTGGGGGAATTGCAAAGTTTCTCAGAACAAAACCCAGGAAACAGGAAGCAAGAGAAGGCCAGGGAGGAGCCCAAGAAACCCTGTGGTTGCAGGAGCCAGCCCGGCTTGTGGGGACGAAGTCTGCTCCACCCTCTTCCCCCTGGTTTCCTGGCTTTCTTTTCCCCGGGCATCTCTTTCTGAGAATCCCCCTTCTGCTGGGCCTGAATAAAAGGGGAGGTAGGAAAAGTGGAAGCAAGAGGGCAGAGGATGAGAGAGCTGGGTCCCAGGGGGCAGAAGTCAGCCAGAGGCGCGTGCTCAGCCCCGAAATACCCAAGCTGGGCACAGAGTCCCTCTACCTATTTCCACAAGTGTGGATCAATCCTCACCATCGGCCCCCAGGACACTAATAATAAACAGTATTGCAACTGAGTAACTACTACTGTGAGGCTGAAACACACAGGTAATAAATACTTCAGTTAACTCTCACAGCAACGGCTCATCATCACGCCCATTTTACCGATAAGCAAACCAGCTTGGAGAGATGAGGTATCTTGTAACCACCCAAGGGGTTCACCCTGCCCGCTGCCTAGACAGAGTTGATTCATCAAGACAGGGGAATTGCAATAAAGAAAGAGTAATTGACACAGAGGTGGCTGTGTGGGAGACCTGAGTCGTATTATTACTCAAATCAGTCTCCTCGAACATTCTGGCAGCAGAGTTTTTAAGGATAACTTGGTGGGTGGGAGGGGAAGACAGTGAACCAGGAGTACTGATTGGTCAAAGATGAAATCTTAGGGAGTCAAAGCTGTCTTCTTGCCCTGAGTCAGTTCCTGGGTGGGGGCCACAAGATCACCTAAGTCACTTTATTGATCTAGGTGGAGCCAGCTGATCATCCAGTCTGCAAAATATCTCCAGCACTGATTTTAGGAGCAGTTTGGGGAGGGTCAGAATCTTGTAGCCTCCAGCTGCATGACTCCTAAACCAAAATTTCTAATCTTGTAGCTAATGTTAATCCTACAAAGGCAATCTAGTCCCCAGGCACGAAGGAGGTCTTTGGGAAAAGGCTGTTACTGTCTTTGTTTAAACTTTAAGTTTCTCCCAAAGTTAATTCAGCTTAAGCTCAAGAATGAACAAGGATAGCTCGGAGGTTAGAAGCAAGATGGAGTCGGTTAAGTTAGGTCTCTTTCGCTGTCTCAGTCATCATTTAGCAAAGGCAGTTTCTTTCCTGGAGTCACACAGCTAGCAAGTAGCCAGGGTTCCATGTTCTCTGCTCCCAAATTTATTGGCTAATAGGAAGAGAAAGTCCCAAATAACCAGCTTGCGTAGAATATGGTGCTAGGAGAGTTGTTTTCATAGGGTGCCCACAGGAGAGTCGTTAAGCCCAGCCTGGGAAATTCGGGGCAGAATGCTAGACACGGTGGCTCACCCTGTAATCCCAGTTCTTTGGGAGGCTGAGGCTGTTGGATCACTTGAGGTCAGGAGTTTGAGACTGGCCTGGTCAACATGGTGAAACCCCGTCTCTACTAAATAAAAATAAAAATAAAAATAATTAGCTGGGGCTCTTTTTCCGGTTGGAACCATGGAGGGTGTAGAGGAGAAGAAGAAGAAGGTTCCTGCTGTGCCGAAAACCCTTAAGAAAAAGCGAAGGAATTTCGCAGAGCTGAAGATCAAGCGCCTGAGAAAGAAGTTTGCCCAAAAGATGCTTCGAAAGGCAAGGAGGAAGCTTATCTATGAAAAAGCGAAGCATTATCACAAGGAATATAGGCAGATGTACAGAACTGAAATTCGAATGGCGAGGATGGCAAAGAAAGCTGGCAACTTCTATGTACCTGCAGAGCCCAAACTGGCGTTTGTCATCAGGACCAGAGGTATCGATGGTGTGAGCCCAAAGGTCCGAAAGGTGTTGCAGCTTCTTCGCCTTCGGCAGATCTTCAGTGGAACCTTTGTGAAGCTCAACAAGGCTTCAGTTAACATGCTGAGGATCGTAGAGCCATATATTGCATGGGGAAACCCAAATCTGAAGTCAGTAAATGAACTAATCTGCAAACGTGGTTATGGCAAAATCAAAAAGAAGCGAATTGCTTTGACAGATAACGCTCTGATTGCTCGATCTCTTGGAAAATATGGCATCATCTGCATGGAGGATCTGATTCATGAGATCTATACTGTTGGAAAACGCTTCAAAGAAGCAAATAACTTCCTGTGGCCCTTCAAATTATCTTCCCCATAGGGCGGAATGAAGAAAAAGACCACCCATTTTGTAGAAGGTGGAGATGCTGGCCACAGGGAGGATCAGATCAACAGGCTTATTAGAAGAATGAACTAAGGTGTCTTCCATGATTATTTTTCTAAGCTGGTCAGTTAATAAACAGTATCTGCTCTCAATTGAAAAAAAAAAATTAGCTGGGCACAGTAGTGCGCACCTGTATTCCCAGCTTGGGAGACAGAGGCATGAGAATTGCTTGAACGTGGGAGGCAGAGGTTGTAGTGAGCTGAGATCATGCCGCTGCATGCCAGCCTGGGCAACAGAGCAAGACTCCATCTCTAAATAAATAATATTATGTAATAATAATAATTAGCTGGACGTGGTGGTGCACATCTGTAGTCCTAACTTCTCGGAAGGCTGAGGCAGGAGGATTATTTGATCCCAGGAGGCTGAAGCTGCAGTGAGCTATGGTGGTGCCACCACACTCCAGCCTGGACAGCAGAGCAAGACTTGTCTCAAAAAGAGGGAATTCAAGGCCGGGTGTGGTCGCTCACACCTGTAATCCAAGCACTTTGGAGGCCAAGGCGGGTGGATGACCTGAGGTCGGGAGTTCAAGACCAGCCTGACCAACATGGTGAAACATGGTCTTTATAAAAAAAAAAAAAAGAAAGAAAGAAAGAGGGAATTCAGGCCAGGCACGGTGATTCACGCCTGTGATCCCAGCATTTTGGGAGGTCAAGGTAGGAAGATCACCCAAGGTCAGGAGTTTAAGACCAGCCTGGCCAACATGGTGAAACCCCGTCTCTACTAAAAATACAAAAAAATCAGCCAGGCGTGGTGGTGGGCGCCTGTAATCCCAGTTACTCAGGAGGCTGAGGCAGGATAATGCTTGAACCTGGGCGGCAGAGGCTGCAGTGAACCGAGATAGCACCACTGCACTCCAACTTGGGTACAGAGTGAGACTCTGTCTCAAAAAACAAAAGAGGGAATTTAGGGCAGGCTTCCTGTAGGAGGTGACACTAAAAGATGTTAGGAATTAGCCAGGAAGAAAAAATGGGGAGGAGGATGGGAGGCAAAAAAATAGGAAAGGAAAGAAGATGTCAAACAGTAGCGTGTGTCTGCCCTGGGGCAGGAGTAAGGAAAAGGGTTGTCGGGGCCCTCAGGCACATGTGGGAAATGAGGATTTTGAGGAGTGGGCTTGGCTCCTCAATCCAGCCTCTGTGGGTATGATCTGCAAAAAGACCTTGTTTCCCTGTGGTTGGACACTAAGTATGGTGTTCTTTTTCTTTTCCTTTTCTTTGAAACAGTCTCTCCCTCTGCTTCCCAGGCTGAAGTGCAATAGTGCAATCTTGGCTCACTGCAACTTCCACTTCCCCAGCTCAAGTGATTCTCCTTCCTCGGCCTCCCAAAAAGCTGGGATTACAGGTGCACACTACCATGCATGGCTGATTTTTGTATTTTTCGGTAAGGATGGGAGTCTCACCATGTTGGGCAGGCTGGTCTCAAACTCCGACCTCAGGTGATGCACCCGCCCCAGTTTCCCCAAGTGCTGGGATTACAGACTTGAGCCACTGAGCCTGGCTATGTATGGTGTTTCTGTTCATTTTTCTGGGTCAAAATAAGAGTGGGATGGGGGCAAGCATAATCTAATGGGCGATTTTTTTTATTTTTATTGATTTTTTAAAAATTTTTATTGAGCAAGACTTGTCTCAAAAAGAGGGAATTCAAGGCCGGGTGTGGTGGCTCACGCCTGTAATCCAAGCACTTTGGAGGCCCAGAGGGTGGATCACCTGAGGTTGGGAGTTCAAGACCAGCCTGACCAACATGGTAAAACCCCGTCCTTATAAAAAAAAAGAAAAGGGCCGGGCGCGGTGGCTCAAGCCTGTAATCCCAGAACTTTGGGAAGCCAAGGCGGGTGGATCACGAGGTCAAGAGATCGAGACCATCCTGGTCAACATGGTGAAACCCCGTCTCTACTAAAAATACAAAAAATTAGCTGGGCATGGTGGTGCGTGCCTGTAGTCCCAGCTACTCGGGAGGCTGAGGCAGGAGAATTGCTTGAATCCAGGAGGCAGAGGTTGTGGTGAGCCGAGATCATGCCATTGCACTCCAGCCTGGGTAACAACAGCCAAACTCCGTCTCAAAAAAAAAAAAAAGGCATGACCCTCTGCTAAGACAGGACCCTCTGCTTGGACATAGGGCTGAGGAAGAAGAAGGAAGAAGCTGGGCTGTGTGGCTTTGGGGTGCCTGGGAAGACGATGGGCTTTCCTGGTGTGGGGGACAGCGCACTAAGCAGGATCATCTTCGTGCTTTCAGGGTTATGGGATCCAGTTTTTCGGACCCAAGCAGTATTATGAGGGTGAGTGGTGTGGCAGCCAGCGCAGCGGGTGGGGCCGCATGTACTACAGCAACGGCGACATCTACGAGGGACAGTGGGAGAACGACAAGCCACACGGGGAGGGCATGCTGCGCCTAAGTGAGTGCCCCGCCCTCAGGGCCCGCCCACCAGACCACGCCCCTGGCAGCGAGCTGGTCACGCCCACCTTGTCCCACAGGGACACGCCACACCCGGCATAGCCCCTTGCATCAGTTGGGACAAGAGAGGAAACGGACCCTATCCTTCCCCTCAGAGAGCTTGTACTTTACTAGGGGAGCCTAACAATAAACACATAACTAAAGAATTTCTTGGGCTCGGCCGGGCGCGGTGGCTCACGCCTGTAATCCCAGCACTTTGGGAGGCCGAGGCGGGTGAATCACGAGGTCAAGAGATCGAGACCATCCTGGTCAACATGGGGGAAACCCCGTCTCTACTAAAAATACAAAAATTAGCTGGGCACGGTGGCGCGTGCCTGTAATCCCAGCTACTCGGGAGGCTGAGGCAGGAGAATTGCTTGAACCCAGGAGGCGGAGGTTGCGGTGAGCCGAGATCACGCCATTGCACTCCAGCCTGGGTAACAAGAGCGAAACGCCGTCTCAACAACAAAAAAATCATTTCTTGGGCTCATCATAATCATAGCCAACACTTACATGTACTGGGCTCATTTAATCCTCACCACAGTCCCATAAGATAGGTGCTTTTAGGCCGGGCGCGGTGGCTCCCGCCTGTAATCCCAGCACTCTGGGAGGCCGAGGCAGGCAGATACCTGAGGTCGGGAGTTCGAGAGCAGCCTGACCAACATGGAGAAACCCCATCTCTACTAAAAAAAAGTACAAAATTAGATGGCTGTGGTGGCACATGCCTGTAGCCCCAGCTACTCAGGGACTGAGGCAGAAGAATCACTTGAATCCGGGAGGCAGAGGTTGTGGTGAGCCAAGATCATGCCATGGTACTCCAGCCTGAACTATAAGAGCGAAACTTCATCTCAAAAAAATAAAAATAAATAATCATAAAGAAATTAAAAAGGTAGGTGCTCTTATCATCCCTTCTTTACAAATGGACTGAGACACGGAGCTGAAGTCACTCGCTCCAGGTCACACCGTCTGGGCTGTGGGGTAAATGTGCTAACATTTCTCCTTAGGAAACAGGAAGGCCTGTTGGGAAATGATGACAGAATTTGGGGCAGGGCCCATTTCACTTGATTTATGGTCAGGGAATGCCTCCCTCAAGAGGGTGCGTTGGGCTTTTGTTTTTGATTTTGAGACCAGGTCTCTCTCTGTCACTTAGGCCGGAGTGCAGTGGCGCGATCTCAGCTCACTGCAACCTCTGACTCCCAGCTTCCAGCAAGTCTCCTGTCTCAGCCTCCCGAGTAAATGGGATTAGAGGCGTGCACCACCATGCCCATCTAATTTTTTTTTTTTTGTATTTTTTTTAGTAGAGACAAGGTTTCATTCACCATGTTGGTCAGGCTGATCTCAAACTCCTGACCTCAAGTGATCCACCTGCCTCAGAATCCCAAAGTGCTGGGATTACAGGTGTGAGCCACAGTGCCTGGCCCAGAGGGTGCATTTGAATATTTGAAAGGAGACCCAAAGGAGGAGAAGTAGCTGAATTTTTTTTTTTTGAGACAGGTCTCACTCTGTCACTCTGGCTGAAGTGCAGTGTGGCACTCTCAGCTCACTGCAGCCTCAATTTCCTGAGCTCAAGCCATCCTCCCCCCTCAGCCTCCTGAGTAGCTGGGACTATAGGTGCACACTGCCATGCCCAGCTAATTTTTAAAAAATTGTTTTTGCAGAGATGGGGGTCTCACTATGTTACTCAGACTAGTATTGATCTGCTGGGTTTATAACCTTCCCACCTTGGCCTCCCAATGTGTTGGAGTTGCACTGAGCTCTATAAGAGCGACCCCTGGGGGTCTAGCCTAGTTTGGTGTACCCCAAACCACAGATCCCTGTCCTTTCCTCAGAGAACGGGAACCGCTACGAGGGCTGCTGGGAGAGGGGCATGAAGAACGGACCGGGGCGTTTCTTCCATCTGGACCACGGACAGCTGTTTGAAGGCTTCTGGGTGGACAATATGGCCAAGTGCGGGACGATGATCGACTTTGGCCATGACGAGGCCCCTGAGCCCACTCAGTTCCCTATTCCTGAGGTGGGCAGGCCTCCCCAGGGCCCTGTGGCCACACCCAGACATAGAGGCCAGCACCCCGAGCCATGTCCAGCCCAGACCTGCCAGGCCCAGCCCAGCCCAGACAGGGAACAGACAAGGTTTTGTTTTCAGTCAGGGCATCCCTATGAAGGAAAGTGGCTCCTGATGATGCCGGCAGCATCCCACGGGGCAGGCAAGGCTGGCAGCCTGGGTCCTCCATGTTCTCCACACCAACCCCTCGCTGTTTCCTTCCAGGTCAAAATCCTAGACCCTGATGGTGTGCTGGCAGAAGCCTTGGCCGTGTTCAGGAAGACAGAGGAAGAAGGAGATTGATGCTGGGTGAGGGGTGGGCATGCCTGCCATGCTCTTCCGTGGCTGAGGCTGCTCCAGGGCCGGGATCAATGCACACATCTCCTGGGGTCTCCAGAAGGCTCGGGGTGGGGGCGCGGGGGAGCAATACCAGAGAGGGCAGTCTTCTTGCCTTCTACGTTCCAGGTGTGGGTTTTGGCTCTTCCTCTTCAAAACCCCTTTCGGCCAGGTGTGGTGGCTCACTCCCGTAATCCCAACACTTTGGGAGGCCAAGGCAGGTGGATCATTTGAGGTCAGGAATTCGAGACCATCCTGGCCAAGATGGTGAAACCCTGTCTCTACTGGTGGCAGGTGCCTGTAATCCCAGCTGCTTGGGAGGCTGAGGCAGGAGAATTGCTTGAACCCAGGAGGCAAAGATTGCAGTGAGCCGAGATCGTGCCATTGCACTCTAGCCTGGGCGAGAGAGTGAGAGTCTGTCTCAGAAAAAACAAAACCCAAAACTGATTTCACTGAAGACCGGTGCATTCCAGTCCCGCCCAGAACCTTCTGTTTGTACCCTGGGCCACATCACTGGGCTGGGCACAGGTTGGAAGGAGGTGGTCTGCTGGCTTCTGAATGCCCTTGAGTAAGGGGGTTGGCCTCGGGCTTCCATTTCACATCTGTCCAGTTGGGCCCTGTCTAGTCCAAGCCCCTCCTAAGCACGATGTGAGGGTTTGAGGAGAGGGCATTGGTACAGTGACTTTCAAATGGCAGCTCCACCATTCCCTTCTCTCCCCTGCAGAGAACACCAACGCTTCAGGAGAAATTCAAGTCCGTGTCACCCAGTCGCTCAGATCAGTGCAGCTCTGGCTGGAGGAGTCAGCAGTGGCTCCGCACGAACCTGGCACCCTCAGAGGGCCCCTCACTCCCCCAAGCACTGGGTGGTTTCTTGCCAATAGGCAGGCCAGTGCTTCTCTCCCAGGCTGGCCCTGGGACCCTCTTGCGGCCTTCGTTTTCTGATCTCATCCTGCAGTGCATAAGAATAAAGAGCCAAGTGGTGTAAGCCCGGGCCTGTGGTGTGAGGATGGGGCATGCAAGGGGGCACAGGAGAGGTTTCAGGTGGGGAAAGACCTTCCCTGGCTGGGCTGCCTAGGCTTAGCTTGGGGAGGAGTAAGGGCAGGTCTTAGGCTGGGTGCACTGGCTCATTCCTGCAATCCCAGAACTTTGGGAGGCCAAGGCAGGAGGATCACTTGAGGCTGGGTTCAAGACCAGCCTAGGCAACATAGCAAGATCCTGACTCTACAGAAATAAATTTTTTTTTTTGAGATGGAATCTCGCTTTGTCATCAGGCATGCAGTGGCGTGATCTTGGCTCACAGCAACATCTGCCTCCTGGGTTCAAGCGATTCTCCTGCCTCAGTCTCCCGAATAGCTAAGACTACAGGTGCATGCCACCACATCCAGCTAATTTTTGTATTTTTAGTAGAGACGAGGTTTCACCATATTGGCCAAGATGATCTTGATCTCTTGACCTCATGATCCGCCTGCCTCGGTCTCCCAAATGGTGGGATTACAGGCATGAGCCACCGCACCTGGCAAACAAAAAAATTTTAAAAATATAAAAGAAAGGAATAGAAAGGGCCAGGTGTGGTGGCTCATGCTTGTAATCCCAGCACTTTGGGAGGCTGAGGTGGGTGGATCACGAGGTCAAGAGATCGAGACCATCCTGGCCAACATGGTGAAACCCCATCTCTACTGAAAATACAAAAATTATCTGGGTGTGGTGGTGCGGGCCCGTAGTCCCAGCTACTTGAGAGGCTGAGGCAGGAGAATCACTTGAACTGGGGATGCAGAGGTTGCAGTGAGCTGACATCTTGTCACTGCACTGCAGCCTGGCAATAGAGTGATGAGACTCCGTCTAAAGAAGAAAAAAAGAAAAGAAAAAGCAAAAGAAATGGCAGGTGCCCTGTGAGATAACCCAAAGGGAACACCTGCATCCTGCCACCAAGATTTGAGATTAAAATTTCCTGACTACTTCTCAACCTAACAGAGGACTCTCAACCTTGAAATCCCATGGAAACTTTACAAAGCTATGGAAGCCCAGGTCCCATGCCCAGAGATTCACATCTAATTCATCTGGGGTGAGGCCTGAGCTTTCAGAAAGTTCCCTAGGGGATTTTTTTTTTTTTTTAGACCAAGTCTGGCTCTGTCGCCCAGGCTGGAGTGCAGTGGCTCAATCGCAGCTCACTGTAACCTTCACCTCCCAGGCTCAAGTTATTCTCCTGCCTCAGCCTCCTGAGTAGCTGGGATTACAGGCATATGCCACCACACCCAGCTAATTTTTGTATCTGCCTGCCTCAGCCTTCCAAAAAGTGCTGGGATTACAGACGTGAGCCAACACGCTCAGCTTTATTTATTTATTTAGAGACAGAGTCTCGCTGTGTCGCCCAGGCTGGAGTGCAGTGGCGTGATCTCGGCTCGCTGCAACCTCCGCCTCCTGGGTTCAAACAATTCTCCTGCCTCAGCCTCCTGAGTAGCTGGGACTACAGGCACCCGCCACCACGCCTGGCTAATTTTTTGTATTTTTAGTAGAGATGGGGTTTCACCGTGTTAGCCAGGATGGTCTCGATCTCCTGACCTCATGGTCTGCCTGCCTTGGCCTCCCACAGGCTGGGATTACAGGCATGAGCCACCACACCCGCCTATTATTTATTTTTTTGAGACAGAGTCTTACTGTCACCCAGGCTAGAGTGCAGTGGCATGATCTTGATTCACTGCAACCTCCATCTTCTGGGTTCAAGCAATTCTCCTGCCTCAGCCTCCTGAGCAGCTGGGATTACAGGCACCTACCACCATGCCCGGCTAATTTTTTTTTCTTTTTCTTTTTCTTTTTTGAGACGGAGTTTCGCTCTTGTTACCCAGGCTGGAGTGCAATGGCGCAATCTCGGCTCACTGAAACTTCTGCCTCCTGGGTTCAAGCAATTCTCCTGCCTCAGCCTCCCGAGTAGCTGGGACTACAGGCGCGCACCACCATGCCCAGCTAATTTTTGTATTTTTGGTAGAGAGGGGTTTTCACCATGTTGACCAGGACGGTCTTGATCTCTTGACCTCGTGATCCGCCTGCCTCAGCCTCCCAAAGTGCTGGGATTACAGGCGTGAGCCACCGTGCCCGGCCTAATTTTTTGTATTTTTAGTAAAGATGGGGTTTCATCGTGTTGGCCAGGCTGGTCTCAAACTCCTGACCTCAGGTGATCCACGTACTTCTGCCTCCCAAAGTGCTGGGGTTATAGGCATGAGCCATCACCCCCCGCCCCCAGGTCATTTTAATGTGGAGCTGGCTCTGGGAATGCCTGATTTACTGGCTGTGTGGCCTTGAGCAAGTGACCTCCGTTGCCCCATCTATAGAATGGGACTCAGGAGAGCTTACAGGAGTCTTCTGAGGCTTTGATAACAGATGTCATCATGAATATCATGGATGGGGGATAATTGTGGATCAGATACCAGGGAAGAGCAGGACAACATTCCTGAAAGAGCAGATGTTCTCTTGCACAATGGGCAGGTGAACTCTGGATTCATACTGCCTGGGTGTGAATCTCGGAACTGTGTGTTCTTGGGAACGTCACCCAAACTCTGTTCTCTAGGTCTCCTCACTAGCAATATGGGGCATTAACAGTACTGGCCACCTGGGGTTACTGTGGTTAGTTACTGTGAGGGTGAGATAAGGTAGTGGTTTTAAATGGGGGGTATGGTTTTGTCCTCCCTGACCCCCACTCTTCCTTGGGGACATTTGGCAATGTCTGACATTTTTGGTGTCACAACTGGCAGGAAGAAGGCTAGGGCTTTGAGTGAGTAAAGGCCAGGGCTGCTTTTAAATGTGGTGCAATGTCACCATGCTACCAAAAAAAAAAAAAAAGCCATTCAGCACTTGTAATGCCCGCTACTCAGGAGGCTGAGGCAGGAGAATCACTTGAACCAGCCTCAAAGGTTGCAGTGAGCCGAGATCGTGCCACTGCACTCCAACCTGGGCAACAGAGCAAGATACCATCTCAAAAAAAAATTGAAGTTGAGAGACCCTGAAATACCATGATTCCAGCTAAGACCTCAGCAAGAAGCACACAGCACATAGTAAAGCCTCAATAAACAGCACTGACCTTACTGAGGTTCTCTCTGACCCCTATGTCATAAGTGGGGTCGCTTCACTCAGAGTGTGGTTCTCAGTCTGTACTTTTGACACTGGAAAGCCCCATCTGGACACCCTAGGATGCAGAATCAATTGTAACTTCCAGATATGGAGCGCTCACTCTATTCCAGGCCCTGTGCTTACAGCTTCGCAGCAAGCTTTCTTTCCTGGGACTCCTCGACAATAGTGAGGTGTCTTGCTATTTATTAGTGCCATTTTAGAGGAGGAAACTGAGGTTCAGGGAGGATCACAAGTCCTCAAGCTAGTACTGTGCCTAAATTTAGATCTAGGTGCTTTTTTTTGAGACGGAGTTTCACTCTTGTTACCCAGGCCGGAGTGCAATGGCACGATCTCAGCTCACCACAACCTCCGCCTCCTGGGTTCAGGCAATTCTCCTGCCTCAGTCTCCTGAGTAGCTGGGAGTACAGGCACACGCCACCATGCCCAGCTAATTTTTTTTTTTTTTTGAGACGGAGTTTCGCTGTTGTTACCCAAACTGGAATGCAATGGCACAATCTCGGCTCACTGCAACCTCCGCCTTCTGGGTTCAAGCAATTCTCCTGCCTCAGCCTCCCAAGTAGCTGGAATTAAAGGCGTGCACCACCATGCCCAGCTAATTTTTGTATTTTTAGTAGAGATGGGGTTTCACCTTGTTGACCAGGATGGTCTTGATCTCTTGAGCTCGTGATCCACCTGCCTCGGCCTCCCAAGGTTCTGGGATTACAGACTTGAGCCACCAGGTGCTCTTTTTTTTTTTTTTTTAATTGTCTCACCAACTGAGCTAACCGGCTGCCCGACAGATCTAGCTGCTCTTAAGGTGCAGAAGAGTGTATATAAAAGGTCACCATTTTTGAAGAAATAGTGGGAAGAGGGTGTGCTTGTTTATGTGTAAAATGTCACTAGATTTGAACACAATAAACTGGCAAAGATGGTTGTCTCTGGGGAGAGTTAGGGACTTGGGAACAGGAGGTAAAGAACAACTTCTTTCTGTTGTGTTTGGAACCAAGTGAATGTATTATGTATTCAAAACGTAAGTAGCACTGCAGTTAAAGACTGTGCTCCCTGCCCGAGTTGCCTGGGTGTGAGACTACCTGGGTGCTTGTTAAAAACAGATTCCAAAGTCACACCCAGACCTACTTGAATCAGAATCCTCCATGGGCTTCGAAACCTGCATTTGACAAGCCAGGCTCATGAGTCTTGAATCGAGGCCAGTGAAGGAAGGAGAACACAAGACAACGGGATCCTAAGCCAGGAATGATTCCAGCTGGATCCTGAGTCTTTGCAGAAGTAGGGAGGCTGCTCTCTTAGAGGAATACACAAAAAATGTCCAGGATGGCCGGGTGCAGTGGCTCACACCTGTAATCCCAGCACTCTGGGAGGCCAAGGTCGGCGGATCACCTGAGATCAGGAGTTGGAAACCAGACTGGCCAACATGGTGAAAGCCCATCTCTACTAAAAGTACAAAAATTGGCCAGGCATAGTGGCTCATGCCTGTAGTCCCAGCTACTCGGGAGTCTGAGGCAGGAGAATCACTTGAACCGGGGAGGTGGAGGTTGCAGTGAGCCAAAATCACACCACTGCACTCCAGCCTGGGTGATAGAGCGAGACTTGGTCTCAAAAAAAAGATGTTCAGGACTTCTCTGGGGAGCAGTGGGGGTTCACACAGGGGTCCCTGCCCTGTCTTACTCGGTACCCTTCAGAAGTGTGGATTAGGTCTGGCACAGTGGCTCATGCCTGTAGCCCCAGCACTTTGAAGCAGGTGGATCCCATGAGGCCAGGAGTTCAAGACTAGCCTGGCCAACATGGTAAAATCTCCATCTCTACCAAAAAATACAAAAATTAGGCAGAGGCAGAAGAATCACTTGAACCTGGGAGGCGGAGTTTGCGGTGAGCCGAGACGGCACCATTGCACTCCAGCCTGGGTGACAAGAGTGAAACTTGTCAAAAAAATATGTGTTTAAATTTTCCCTTTTTGAGGCAGGGTCTCTCTCACCCAGGCTGGAATCCAGTAGTACAATCAAGGCTCAGTGTAGCCTCTACCTCCCAGGCTCAAGTGATCTTCCTGCCTCTGCCTCCTGAGAAGCTGGGATCACAGGTGTATGCCACCACTTCCAGCTAATTTTTGTATTTTTTGTAGAGACAGGGTTTCACCACGTTGCCCAAGCTGCTCTTGAACTTCTGGATTCAAGTCATCCACCTGCCTCAGCCTCCTAAAGTGCTGGGATTACAGGTGTGAGCGTAACCACTTAATATATTAGGTCTCTGAGACAGACACAAGTCTCAAACTCGAAGGCCTAATGAGGCCAAGAAATTCACATGAGTGAAGCTGGCTTGGTGTGAGACAAGAGGGAGTGGTGGAGACTGTGGAAAAAACAGGCCTTGGGAAAGAGGGTGGCTTCAGTGAAGCTGCTACTCATTGTAAGAGCACCTCTGTAAGAAGGTGGCCCCATGCAGTTGGGGCTTCCAACACTTTTTTTTTTTTTGAGACGGAGTATGGCTCTGTTGCTGAGAGAGCAGAGTGCGATGACACGATCTCAGCTCACTGCAACCTCTGCCTCCTGGGTTCAAGGCAGGATTCTCCTGCCTCAGCCTCCCAAGTAGCTGGGATTACAGGCACGTGCCACCATGCCTAGCTAATTTTTGTATTTTTAGTGGAGATGGGGTTTCACCATGTTGTCAAACTGGTCTCGAACTGCCGACCTCAGGTGATCCACCTGCCTCAGATTCCCATAATGCTGGGATTACAGGTGTGAGCCACCACTCCTGGCCCCCCAACATTTCAAGCAAAGCCAGAATCAGCCCAGGTAAGATATTTGTGAGGCTGGGCTCTGAGCCAGACTATTCAGTTTCAAATCCTGGCAATTTATTTAACTTCCACAGGCATGAATTTTGCCTTCTGCAAAATGGAGATAATAATAGTACCCACCATCTAAGGGTACTGAGGGTTAAATGAGTTGATGCACAGTGCTTAGAATAGCAACTGCACATAAGGATTGTGTGTGTGCGTGAGACAGAGTTTCGCTCTTGACACCCAGGCTGGAGTGCAATGGTGTAATCTCAGCTCACTGCAAACTCTGCCTCCCAGGTTCAAGCTATTCTCCTGCCTCAGCCTCCCAAGAAGCTGGGATTACAGGTGTGCACCACCATGCGTGGCTAATTTTTGTATTTTTAGTAGAGAGGGGGTTTCACCATGTTGGTCAGGCTTATTTTGAACTCCTGACCTCAAGTGATCTGCCCACCTCGGCCTCCCCAAGTACTGAGATTACTGTTGTGAGCCACTGCACCCAGCCAATGTTCTTATGTTGTTATTTTTGAGACAGAGTCCCATTCTGTTACTCAGGCTGGAGTGCAATGGCATAATTACTGCTGACTGCAGGGTTGACTTTCCAGGCTCGTGCAGTCCTCCCACCTCAGCTTCTCAACTACCTAGGACCACAGGTGCACCAGCATCATGCCCAGGTAGCCTTTGTGTTTTTCATAGAGATAGGGTCTCATCAGGGCACCCAGCCTGGTCTTGAACACCTGGGATCAAGCAATCCTCCCATCTCAGCCTTCCTGTATTGTGATTACAGGTGTGAGTCACCATGCCCTGTTTATTTTATTATTTTAAATGAATCCTGATAAAAATCTCACTAGATAATATTCCTGCCAAAATGCATAATCTAATAATAAGAAAACATCTGGGCCAGGCATGGTGGCTCATGCCTGTAACGAGGTGGGAGGATTGATCTCTCGAGCCGGGAGTTTGAGAGCAGCCTGGGCAGCAATCAGTCCTTGTCTCTACAAAAGGTGAAAAAAACTTAGCCGGGGCAACATGGCAAAACCCTGTCTCCACAAAAAATATGAAAATTAGCCGTGCACGGTGGTGCATACCTGTAGTCCTAGCTTTTTGGGAGGGGGTAAGAGGATTGCTTGAGCTCTGGAGGTCAAAGCTGTAGTGAGCTGTGATCACGTCATTGTACTCCAGTCTGGGTTACAGAGTAAGACCCTGTCTCTATAATAATACTATTAATTTTTAAAAAGAGAAAGGCTAGCCTAGGCGCTGTGGTTCACAAATGCAATCCCAGCACTTTGGGAGGTCAAGGTGGGAGGATCCCTTGAAGCCAGGAGTTCAAGACCAGCCTGGGCAAGGGAGAGACTCCGTTTCTACAAAAAATACAAACATTATCTAGGTGAGTGGCAGGTGCCTGTATTCCCAGCTACTCGGGAGGCTGAGGTGGAAGGATTGCTTGAGCCTAGGAGGTTGAGGCTGCACTCTAGCCCGGGTGACAGAGCAAGTCCCTGTCGCAAACACCAACAAATAAACAGACAAATAAAAAAGGCTGAGGAATTGCGAAATTAAAGGAGACTAAGGCTGGGCGCAGTGGCTCAAGCCTATAATCCCAGCACTTTGGGAAGCCGAGGCGAGTGGATCACCTGAGGTCAGGAACTCAAGACCAGCCTGGCCAACAGGGTGAAACAACATCTCTGCTAAAAATACAAAAGTTAGCCAGGCATGGTGGCGTACGCCTGTAATCCCAGCTACTTGGGAGGATGAGGCAGGAGAATTACTTGAACCTGGCAGGCGAAGTTTGCAGTGAGCTGAGATCGGGCCACTGGACTCCAGCCTGAGCAACAAAGCAAGACTCTCAAAACATAATCGTAATAGGCTGGGTGCAGTGGCTCATGCCTGTAATCCTAGCACTTCGGGAGGCCGAGGCAGGCAGATCATGACGTCAGGAGATCAAGACGATCCTGGCCAACGTGGTTAAATCCCGTCTCTACTAAAACGCAAAAATTTAGCCAGGTGTGGTGGCATGCGCCTGTAGTCCCAGCTACTCAGGAGGCTGAGGCAGGACAATCACCTGAACCCAAAAGGCGGAGCTTGCAGTGAGCCAAGATCGGGCCACCCCGTACTCCAGCCTGGGCAACAGAGACTCTGTCTCAAAAAAAAACCGAAATAAATAAATAAATAATAAAATAAAAATAATAAAGAAGACTAAGTGACATTGTGATACATAATCCTGAAGTGGAAAAGGTGTTGCTAGAAGGGACATTGCTGGGACATTTGGGAAACTGAACAGCAATGTGTAACCCATAATTGCATCAACGTCAAATTTCCTGGATTTGATCCCTGGATTGTCATTACGTAGGGAAATGTCCTTAGTTTTAGGAGGAAGCATTTATGCATGAAGGACCACAGGGGTAACTACAGCACACGGCTCGGGGCAGACACATCCTCAGTCTGCAGTCTCAGTATCTGTGACTGGCGGCCTGCTAAGTGTCCTTTTCACGGTCTACTTAGTGTCATATTTTCCACATTTTTATGCTTTTTATTGATTTTGCCATTTATGATGGCACAGCTGGCTGCAGTGGCTCATGCCTATAAACCCACTGCTTTGGGAGGCTGAGGGGAGAGAATCACTTGAGCTCAGGAGTTCAAGACCAGCTTGGGCAACATAGCAAGACCCCATCTTGACAAAACTTTTTGTCACTTTTTTTATTTTTTTTTTGAGACGGAGTTTTGCTGTTGTTACCCAGGCTGGAGTGCAATGGCGCGATCTCGGCTCACTGCAACCTCCGCCTCCTGGGTTCAAGCAATTCTCCTGCCTCAGCCTCCTGAGTAGCTGGGATTACAGGCACGCGCCACCAAGCCCAGCTAATTTTTTGTATTTTTAGTAGAGACGGGGTTTCACCATGTTGACCAGGATGGTCTCGATCTCTTGACCTCGTGATCCACCTGCCTCGGCCTCCCAAAGTGCTGGGATTACAGGCGTGAGCCACCATGCCTGGCCCTGTTACTTTTTTTTCACCATAAAGTATTCTCAGGATCAGCAAAATTAAAAAAAAAAAAATTAGCTGGGCATGACTAGGCACAGTGGCTCACACTTGTAATCCCAGCACTCTGGGAGGCCGAGGCAGGTGTATCACCTGAGGTCAGGAGTTCGAGACTAGCCTGGCCAACATAGTGAAACATCACCTCTACTAAAAATATAAACAATTAGCAGGGCGTGGTAGCGTGTGTGTGTAATCCCAGCTACTTGGGAGGCTGAGACAGGAGAATCACTTAAACCTAGGAAGCAGAGGTTGCAGTGAGCTGAGATCGTATCATTGCACTCCAGCCTGGGCAACAAGAATGAAACTCTGTCTCAAAAAAATGAATAAATAGCTGGGCATGGAAGTATGTGCCTGTAGTCTCAGCTACTTGGGAGGTGGCTTGACCAGAGCTCACAGAAGGATCACTTTAGCTCAGGAGTTGATGGTTATAGGGAGCTATCGTCATGCTACTGCACTCCAGCCTGGGTGACAGAGGAAAACCCTGTCTCTAAACTAAAATAGGCTGAAAGCATTGGCTCATGTCTGCAATCCCAGCCTTCGGGCAGGTAACTTGAGGTCAGATGTTCAAGACCAGCCTGGTCAACATGGTGAAACCCCTTCTCTACTAAAAGTACAAAATTTAGCTAGGCATGGTGGCATGCAACTGTGATTCCAGCTTCTCAGGAGGCTGAGGCAGAATAATCACTTGAATCTGGGAAGAGGAGGTTACATGTGAATGGAAAGTGTGCCACTGCTCTCCAACCTGGGCAATATATATAAAATAAGTAAAATAAAGTAGAATAAAGCAAAATTGTCCCCAAGTATAATACTGGAATGTTAATATTCCTCAGTGCAAGAAGGTTATGATGGACACCTATGTGGAGAAAACAGGTGTGTCAGATAAGCTTTGTTTTTTTTCTTTTTTTTGAGAAGGAGTTTCGCTGTTGTTACCCAGGCTGGAGTGCAATGGCGCGATCTCGGCTCACCGCAACCTCAGCCTCCTGGGTTCAAGCAATTCTCCTGCCTCAGCCTCCCGAGTAGCTGGGACTACAGGTGCGCACCACCATGCCCAGCAATTTTTGTATTTTTAGTAGAGACGGGTTTTCACCATGTTGACCAGGATGGTCTCGATCTCTTGACCTCGTGATCCACCCGCCTCGGCCTCCCAAAGCTAGGATTATAGGCGTGAGCCACCACACCTGGCCTTTTTTTTTTTTTTTTTTTTGAGATAGTGTCACTCTGTTGCCCAGGCTGGAATGCAGTGGTGCAACCTCAGCTCACTGCAACCTCTGCCTCCCAGGTTCAAGCCATTCTTCTGCCTCAGCCTCCCAAGTAGCTGGGATTACAGGGGCATGCCAGCACACTTGGCTTTGTATTTTTAGTAGAGACAAGGTTTCACCTTGTTGGTCAGGCTGGTCTTGAACTCCTAACCTCAGGTGATCCGCCTGCCTTGGCCTCCCAAAGTGTTGGGATTACAGATGTGAGCCCCTGTGCCTGGCCTATTTTTATTTACTTTTTTGAGATGGAGTTTTACTCTTCCTGCCCAGGCTGGAATGCAATGGTGTGCATCTCAGTTCACTGCAACCTCCGCCTCCTGGTTTTAAGAGATTCTTCTGCCTCAGCCTCCCCCTCCCAAGAAGTTAGGACTACAGGCACGTGCCACCATGCCCAGCTAATTTTGTATTTTTAGTAGAGACAGGGTTTCTCCATGTTGGCCAGGCTGGTCTCAAACTCCTGACCTCACGTGATCCACCCACCATGACCTCCCAAAGTGCTGGGGTTATAGGCGTGAGCCACCGCACCCAGCCCATGGTGACTTTATGGATCATGCCACTGCACTCCAGCCTGGGCAACAAGAGCAAAACTCTGTCTCAGAAAAACAAAAACAAACAAACAACAAGTTTTAAGTCTGCCTAGAGGCTCCCCTAACCAGGCTGAGGCATACCAGTAGCCCAGGCCCAACAAACGCAAGACACAGGAAGCAGGTGTCCTTATGAGTATATTTATGTGTCACACACACGTTCACACTCAACGCTGGACGGGAGAGAGGCTGAGACGGACAGGACAGGAGGCACCCAGGTGGCACCGGCACAGGGGAGGAGAGGGGACAAAGCGAGCCTGTGGCCCCACTTTGGCCCCCCACCGCCTCGTAACAGGAGGTGGACCTGGAGCTGGAAGAACAGGAAGTGCTTATTTCTTAGAGGACAGTTTCAAAGTGCAGAAATTTCTTACAAAAAGCCTCTTCCCTCCACGTTCTGCCCCCTGCTGCAGCTCAGCCCCTTGTACAGGCTGTCCGTGAGGCTGGGGCAGGCCAAGGTCATGGGGAAGGGCTAAGGGCAAAGTGCTGGAAGGGCCCGGACCGCAAGGGCCTAGGCATAGTGGCTGCCGGGCGTCAGGGGGTGGTCCCCTCTGTGATCCAGCTGGTCCTGTAAGCGGGCAAACTCTGCCAGCTCGTTGAGCTCCTGGAACTGTCGGTCCGTCTTATGGCTGACCAGTGAGCGGTAGAAGTGGACGGCGAAGACGATGAAGATCAGGCCGAAGGGCACCATGATGGTGGTGGAGGCAATGGCGGCCGCCTGGCCTGGGGTGATGCCGCTGGTGCTGACGTTGGCGGCTGCACCACCGGCCGGGGGCTTGCTGGTGGGCCTCGGCTGGCCTGGCTGCCTCTTGAGGGGCAAGAACTTGACCCAGCAGAGCAGCACGACCTCAGCCAGGAAGAGCAGCGTGCCGATGACGGTGGAGAAGGCCCAGGCCAGCTCGATGTGGCGGTGCATGCGCTCATGTGGCGACTCCTTGACTGAGTTGAGGTTGTGCACATTGCTCACCGCCTCGATGTTGGGCAGGATGCAGGTGCTGATCATGAGTGCAAACAGGTGCACGGCCACCAGCACTGTGGTGCAGGCGCTGAAGGCGATGAGCAGCCCAGGTGGGTAGTCGTGGTCAGCGTCCAGCTGCACCTCCACCATTGCCACCTGCGGGGAGACAGGCAGGATGAATGCCAGTGGTCCCATCCCACACTGCCACGCTCCAGTCCCGGCTCTCCTCCCTCCAGGCTCTGGGACCCTGGCCAGTCTCTTGGCCTCTCCAAGCCTCAGTTTTCATAGGGCATAGTAAGGCCCATGCACTTGGGGCTGAGAGCAGCAGAAAGTCCTAAAGAAAGCAGGACCCAAGGCCACCCAGATCTGATCCCAGCCCTGGCACTCACTAGCTGTGCAACCCTGGGAAACTCACTTAACCAATCTGAGCCTCGACCTTCTTATCTGTAAAATAGGACTATAATAGTAGTTCATAGGATTTTTTTTTTCCAGAGTCACACTCTTTTGCCCAGTCTGGAGTGCAGTGGTGTGATCTCAGCTGACTGCAACCTCCACCTCCTGGATTCGAGTAATCCTCCTGCCTCAGTCTCCCAAGTATCTGGGACTAGAGGTGTGTGCTAACACACCTGGCTAATTTTTTTGCATTTTTGGTAGAGATGAGGTTTCACCATGCTGGCCAGCCTGGTCTCAAACTCTTGACCTCAGGTGATCCAACCGGCTGCCTCAGCCTCCCTAAGTGCTGGGATTACAGGAGTGAGCCACTGTACCCAGCCAGTTCATAGAATTATTTTAACAATTAACTGAGAGCTGGCACATGGTAACCACCTCCCAAATCACTCCTATTACCACCTGGCCAGGTACTAGACGCCAACTGCAGGCCAGGCACAGTGGCTCACACCCGTAATATCAACACTTTGGAGGCCCAGGTGGGAGGACTGCTTGAAACCAGGAGTTTGAGAGCAGCCCAGGCAACCCCATCTCTACAAAAAAAGTTTTGTATTAGCTGGGGTTGGTGGTGTGTACCTGTAGTTCTAGCTACTTGGGAGTCTGGGGCAGAAGGATCACTGGTACCAGGAGTTTGAAGTGGTAGTGAGCCATGACTGCATCACTGCCCTCCAGTCTGGGCACCAGAGCAAGACCCTGTCTCTAAAAAGAATAAAATGAGGCCGGGCGCGGTGGCTCACGCCTATAATCCCAGCACTTTGGGAGGCCAAGGCGGGTGGATCACGAGGTCAAGAGATTGAGACCATCCTGGTCAACAAGGTGAAACCCCATCTCTCCTAAAAATACAAAAAATTAGCTGGGCATGGTGGTGCATGCCGGTAGTCCCAGCTACTCGGGAGGCTGAGGTAGAAGAACTGCTTGAACCAAGGAGGCGGAGGTTGCGATGAGCTGAGATCACGCCATTGCACTCCAGCCTGGGTAACAAGAGCGAAACTCCGTCTCAAAAAATAAATAAATAAAATAAGGCTGGGTGCAGTGGCTCAGGCCTGTGATTGAAGCACTCTGGGAGATTGAGGCAGGTGGATCAACAGAGGTCAGGAGTTCAAGACCAGCCTGGCTAACATGGTGAAATTCTGTCTCTACTAATAGCACAAAAAATTAACTGGGCATGGTGGCACGTGCCAATAATCCCAGCTACTTAGGAGGCTGAGGCAGGAGAACTGCTTGAACCCAGGAGGTGGAGGTTGTAGTAAGCAGAGATTGTGCCATTGCACTCCAGCCTGGGCAACAGAGCAAGACTCCATCTCAAAAAAAAATAATTTAAAAAAGTTAAAAATTAAATTAAAAACCAACCACCATCAATGGTCAAAATGGTAACTTCTGTTATGCATATTTTACTATGGTTAAAATAAAAGCATAAAAAAAGCAATCACCAGCTACCAGTCCTGTTGGCCCCACATCCTCACATCCAAGCAGAGTCTTCTCCTTCATGCCCTGCGCTGGGGACGTGGAGAGGGGTAGTGGCTGCCCTCCCAGGGCACATCCAGGCCCTTCTGAGAACACAGTGCACGACTTGACAAGTACCGAGCAGGCTTCCCAGAAGCCATGGGCGTAGCCCTGGTGAGGCCTGGGGCCAGGGTGCCCTGGGGCCGTCTCCTCCCCAGCCCCAGGGCTGCCGCACCAGTTGCCCCCAGTTCCTGGAGACCTGTGGACCCGAGGCCACCAGGGGCATGCTCCAGCCCAGACACGCTGCTCCTCACCTGAGCCTTGCAAATCACCCCTATGCAAAGGAGCCAGCTCATCATATCTGGGGAGGGAGCAGCGGGCAGTGGGCACGAAACCAGGTTCAACCCATGAGGGCTGGAGGGAGGGGGGTAGGGAGACGGTGGAATTCCATCAAGGACAGTGACTCTTTATAAAGTGTTTGCTATGTATGTGGCAGGCTCAGAGTGGGAAGCCCAATGCTGAGGTTTCTCCATTAGCCACACACCAGCCTGGCCCCCAGCAGGCAGGGAATTCCTGGCCTCACCCCTCTCAACCCTAGATAGGGGTATGGGCTCCTTCCTTCCCCACCACTCTCCTTTTGCAGCCTGCCTGGCTTGAACCCTGATTCCCCTGCTCTGTATTAGGCTGCATGACTCTGGCAAGCTCTTTCAACTTTCTGTGCTTCTGTTTCCACATCTGTATAACGGGAATAATGGTACAAGCCTCGAAGGCTTCTTGTGAGGATTAAGAGAGTTAATCCACGTAAAATAGGTAGTGTCCAGCATACAACAAACCCTCAATAAAATTGAGCTTTATCACGACCCAGTTTAGGAGCCTCACCCCTAACCCAGACTCTATGACATCCTCCTGGGGCTTCTACCCTCCTGCAGAGGGGCACGTTCAGGCAGAAAGAAGGGCGCCAGGCCAAATTGGCAGACATAACTGCCTGTTCCCGTTCCATAACTGCCTGTTTGCTGGGTCACTTTGGCCAAGACCCTCCTCTCCACCCGTAAAAGCAGGGGAAGCAGCGAGATGAAGGTCACAACCTGGATCTGACTTGGGGTCGGACACCTTTGAGAATCTGAAGATGGTGAACACTCTCCTTAAAACAGGCGAGTATCATTTATTCATAGGACTTTTCTGACAATTTCAACGGGGTCTGCAGGCTTTTGCCTAAGAATGCCCATAACGGACGACGGTATGTACTTTTCAGTCCAGGCGTTTACAAAACATTTCAAGCTCATATAAATTTGGGGCAGCGCCATCAGGATTTCTACCATGTTTAAGATCTTTGATGGCCTAAAGCCAGCCCTGAGAATTCTGAGTCCATGTGGATGAGGGTGTCGCAGCACATGTGGGTGCTGGACACAAGAGGTGGAGTGGGCCACCAGGGCATGGCAGGTGGAGGGCCACATCCTGCAGCTCACTGGTCTCTGTCCCCCGGCCTGCCCTCCCCTGGAAGAGGGGGAGCCCCCTCCAGCAGTCAGTGTCTCCTGCCACCTCCCCACCCCCAGCACTTCCTCTTCCTGCTCTGGCCTGCCGCCCCAGAACCTGAAACCCGAGACAAGACAAGCAGAGGCGGCAGTGGCTGAGCTGCCCCAGGTCCACTGCTACTGATCCACTCACTGGAAATGCCTGGAGCCTTTGGTGGCACAGACCCTGAGCTGGCTGCCGCGGGGATGCACGTGGGGCCTGTACACAGGTCTATAGTCCCACTCTGCTCCCTAGTTGGTGCCTCACCTGTGCCCCAGCAACCCCCAAGGAAGTGTCTCTCTCCCAAGGTGCAGCTGTTAGGACCACAGAGCACACCAAACAGCTGGCTGCAAACTGGCTCCTCCAGTTACAAAGCTGGTGACCTTGGATAAGGATCTCAACCTCTCTGTGCCAGTTTCCACATCTATACAGGCTGGGCACAGTGGCTCATGCCTGTAATCCCAACACTCTGGGAGGCTGAGGCAGGCAGATCACTTGAGGTCAGGAGTTCGAAACCAGCCTGGCCAACAAGGGTGAAACCCCGCCTCTACCAAAAATATGAAAAAATTAGCCGAGTATGGTGGCACACACCTCAGCTACTCAGGAGGCTGAGGCATGAAAATTGCTTGAGTCCAGGAGGTTGCAGTGAGCGGAGATCGTGCCACTGCACTCCAGCCTGGATGACAGAGTGAGACTCTGTCTCAAAAAAAAAATTAGCTGGGAGTGGTGGTGGGCACCTGTAATCCCAGCTACTTGGGAGGCTGAGACAGGAGAATCACCTGAACCTGGGAAGCAGAGGTTGCAGTGAGCCAAGATAGCACCACTGTACTCCAGTCTGGGAGACAGATTCTTTTTTTTTTTTCTTCTTAAAAGAGGATCCTATGAGTTACTAATACCATTTTTCTTCTTTTATAAATGAGAAAACTGAGGCTCGAGGTCAGCTGTGCAAAGGGTTACTCGGCTGTGGCATCGGAACCCAAGTCCACTTGACTCCACAGCCAGGGTATGACAGGGCAAGGGAGCACCTCCCTCACATGCTGACGGAGACTACGTGTAGTTTTCACATGTAGATGTTTAGCACAGGGCCAGCTACAGCAGCTCAATACATCTTAGTTAAAAAGAAAAACACAGAAACTAGGCACACACCTATAACCCAGCACTTTGGGGAGCCGAGGTAGAAGGATCACCTGAGGCCAGGAATTGAAGATCACCCAGGGCAACATAGTGAAACCTCATCTCTACAAAACCAAAAAATTAGCTGGGTGTACTGGGATTTGCACCCAAGTTCAGATTCCAAGATAAAAAGAAAAAATATTTAAAAAGAAAAATTAGGCCGGGCACAGTGGCTCAAGCCTGTAATCCCAGCACTTTGGGAGGCCAAGGTGGGTGGATCACGAGGTCAACAGATTGAGACCATCCTGGTCAACATGGTGAAACCCTGTCTCTACTAAAAATACAAAAAATCAGCTGGGCATGGTGGCGCACCCCTGTAATCCCAGCTACTCAGGAGGCTGAGGCAGGAGAATTGCCTGAACCCAGGAGGCGGAGGTTGCAGTGAGCCGAGATTGCGCCATTGCACTCCAGCCTGGGTAACAAGAGCGAAACTCCGTCTCAAAAAAAAAAAAAAGAAAGAAAAATTAGCTGGGTGTAGTGGGTACACCTGTAGTCCCAGCTACTCAGGAGGTTGAGGTGAGGGAATCCCTTGAGCCCAGGAGATTGAGGCTGCAATGAGCCTGATTGTGCTATTGTACTCCAGCCTGGGCAACAAAGTGAGATTCTCTCTCTCTCTCTGTCTCACACACACACACACACAAATGCACACAGAAAAAAATATTAGCTGGGTATAGTGGGCATGCCTGTCACCCCAGCTACCTTTTTTTTTTTTTTTTAGACAGAGTCTCACTCTGTCGCCCAGGCTGGGGTGCAGTGGTGTAATCTTGGCTCACTGCAACCTCCGCCTCCTGGGTTCAAGCGATTCTCCTACCATAGCCTCCTGAGTTGCGGGGACTACAGGCGCCTGCCACCACACCCAGCTAATTTTTGTATTTTTAGTAGAAATGGGAGTTTCACCATGTTGGCCAGGCTGGTCTCAAACTCCCAACCTCAGATGATCTCCCTGACTCAGCCTCCCAACGTGCTGGGATTACAGGTGTGAGCCACCATGCCCAGCCAATCTCAGCTACTTGAGAGGCTGAGGTAGGAGGATCCCTTGAGCCCAGGGGTTTGAGGCTGCAGTAAGCTCTGAACGCACTACTGCATTTCACTGAGGGCAACAGAGCAAGACTCTCTATCTCTTAAAAAAAAAAGGGGGAGTGAAGAAAAGACAAGACAAAAAGAGAAAAACACAGAGCTTGAGGTGGAAGAGAAAGTGTGGCTGGATACCCTCGGCTCAGGCTGGAGAGAGGGACCCCACATGTCCACCTTCCAACCCTGACTCTGGGCCTCGCTTGCTGTACAGAGGCAGCCCCAGCTCCAAACCCCAGCCACAAAGAGGATGTGTACCCAAAGCCACACCTGGCCTGATGGCCACCTCCAGAGGACAGAGACCACCACATTCCACACCACTTGTCACACCCGCAGGCTCCAGGGCCAGAAAGCAGTGCAGCTGTTGGGACACGCATGGCCAGGAGACACCAACACTTGCTAGCCCGCCCTGAGGTTTTTGTGGGCTGGGGAGAGGGGAGAGGCTGGGCTCTCCAAGGAAGAGGAAGGGACCTGCTGCCCTGCTCTGGAAGAAACCCCATCACCCTCACTGGACCTTACGATTCCTGGAACTCCGGCCACATAGGCAGGCTGTATGTGCCCACATTTGGGACCAAGTTCAATGTCACCGGGTTCAGCGGGGCGTGTAAAAGAATGATTCAAAGTGAGGAGAAAGGGACGGTTGGCATGTGTCACGAAGCTCGATGACAATTTCACAAGAATAAAAGCCACTACTTTTTCCAGGATACTTCCTGCTCCGGAAATCTCCCCCTGGGTGAGGAGGGTGAAGGCCGGGGGCCCTGCAGACCTGGCAGCTGGCTGCCAGGGCCCCAGCTGAGCCCCAGTGAGATTGGATCAGATCAGATCGCATGCAGCTTCACAAGGTAAATATAGCCCGTCAGCCCAAAATAAACAGCCCCTGGCCAGCGGCTGGCTGTCTGAACCTGGCGAGGCGAACCCTAAAGGGACAGGAAAGGCGAGAGACCCACATCACCACCTCACGCCGGTCCAGGGATCCCCCCATTGGGGGTTTGGCTATCAAACCTTAGCAAGGGCCAAGAAGAGGGTTACGTAACTGAGAAGGGCAGGGCCTGGCTGGCCCTGGCAGACTGTACCAGGCGTTGGCCCACCTCACCCAAGTGCCAGTCATCTCTCCCGGCTCCTGCTGGGCTCCATGGAGACCCTGGGCACCTGGCGCCTGCAAGTCCAGATCCCTCCGAGGCAGCCCTCCCATGCCGGGCCTGACCTCAGCCCCCACAGCCTTCCTGCCCCCAGCCTAGTTATTTTCTTGTCCACCCTTTTAGGAGGGTGGATGGCTGACGCCTGGAACATGAGGTCACTTAGCTGCAATCATGCAGGGTCTCCCGGAGCTGTCTGAGCCTGCCCGCCCCACCTCAACTGCAAACCATATCTTAAGAGGGGATTGAGGCCCAGTGTGCAGTGGTTTACACAGTCTTGACCATGACAGTCCAGGCTCCAAATATTTCCTAAATAGACACACGCATTTATAACAGAAACAAAAGTTTCACCAAACATTTAGCCTCAAAGCATGCCAACAATAAGGCCTATTCTTGCAAGAGGGAATGCATGCTGCTACTTTGTTTCATTTCATCCTTATCTCATTCTAAAAAGGACCAACAGCTTCCTACCAAAGTTATCAAAAGAAAGAAACAACAAAGGTACTTGTTGCAACTTACTAAATTTGTCACAAGCCATGAAAAGGTTGAACTGGCACACAGGGTAGGGGAACACAGGCCTAGACTTTCTCTCAACTGGCTTTTTTTTTTTTTTTTTGAGACGGAGTCTTGCTCTGTTGCCCAGGCTGGAATGCAACAGCACAATCTCAGCTCACTGCAACCTTCACCTCCTGGATTCAAGAAATTCTGCCTCAGCCTCCCAAGAAGCTGGGATTACAAGTGTTTGCCACCATGTCTGGCTAATTTTGGTATTTTTATAGAGATGGGGTTTCTCCATGTTCATCAGGCTGTTCTCGAACCCTTGACCTCAGGCGATCCACCACCTCCGCCTCCCAACATGCTGAGATTACAGGTGTGAGCCACTGTGTCTGGCCTCAACTGGCTAATTCTTCTTTGAGGCAGGGTTTCACTCTGTTGCTCAGGCGAGGGTGCAGTTGGGTGATCACAGCTCACTGCAACCTCAACTTCTCAGGTTCAGTGATCCTCCCATCTTGGCCTCCCAAATAGCTGGGTTACAGGCACATACCACCATGCCTGGCAAATTTTTATTTCGTTTAATTTTGAGACGGAGTTTCACTCTTGTTTCCCAGGCTGGAGTGAAATGGTGCTATCTCGGCTCACTGCAACCTCCAATCTCCCGGGTTCAAGTGATTCTCCTGCCTCAGTCTCCCAAGTAGCTGGGATTACAGGCGCCTGCCTCCGCACTTGGCTAATTTTTTTGTATTTTTAGTAGAAATAGAGTTCACCATTTTGGCCAGGCTGGTTTTGAACTCCTGACCTCAGGTGATCCACTGGCCTCGGCTTCCCAAAGTGCAAGTATTACAGGCACAAGCCATTGCATCTGGCCAATTTTTAAATTTTTTGTGGAGACAAGGTCTCACTATGTTGCCCAGGCTGGTCTCAAACTCCTGGGCTCAAGCAATCCTCTTGCCTCCACCTCCCAAAGTGCTGGGATTACAGGCATGAACCACCACACCCATCCCATCTGGCTAAATTATTTTTAAATTTTATCCTCATGTCACTGCTGTTCCCTGGGCTTCCAGGTGAGCTCTGCAGTTATTGGCTCATTCAGAGAACAGTTACTGAGAACTCACCATGTGCCTAGAAGACTTTGTGGTCCTGCTGGAGACAAAGCAGGGAATAAGTCAGCAAGATTCCTAGCCCGGAAAGGGGAGATGGAGGGAGCGTGATGGGTGCTAAACACCTAAGCAAGTAATTTATTTTTACTTTTATTTATTTATTTGAGACAGATTCTCACTGTCATCCAGGCTGGAGTGCAATGGTGCAACCTTGGCTCACTGCAACCTCCATCTCCTGGGTTCAAGCAATTCTCCTATCTCAGCCTCTCAAGTAGCTGGGATTACAGGCGCCTGCCACCACACCTGGCTAATTCTTGTATTTTTAGCACAGATGGTGTTTCACCATGTTGGCCAGGCTGGTCTCAAACTGTTGGCCTCAAGTGATCCATCTGTCTTGGCCTCCTAAAGTTCTGAGATTACAGGTGTGAGCCACCATGCCTGGGTGCAAATAAATATTTTTAGACAGTTATAAATGCCTTCAATCAATGCATTCCCCAGGCTGGGCGCGGTGGCTCATGCCTGTAATCCCAGCACTTTGGGAGGCATAGGCGGGTGGATCACGAGGTCAAGAGATTGAGATCATCCTGGTCAACATGGTGAAACCCTGTCTCTACTAAAAATACAAAACTTTTACACTGCTGGTGGGAGTGTAAATTAGTTCAACCATTGTGGAAGACAGTGTGGCGATTCCTCAAGGACCTAGAAATAGAAATTCCATTTGACCCAACAATCCCATTACTATCTGTATATCCAAAGAACTATAAATCGTTCTACTATAAGGACACATGCACACGAATGTTCATTGCAGCACTGTTTACAATAACAAAGACCTGGAATCAACCCAAATGCCCATCGATGATAGACTGGACAGGGAAAATGTGGCACATATACACCATGGAATATTATGCAGCCATCAAAACCGATGAGTTTGTGTTTTTTGTAGGGACATGGATGAACCTGGAGAACATCATTCTCAGCAAACGGACACAAGAATAGAAAATCAAATACCGCATGTTCTCACTCATAGGCGGGTGTTGAACAATGAGAACACAT
>CM052656.1:10014700-10030217 GCA_028533165.1 Leontopithecus rosalia | reverse complement strand
GCTGGAGTGCAATGGCGTGATCTCGGCTCACCGCAACCTCCGCCTCCTGGGTTCAGGCAATTCTCCTGCCTCAGCCTCCCGAGTAGCTGGGATTACAGGCACGTGCCACCATGCCCAGCTAATTTTTTGTATTTTTAGTAGAGATAGGGTTTCACCATGTTGACCAGGATGGTCTCGATCTCTTGACCTCGTGATCCAGCCGCCTCGGCCTCCCAAAGTGCTGGGATTACAGGTGTGAGCCACCGCGCCCGGCTCACTCTGCTATTTCTTTGTTCTTCCAGCATCTAGCGCTGGGCCTCCATAAAAGGTGGCTGCAGGAGTTTAAAAAGGTAAGGACTAGCCTAGGGTATTTCAGCCCCGGGTGTCCAAAGTGTCCAGCAGATAATCGTACGTGATTCCTTGGGACTTGGAAGATCATATTAGAACTTTTTTTTTTTTTTGAGATGGAGTTTCGCTCTTGTTACCCAGGCTGGAGTGCAATGGTGCGATCTCGGCTCACCACAACCTCTGCCTCCTGGGTTCAGGCAATTCTCCTGCCTCAGCCTCCTGAGTAGCTGGGATTACAGGCACGCGCCACCATGTCCAGCTAATTTTTTTGTATTTTTAGTAGAGACAGGGTTTCACCATGTTGACCAGGATGGTCCTGATCTCTTGACCTCGTGATCCACCCGCCTCGGCCTCCCAAAGTGCTGGGATTACAGGCGTGAGCCACGGCGCCTGGCCCTAGAGCTGCTTATGATATTCATTGATTTACCTCCTCCTTCCCACTGTTCTATTTTTATATATGTTTATAACATGATTTATTAGAATGCACATATCATTTATAGACATACAAACACTGAGGCTAGTGCTAATTTTTGTTTTTAAGAGCTGGGAGTCGTGCTTTGTTGCCCAGGCTGGAGTGCAGTGGTGCAATCATAGCTCACTACAGCCTTGAACTCCTAGGTTCAAGTGATCTTTCTGCCTCAGCCTCCTAAGTAGCTAGGACTACAGCCCTGGACCACTATGCTGGCTATGTAGTCCTAGGGGAGGTGGAGTTTGCAGTCAGCCAAGATCGCACCATTGCACCCCAACCCGGGTGACAGAGTGACTCTGTCTCAAAAAAAAAAAAAAAAAAAAGATGAGCACATTGGCTGACACCTGTAATCCCAACACTTTGGGATTACTTTGAGGATACTATGTTGCCCAGGCTGGCCTTAAACTCCTGGGCTCGAGCGAGCCTCCTACCTGGGCCTCCCAAAATGCTGGGATTACTTACAGACATGAGCTACCATGCCCTGCCTGATCCTGACTCATTTAAAAAAAAAGTTTGGGACTGGCACAGTGGTTCACACCTGTAATCAATGCACTTTGGGAGGCTGAGGCGGACAGACCACCTGAGGTCGAGAGTTCAAGACCAGCCTGACCAACATGGAGAAACCCCATCTCTACTAAAATACAAAATTAGTCGGGCATGGTGGTGCATGCCTGTAATCCCAGCTACTCAAGAGGCTAAGACAGGAGAATTGCTTGAACCCAGGAGGTGGAGGTTATGGTGAACTGAGATCACTACTCCAGCCTGGGCAGCAAGAGCAAAACTGTCTCAAAAAAAGTTTAGTTTAGGGCCGCGCGCGGTGGCTCACACCTATAATCCCAGCACTTTGGGAGGCCAAGGCGGGTGGATCACGAGGTCAAGAGATCAAGACTATCCTGGTCAACATGGTGAAACCCGGTCTGTACAAAAAAAAAAAAAAAAAAATTAGCTGGGCATGGTGGCGCATGCCTGTAATCCCAGCTACTCAGGAGGCTGAGGCAGGAGAATCGCCTGAACCTAGGAGGCGGAGATTGCGGTGAGCCGAGATCATACCATTGCACTCCAGCCTGGGTAACAAGAGCAAAACTCCATCTCAAAAAAAAAAAAAAAGTTTGGCTTAGATCAGGGGTCACCAAACTAGAGTCTGTAGTTTTTGTAAATAAGTTTTACTGGCACACAGCCATGCCCCCCACTCACCTATTATCTGTGCTGCTTTCCAGCTACAAAGGCAGAGTTGAGCAGTTACCACTGAGACCCCATGGCTCCTTTATACAAAAGCCAGCTGACCCCTGGATGACATCAATGATCCCCAAGGAAGCCTATCAAATAACAGTCCCACAAGATTCTCCTCTGAAGAAAAGTCTGTGGTCTTAGCAGTCTGAGATGTTCCTTCCAGAGGGCATATTAAAGAACTCTTAGACACATCATCAGAAGGCCAGGCGCGGTGGCTCACGCCTATAATCCCAGCACTTTGGGAGGCCAAGGCAGGTGGATCACGAGGTCAAGAGATCGAGACCATCCTGGTCAACATGGTGAAAACCTGTCTCTACTAAAAATACAAAAAAATTAGCTGGGCATAATGGCACATGTCTGTGGTCCCAGCTACTTGGGAAGCTGAGGCAGGAGAATCGCTTGAATCCAGGAGGCGGAGGTTGGGGTAAGCCGAGATCGTGCCATTGCACTCCAGCCTACAAGAGCGAAACTCCGTCTCAAAAAAAAAAAAAAAAAAGAAACATCATCAGAGAGAAATCTGCTGTCTATGCTGATTTTTATTTATTATTTGTTTTTGAGATAGGTCTCACTCTGTCACCCAGACTGGAGTGAAGTGGCACCATTACAGCTCACTGCAGCCTCAACCTTCTGGGCTCAAGTGATCCTCCTGCCTCAGCCTCCCAAGTACTTGGGACCACAGGCATCTGCCACCATGCCTGGCTATTTATTATTAGTAGTAGTATTTGTAGAGATGGGGTCTCACTATGCTGCCCAGGCTGGTCTCCAACTCCTAGGCTCCAGTTATCCTCCTACCTCAGCCTCTCAAAGTGCTGGGATTACAGGTGGGCGTGAGTCACTGCACCTGATCTGCTGTCTATGTTTAAACTTTATATTCAGTCTTATTTCTCAACAGGAACTTTCCCCTTCACCCTCAGCCCATACTGATTACCACAGGGCTGTCTTAGACGCCTGCTCAGAGTTATCCTTCATCAGCCAGGGACCCAGCAACCAGTAGGGTTCAACACTGCTCTTAGTCAGAATCCCCAAAATATGCCACAGGCACTTGTGAAATTTTACAAAGGAAGCATCCTCCCCTTGGGGACACAGCAAAATTCCATTTCTCCATAGCCTGGTGTGCAAATCCAGCACGCAGAATCTTGCGTCTGGAAGATTTCAAAAGCCCAGTATACAACCTGCATGGGTGGTGGAAATGAGAGGGTGGTAGGGTGGAAATGGCTCCCAGCCAGACAGACAAAAGCATGAATTCTACTAGCTGGGGAACCTTAACCTCTAGAAGCTGTAGTTTTCCTGTTTACAGCACATACTTTTAAGAGCTACGGTGAGGATTAAGTAAGAATGAAAGAAAAGCATTCGGGCTCATGCCTGGCACAACAGGGTTTCCATAAACAGTAACCACCACGACTGCCACCATCGTAGAATTCATCATGTAACTCCTGTCTAGAACCTTCAGTGGCTCCCTGTTGCCTATCCAAGAGTTCAAAGTTCCCAAACAGCCAATCAAGGCCCTCCATCACCTTGCCGGGCTAGATTCACATTCTCTACTACTTCCAACACACCGTCAACCCCAAACACAGCCCCTGTACCTTTCCCCTAGGCCCTGTCATTTCTTATTTTTAACTGTTCCTGCCATTTCCCTTGACTTGATGGCTCTTTCTTAAGCCCTAACTCCACCACCCTCAAGGCTCGGGAAGAGACAGATTCTTCTGACTCAGTTAACACTGAGCAGCCCTAACGCCAGGAGAAAAAGGGTGAGCAAGTTTCTGGGATACTTGGGTCAGGTACGTTGCAAATATTACCTCAGTGAATCCTCATACCAATGAGGTTGGTACTATTACTCCATTTTATTTTTAAAATTATTTAATTTTTTTTTTAAGACAGAGTTTCACTGTCACCCAAGCTGGAGTGCAGTGGCATGCTCTCGGCTCACTGCAACCTCCACCACCTCCCTGGTTCAAGCAGTTCCCCTGCCTCAGCCTCTCGAGCAGCCAGGATCATAGGCGCACACCACCATGCCTGGCTACTTCATTTTTAAGATGAGGAAACTGAGGCCCAGAAGGGTTAAATGACTTGCTCAAGGTCTTGCCTTTATAAGGGACAGAGCTGGGATTTGTTTTTTAATAAAGAGATGGGTCTCGCTATGTCGCCCAGGCTGGAGTACAGCGGCTATTCCCAGGCACGATCCCAATCCTGATCAGCACCAGAGTTTGACCAGCTCCTTTTCTGACCTGGGCTGGTTCACCCCTCCGTAGGCAACCTGGTGGTCCCCCGCACTCAGTTCACCATATTGATGCCAGACTTAGTGTGGACACCCAATCGGCATAGTGCACGACAGCCCAGAACTCCTGGGCTCAAGCGATCCTCCCACCTCAGCCACCCGAGTAGCTAGGACTACAGGCACGTGCCACCGTGCCCGGCTAGAGCTGGGATTTGAACCAAGCTGTCTTGCTCAAGTGTCTGTTCTGATCTTGTTCTGCTTTAGCCTCTCCACTGTTCCCCTCCACTCTGATGCTTCCTCTCCCACAGCAACGGCACTACACCACAGCCACAGGGCTCTGCAGCTTCCCAGCCAGGTGACCCTGGGCAAATCTTTCCTCTCAACGACCACCTGTACCCACTGTAAGGTTAGCCAAGAAAAAGGAGAGTAGACCCAAAGTCAGGAAAACAAGTTTTTTTTTTTCTTTGCGATGGAGTCTTGCTCTTGTTGCCCAGGCTGGAGGGCAAGGGCGCAACCTTGGCTCACCACAATCTCTGCCTCCTGGGTTCAAGCAATTCTCCTGCCTCCTGAGTACCTGGGATTATAGGTATGTGCTACCAAGCTCGGCTGATTTTTGTATTTTCAGTAGAGACGGGGTTTCTCCATGTTGGTCAGGCTGAACTCCCAACCTCATGTGATCCTCCTGCCTCAGCCTCCCAAAGGGCTGGGATTATGACGTGAGCCACTGCACCAGCTGCAAGCAAGTTATATTAACCTGGCAGGCTGCCCTGTAACAATCAAGGAGGCAGTCCCGAGCTTACAAAATGAGGGGTTTATATGGGGTGAGAGAGGCATAAAGGAGTTTCAGGACTGAGATAATCTATCAGCTTGTAACAGGCACGGAGATAGTTTGTCAACTTGTGACAGACGTACACTACATCATCCAGTGACTTTTGTGGAGGCAGTTCTAAAAAAAACAGGATTTTACAGGTATGTGTAAAAGAGGAATTTACAAGTATGGAAACAAACATTAGCTTTCCCGGTCCTTCCCCAGCTGCCCAGATGGCTGTACTCACGCTTTGCTTAATTGTAGCGCCTGGATAGGAGTTCAGGAATGCAGCTGCAGAGCAATCGGGGAGCAGGGTCAGCTTGTGTGGAGGGGGTTTTCTGAGGCAGCTTGTCCCTAACACCCACCTGGTTGTAGGAAGATCACACAAGATGCTGTATGGGACACTGTCTAGTCTATTGCAAGAGCCTAATCAACAAGAGCAATAATAACTACTATCAGTGATCAGTTTTAGGAATAGTGATAGCAATTTCTTGCTCATTTCCATGGTCCCTGAACTCTAAACATGTCACAGAGGCTCAGTGTCTTAGGATTTGAGTCCTTCCTTCCAACTCATTTTCACAGAAATCACAGGCAACTTCTGAACCAGCTCTAGAACCTGGGAACAGAAGGGTGCTGGCAGGCAGAGAACTGAGGAGGCAGATAATCCAAAAATAATTGATCCCAGGTCGTGGAAAGCATTTTGTTTACAGCAGCAGACTGACCTTCCCAATTATCTTCTGCTTAGGCTAATGTTACCGCCTACCTTCCCCGGAAGACGAGGTCACCACATGTACTTGCTGCCAGACCTGCAGGGGATGGGGTCAGGCTGAGGCTGGCTGCCTCTCGATGAAGTGTAAACTGAGGCACAGAGGGCCTGAATCAAAGCCCACAAGAGTATACTCAGCTCAAGGAACTGGACAGGATGCTGATTCTATGCTATATCGAAAGCCTCTTGCTTTGTTTCTCTTGTTAGTTTGGAGGATGGTGTGCGATGTTCCTAGAAATTCCATCTGCAGCAAGAATCTTGTCTGCAGATCAGAGAGGGTCCCCAGGCAAGGGTGCAGCATCAGACCCTGAAAATTCCTCAATGTTTCATGGGCCCAGTCTGGCCTCATAATGAATCTTCATGCAAGTCCATGGGACAGCAGGATATCTGCCATCTCCGTACGCATAAGAAAACTGGCATCATAAACAAAAGAAAACTGGCTTCAAAGGGGTAAAGCCACTTGCCTGAGGTCCCCCACTGCCCATCCCCAGCACTTCATGGCCACCTGGCCAGGCCCTTCTACCCATGAAGTAGGGAATCTCTCAATTCTCTCCAGACTTTGTGGAAGACCCTCCCTCAATCTCACCTGGTGACCCTACCCCCTTGGCGATCAAAGGTCAAGTCAGCTTCTCTGACTTTCCAGGTCTCTGGGAAGGAAGCCCTCTGGGGGCAGGAAGTTGGTTGTGCTGACTCATAGGCCAAGGGAGAGTAATCCAGGAACTCGTCACTCTGTTACCATGGCATTGGGGCAACTGGCACCCCCTTCTTTCTGAAGCTCACTTACAGGCTAGGCGTCTAAGGTGGGGTGGGATATGGCAGGACCCCCATCCTGCACCCAATCCCATCTCTCCTATAGATTTCCAGCTTCCTGGTACATCCAGTTACCCTCTTATAACTGTGGAATGGAGAGTGTCATGGGGTTCCATCCTTCCCTGCCTGCAGAACTTTGGGGATTCCATCAGCAGAATCCCTAGGAAGCCTTCTCCACCCAGACAGGGGAAAATAAAAAGTCCCCAAGAGACAGACTGGGTAGGCCTAGGCCCACTCCATGCCATTGGCTGCCCCAGTCTCCTGACTTCCCCACACTGTTTTTAGCAAGAGGAAGGAGATCACACTTGACCATGAGGCCTTCGGGAGGAAGAGAGGACTTGAGAAGGCAGGAAAGTGTCATTCATCTGGTTCTCACCCCTCAGGAGTGAGAGGCGGCCTGGGGCAGTTCTAAACTCATGACAAGAAAAGGGGGAACCATTATCTTAAACCTGGAGTGCTGCAGGGAAAGGCTCACAACTGGTAGCTCCCTCCCTGTGCAATTATGTTCCTTTGGCTTAAAAGAAACTCTTTTGTCCTGTTTCTCATTTTCTAGGGCTGTCCTAACATGTCCGTGGCTGGACATCTATCAGAGTTCCTATAGACGGCAATGGGTACAAGTGCCTAGCAAGTTCTGAATGCCAGCAGACCCGAGTTCAAATCCCGCTCCCCAGGACTGGCTATGTGGTCTTGGGAAAGACCTTTGACAAAATCACCACAGAGGGTTGCTGAGGAGTAAGACCCGGAGTTAAAGCACCCAGCAGAATGAGTGTTTAGCAAATGCCAGGTCTTTTCAGAGATTCTCCAGGCACAAGGCAGAACCTGGTCTCAGGATTTGAAACTAACAGCAGAATTCTGTCCTATCTAAACTAAAAACGTGAGTGCTGTCCCTTTATACAAACACACTCCCTGATTTCCTCTCAGGGGCTGCTCCCTCAGTTTAATTCTCAAAGTCAGAGAAACTTGTGAGTAGCAGCCTTCTTGGACAGATTCAGGAAATGAGGCCCAGAGAGGGAGAGTGAGCTGCCTGAGGTCACAAAGGCAGCTAGCAGGCGAGCAGCAGCGAGGGCTGCTTCCCACTCCCCATCTCCCTGCCCAGCGTGCTCTGGGCCTCTAAAAAATTCAGGCTCTGCTGCAAGGCAAAGCAGGGAGAGTCCCAGACACACTCCCTTCCCAAGAAAACACGAAGGGTGCAGCCACTCCCTGCCTCAAGGCCAAGGGCTTAGCTCACTTGTGGCGGGGGCAGGAGTGCTCTGGTCTACCCAACTGGGGGGCGGGGAGGCAGAATCCATTCACACAGGCTGATATCACCGAAAGTAATTACGTAGTTATTATATAGTGACCTGCGCCAGAGAAATACCAAGATGCTAAGCCTGAAGGTATCCCCAGAGCCACTTCTCAGGCCCATCCACGCCCTCACCCACCTCACACCTCAGAGGCCTCGCACTCCAGCTCCTTGGGATGTGGGGGAAGGAAAGCATGACTAGCTTCTAGATCAAGGAGCCCATTGGGCCGGGCCCGGTGGCTCACACCTGTAATCCCAGCACTTTGAGAGACCGAGGCAGGCAGATCACGAGGTCAAGAGTTCAAGACCAGTCTGGCCGACATGGTGAAACCCCGTCTCCACGAAGAATATAAAAATTAGCCGGACGTGGTGGCACCTGCCTGTAATCCCAGCTACTCGGGAGGCTGAGGCAGGAAAATTGCTTGAACCCGGGCGGCAGAGGTTGTAGTGAGCCGACATCGTGCCACTGAACTCTAGCCTGGGCGACAGTGCAACACTCCGTCTCGGAAAAAAAGAAAGAGCCCATTCAACGGGAACACGTCCCTCCCTCCTCCCCCACATGCAGTGACTCAGTGGCAAGTTTCTGGAGAAAAAAACTGACGGTGGGGACTGGTTGTCAAACCCCCAGGCTGAGGCTCTCGGAAAATGCGGTGGAAAAGGGGTGTCAGGAAATCCCCTCTACGAGGTGATAAAAGAACACGGCCAATATCTTGCAGCCGCAGGTGTGGGGGTACGGGGGAGGTCTTTCTCTTCGTCCCCACCTCCTGACGCCCCCAGATGGGTTCGAGCCTTTGAGTCCTGACTTTCCCCTCTGCACACACGTGGGGCGGGTTCTTAGAGCTAACTTCGGGATGCATCTACCACTCTGGCTGGGGCAGATGTGGCCATGTGCAGGCACCCGAGTCCCCCAAGCCGGGACTCCGGCATGGCTGGTCAGCACCCCAGAACGGAGTCACTTGGCGCCCACCTGTGCTCACAGCCAGCGCCTCTGCCCCCCGCGCAGCGCGCACCGCGGCTTCTCCCGGCTCTTCCCTTCACCCGGCCCGCCCGGCCCGCCCAGCCCGCTCCCCAGCGGGCCCCGTCGGGGCTGCGGGCGGGAGCGGCGGGGACAGCAGAGGGGGGAGGGTAGGGCGGCCAGCTCACCATGGCGAAGCCGGAGAGCAGCGCCGAGGTCCGGCTGGAGGCTTTGAGCTTGGCGCGGCTCAAGTAGAGCTTGCGCCAGGACAGCGCCTGCATGGAGTGCTCGTTGAGGCTCATCACCTCGGAGTAACTCTGGCCGATCCAGTCCGGGTAGGTGAGGGCGGGCGGCGGCGGAGGGGACCCCGGGGGCTCCCCGTCCCCGCTGCGGCGGCGGCTCCGGCGGCTGCCGCTGGTGGTGCTGCCGCCGCTCGGGGGAAGCTCTGGGCTGCTGCGGCTCGGGGGCGGGGCGGGCTCCGGATGCATGGAGCACGCCGCCGAGGCGCGGGCCGGCCCGGGCGCCGCCTGCCCCCCACGCGGGCCCGGCCTCACCCGGCCGGCCGCACAGGACGAGGACGAGGTCGAAGGAGTGCCCGGTGCCCCAGCTCGCAGGCCCACGGCGCCGCTGGCAAGAGCCCCCCGGCGGCAGCGACCCGAGCCTGCGTGCGGGCGGCGTCCCGGATCCCCGGGGCCGGGACCCCGGCGCGCGCCGCGATTGGCCGCCGCCCCAGACTGTTTTGCATGCTCCCCGCCCACCTGGGGCCCTGCCCACGGAGAGGTGGGCGGGATTGTGGGCGTCACGTGACCCGCCCGCTCCGACGGCACCGCCCACGGTCCCTGGCGCGCCGCCGCCCCCGCCTCTTCCTGGAAGCGCCTGGCTGTCCCGGGACTTGCTCTGCTCCCGCTCCGGCTCCTGGCGCCGCCCCTCTCCGCAGCTGCTCCCGTGGCCCTGCCCCCGGAGCGCGGACTTCTTGGTCGGGCCGCCTGAGGTCACCCCTGGGCGCCTCCTGAGGCCCGTGTCCCCTTTGGAACAAGTTGGTTCAAGGTCTGTAGGAAAAGAGCGGGCCGAGGTCTAGAGTTTACTTGGCGCTCACTGCGTGCCAACGCTGGTCTAGGTGCTGAGGCTGGGTAGGGTCGTGAACGAGATGGACAAAATCCTGTGCCCTCTTGGAGCCTGCGTTCTGGAGGGGAAGACACACAAACACCAATGAGCCCATTTCATAATAGTTTAGAAAGTGAAAGTGTAGAAAAAATAAAGCGGCCGGGCGAGGTGGTTCACGCCTTTATCCCAGCACTTTGGGAGGCCGACGCGGGTGGATCACCTGAGATCAGGAGTTCAAGACAAGCCTGGCCAACATAGTGAAACCCCCTCTCTACTAAAAATACAAAAATTAGCTGGGCGTGGTGGCGGGCGCCTGTAATCCAGCTGCTCGGGAGGCTGAGGCAGGAGCCTCAGCCTGGACCTGGGAGACGGGGGTTGCGGTGAGCCGAGGTCGCGCCGAGCCAAGGTCGCGCCATTACACTCCAGCCTTAGCCTGGGGTGAAGAGAGTGAAACTCCGTCCCCAAAATAAATAAATATAAAGCAGGCTAAAGGAAGTGAATACTACGGGAGCTGAAATTTTAATTTTAAAATACACAGATCCAGGGCAGGGAGCTTCTTTCTTCTTCCTTCCTTCCTTTCTTTCATGGTCGGGATTTTTTGGTCTCTTGACCACCTTGTTCACCTGTGTTCACCAGCATCTGATATGTACTGGGGTGACAAGTTGCTGATATTTTTTGAACCAGTGAATCCTCAAACCCATTCAGCAGGTGTCTTCTGAGCAACTATTAAGTGCTATGTTGAGGGATTCCAGGAAAATGATAACCTTCATGGAATCTTATATATCAGTGGGAGATGGAGAAGGACAGGAAATAAAGGTCACACCTTTCTGACTTAGCTCACATTTTAGCTGAGACCAGAGCCCGCCATGCAAACAGACAGTATTTAGCTTTCCAGGGTGGCGAAAGAACTGCTCATGCCAAGACACTGAAGCAGGGATATTTGGCTGTTGGAGCATCGGAAGGACAATTTTGGGGAGCAGAGGTGAGGTAGGGGTGTGTGCAGGGACTGTGCTAGGGAATATCTCCAAGGAGAGCAGCTCCGGAACAGGGACCTTTACTGTCAGCTTCATAGCTCCATCCTCAGCATCTGGAATATTCCTCGGCACACAGTCGGTGCTCTAATTTTTTGTTGAGTGAATAAATATGGGAGAGGCAGGAATGAGTGACAAGCATGTGACATTGCAGGTCAGCGAGGTGAAACTTAACTCTTCTCGCCACTAGGAGGCGTGCCCCCACCCAACCGTTAGAAGATGAAAACTTCCACCCCAAAAAAGTCTCTGGCTCCCCCAGAGGATTTTATTGGCGTTTTTGAAATGAAGATGGGGGTGGGGCACGGTGGTTCACACCTGTAATCTCAGCCCTTCTGGAGACTGAGGCGTGCGCATCACAAGGTCAGGAGTTCAAGACCAGCCTGGCCAACATTGTGAAACCCCTGTCTCTACTAGAAAAATACAAAAATTAGCCAGGCATGGGGTGGCGCGTGCCTGTACATCCAGCTACTTGGGAGGCTGAAGCAGGATTATTGCTTGAACCCAGGAGGCAGAGGTTGCAGTGGGCCGAGATTGTGCCACTGCACTCCAGCCTGGGTAACAAGAGCGAAACTCCGTCTCAAAAAAAAAAAAAAGAAAAGAAAAGAAAGGAACACAAGGAGCCTGGAGTGATTTGGGGTGGGGTCTTCAGCCAGCCAAGGAAGCTGAGTTCTAATGGGCTCAGCAGGGGCTGCAAGGATGTTCACATGAGATTAGAACATCATGCAGACTTTGGAGCTAGGCACTCTCGGATTTAAATCCCAGTTTTGTCAGTCTGTAATTGTGCCACTTTGGGCAACCACCCCAGCCTCTCTGAGCCCCATCTGTCAAAGGGGAATATTGATGGGACTTGGCAGAAGAGCTTGTTATGAGTGTTCCGCGAAAGAACAGTTGTTGGCAATTAGCACAGGGCTTAGTAAATGGTGGTTCCAATCTTCCCTCTCGTGGGCTGTGCTGTGCTCAGAGAGAGGATTGCCTCCTTCCAGATTGAATGAATTGGCCGATCTGCCAGTCTTTAGCAAAGGTAGTGTATCTGTGAAAATCTGACCAGGATAAACAGATACCAGACTAGGAGAATTTATCCCAAGAATTGCTCCAGGGGTAATGCAAGAATTATGGGAAAAGGCAGGCAGGGGAGGGGAAGCCCCCAGGTTAGCCCCTGGGGGAGGGCTGCCACCACCCCTGGGGTTGGAGGGGGTGGTGTTTCTGGTACCCAAGAGGGACGGGAGTCCCCAGGTAGAAGCCAGAGCCACAGTGGGCCTATTTGGTGGGAGGTGGAGCTGGAGATCCCACCTGAGGCAGAGGGGCAGGAACACCCTGGATTCCCCTGTCTTACCACCAGGCTCCTCCCACCCACCAGGCTCCTGTCACTGCCTCCAAGATGGTCCATTTGTGCAGGAAGCCAGATGATTGATGGGTTGGCCTCCCTGTGATCTGGAGCAAAGCAGGAGAAAGGCAAGGGAGGGGTCTGAGGGCAAAGAAGCGCAGGTCCAACACTGGGGAGTAGGTTTCCATCCATTCTCTCTGGAGCCCAAATTCCCCATCTAGAAAATGGGGATGATGATAGCACCTAGTTATACACTAGCTGACTGCCTACAACAGGGTAACGCATGTAAGCAGGTGAGCCCAGAGGCCAGCACACAGTAGGTAGTACCCCGTAGATGTCATGAACAACCTAGTTAGCTGTTTTCTGCTGAGAGGATGAAAGGCGGTAACAGGGCGAGGTGCAGTGGCTCACTCCTGTAATCCCAGCACTTTGGGAGGCTGAGGTGAGAGGATCGCTTGAGTCCAGGAGTTCGAGACCAGTCTGGGCAACATGGTAAAACCCTGTCTCTAGGCTGGGCATGGTGGCTCACACCTGTAATCCCAGCACTTTGGGAGGCCGAGGTGGGCAGATCACAAGGTCACGAGTTCAAGACCAGCCTGGCCAAGATAGTGAAACCCTGTCTCTACTAAAAACACAAAAAAATTAGCCAGGCATGGTGGCACGTGCCTGTAGTCCCAAGTACTCGGGAGGCTGAGGCAGAATAATCATCTGAACCCAGGAGGCAGAGGTTGCAGTGAGCCAAGATGGCACCATTGCACTCCAGCCTGGGCAACAGAGTGAGACTCCGTCTCAAAAAAGAAAAAAGAAGAAGGGGGAGAGAGAGAAGAAAAGAGAAAAAGAAAGAGAAAGAAGGAAAGAAAAGAAGCAAGAGAAAGAAAGAAAGACAAAGAAAGACAGACAAACAGAGAAAGAGAAGAGCTAACAGGACAGGACCTGGGAATAAATTCAAGGTACCAGAGCAGAGCTAGGGCTGGTGATATTTTTGTCTTGGAGACGTGTCCATCTGTCCTCCCTCCATTCTAAGCTGGTGAGTCTGTCAGTCTCCTTTTAGAAATCCTGAGTCAGGGCCGCTCTGACCAAGTTCAGGGTGGCTCAAAGTTTGGCCTCTGTGCTCCCTCAAAAGGATTTCAAATCCACTCGATGTTGAGTTGGTTTCTCTGCCTCTCGCCTTTGCCAAAGTTCCCTTGCCCCCTCCAGCCTGGGGCTGAGCCTCTTCCAGGATCTCTCTTTGTATAATTAAAAAGAAAAATAGAACAGCTGATGTTGCCAAACATGTATTTAAAGTGACACCCTGAGTTCAAGGAGTGGAAAATAAAAACGTTTAAGGTTTAGATTAAAAGTCTCCATGCTCAGCTGTCTCCTGACCCTGGTATTTCTCCACAGCCCGGCTGCCTTTAATCCCCTGCCCTGGCTCGTAAAAGCCCTTTAGACTGAGGGCATTTATTTCACAGAGAACAGTTCCAGCCTAATCACATAAAAACACCTGCATCCTGGGAACAGCCTGTCAAAGGCCGTGTGCTCTGTGAGGCCCCGGAGAAGCTGGAGAAATCCGGAGTGCTGATCACCCTAGGAGTCATGCTCCAGTCACTTTCGTAGACTGTCCCCTTCCCCCACAACATCCAATTCATCAATAAGCCCAGTCAGTTCTAGCCCCTAGCATTTTCTTGGGATCTGAGCTCTGCTATCCAGCGGCCCCTTCCACTGGGGCTGCCATGCTTGCCCGCCCACACATCTGCAGTTATCCGCCTGGGCTTCTGCTTCCGCTGATCCCACTAAAGCCATTCCGTAACAGCAACCAGAAATAGCTTTTTGAAACATAAATCTGACATGTCCTTTCTCTGCTTATATTAGTTTCCCATTGCTGCTATAAGAAATTATCATAAATTTTAGTGACTTAAAACAACACAAATTCACCAGCCAGGGTGGCTCACGCCCACCTATAATCCCAGCACTGTGGGAGGCTGAGGTAGGGGGAATCACCCGAGGTCAGGATTTCTAGACCAGCCTGGCCAACATGGCAAAAACTTGTCTTTACAACCCCAAAATACAAAACTTAGCTAGGTGTAGTGGGGTGCACCAGCTACTCGCGATGCTGAGGCAGAAGACTTGCTTGAACCTGGGAGGCAGAGGTTACAGTGAGCCAAGATTATGCCCCTGCACTCCAGCCTGGGTGACAGAGTGAGACTCTGTCTCGAAAACAAAACAAAGGCTGGGCGAGGTGGTTCACACCTGTGATCCCAGCATTTTGGGAGGCGGAGGCAGGTGGATCATGAACTCAGTAGTTTAAGACCAGCCTGACCAATATGTTGAAACACTGTCTCTACTAAAAATACAAAAATTAGCTGGGTGTGGTGGTGCACACCTGTAGTCCCAGCTACTTGGGAGACAGAGGTTGTAGTGAGCTGAGATTGCATCCCTGCACTCCAGCCTGGGCAACAGAGCGGGACTCCATCTCAAAAACAAAACAAAACAAAACACAAATTTGCCAGGCACAGTGGCTCATGCCTGTAATCTCAGCACTTTGGGAGACCGAGGCAGGTGGATAACATGAGGTCAGGAGACCAGCCTGACTAACATGGTAAAACCCAGTCTCTACTAAAAATACAAAAATTAGCTGGGCTTGGTGGCGGGCACCTGTAATCCCAGCTATTCAGGAGGCTGAGGCAGGAGAATCGATGGAACCTGGGAGGTGGAGGCTGCAGTGAGCCAAGATCACACCACTGCACTCCAGCCTAGGTAACAGAGTGAGACCCCCATCTATAAAACAAACAACAACAACAAAAACCAAACACAAATTTTTTTTTTTTGAGATGGAGTTTCGCTCTTGTTACCCAGGATGGAGTGCAATGGCGTGATCTCGGCTCACCGCAACCTCCGCCTCCTGGGTTCAGGAAATTCTCCTGCCTCAGCCTCCTGAGTAGCTGGGATTACAGGCACGCACCACCATGCCCAGCTAATTTTTTGTATCTTTAGTAGAGTCGGGGTTTCACCATGTTGACCAGGATGGTCTCGATCTCTTGACCTCGTGATCCACCGGCCTCGGCCTCCCAAAGTGCTGGGATTACAGACGTGAGCCACCGCGCCCGGCCCCAAACACAAATTTATTATCTTACAGTTCTAGAGGTCAGAAGTCCAAAACAAAGGCCGGGCGCGGTGGCTCAAGCCTGTAATCCCAGCACTTTGGGAGGCCAAGGCG
>CM052656.1:9998215-10014200 GCA_028533165.1 Leontopithecus rosalia | reverse complement strand
GGGGCCTGGAGTGGGGGGTCCTCCCTGTGCCTCCTGGGGGCTGGTATAGGGGGTCCTCTCTGTGCCTGGCGTTCAGCCCTCTGGGAACATCACAGCTGAATATGAAGCCCAGAACCCCGCTGCAAGCTGGTTTTGAGGGGTTGGCTTTTCTTGTGACCAGCCAGTCGGCTGCTTAACCCGTCTCAGAAGGCAGGAACCCGGGCCAGGCCAGTTTCTCAAGACCCTCTGTCCACTGCTGGTCCTGAGACCCTCGCTCAGTTAAGTCAGGGGTGAGTTTGGGTCAGAGGCCCCAGCTGGCCAGGGCCAGCACTCACCCTGGGGAGCCTTGAGGACACATCTCATGTCCCCAGTGAGCCATGCACGCTGCCCTCCTGGCCCTGTGGCCTACCATGGCTCTGAGCCACTCTGGCTGCGTGTCCCCAGAGTGCCCGCTCACCGTGTTTCAAGTTGTCCTTCCACTCGCCCGCATAGTAGTCGCCATTCACAGCGTACACCTGGTGCCGCAGGCCGTTCTTCTGGGCCTTCCGGTCCCACCCCTTCCACAGGGGCTCCGACCTTTTCAGGTACTTAGAGACTGGCATGGTGGCTGCTTCTGCAAGGCTGGAGGGTGCTGGAGAGGGATTAGGGACATCAGGGCTCAGCGTGCCTGTGTATTGCCAGTATCCTGAGCTCAAGTAGGGTGACTCGTGTGTTCTGAGTCCCCGGGCAGGTGACCATCCCTTGGTGGGGTCCTTGAGTGCTGGATGGACCTTTGGCTGGCCCCTCCCTTGCCTTTCCTGGGGCCCCCTCCCAGGGGGTCTGATGGCACAATCGCTTAGGAATCCAGGGAGACCAGTAGAGCAGGAGGGTTTGTGATGGCTTCAAGGAGGAGCTGTGCCCGCTGGGTTGGGGGGTCACATGCATAATATATACATTTTTCGTATCTTCTAAATATTTATTTATATTTACTTTTTTCTCATTTAATTAATGTATTTATTTTGAGATGGAGTTTTGCTCTTGTTGCCCAGGCTGGAGTGCAATGGCACAATCTTGGCTCATTGCAACCTCCACCTCCTGGGTTCAAGTGATTCTCCTGCCTCAGCCTCCCAAGTAGCTGGGATTACAGGCGCCCGCCACCATGCCTGGTTAATTTTTGTATTTTTAATAGAGATGGGGTTTTACCATGTTGGCCAGGCTGGTCTCGAACTCCTAACCTTGTGATCTGCCTGCCTTGGCTTTCCAAAATGCTGGATTACAGGCATGAACCACCGTGCCTGGTCTTACTTAATTATTTTTTGAGACGGAATCTCACTTTGTCTCCCAGGCTAGGGTACAGTGGCACCATCTCGGCTCACTGCAAACTCTGCCTCCTGGGTTCAAGCGATTCTCATGCCTCAGCCTCCCGAGTAGCTGGGATTACAGGTGCCCAACACCATGCTCACCTAATTTTTGTATTTTTAGTAGAGACGGGTTTCACCATGTTGGCCAGGCTGGTCTCGAACTCCTGACCTCAAATGATCCACCCACCTCAGCATCTCCAGGTGCTGGTATTACAGGCATGAGCCAGTGAGCCAAATATGAGTCCAAAATATGAACCCAAAATATGGATTCATATTTTGACAATCACACCTACGAGTAGGGAAAATCATTCCAAGTGAAGAAAACAGGCAGCCAAAGCTGAGAGTGGGGAAGCAGCCTCAGGTCCTAAATTCAATACCTTTGGGAATTTTCCCCTTCCATTTCCAAGTATCGCCTGTACTCCTATTAATCTTTATGTGTAAATTAACTGACTTCGCAGAGGTTGCAGTAAGCCGAGATCATGCCACTGCATGCTGGCCCGGATGACAGAGTGAGAACTTCTCTCAAGAAAAAAGTAAAATAAAAATAAATTAACTCACTTTAAAAAATCAACTCATATGTTGAAAAAAGGAGGACAGATGCATGCCTGTCATCCCAGCAATCTGGAAGGCCGAGGAAGGTGGATCACCTGAGGTCAGGAGTTTAAAACCAGCCTGGCCAACATGGTGAAAACTGGTCTACTAAAAATACAAAAATTGGCCATGTGTGGTGGCCCACACCTGCAATCCCAGCTACTCAGGAGGCTGAGACAGGAGAATCGCTTGACCTCGGGAGGATGAGGCTGCAGTGAGCCGAGATTGAACCACTGCACTCCAGCCTGGGCGACAAAGCAAGACCCCATCTCAAAAAAAAAGAAGAGGCCGATCGTGGTGCCTCACGCCTGTAATCCCAGCACTTTGGGAGCTTGAGGTGGGCGGATCACCTGAGGTCAGGAGTTCGAGATTAGCCTGGCCAACATGCTGAAACCCTGCCTCAACTAAAAATACAAAAATTAGGCTGGGCCTGGTGGCTCACGCCTGTAATCCCAGCACTTTGGGAGGCGGAGGCAGGTGGATCACGAGGTCAAGAGATCGAGACCATCCTGGTCAACATGGTAAAATCCCATCTCTACTAAGAATACAAAAAATTAGCTGGGCACGGTGGTGCGTGCCTGTAATCCCAGCTACTCAGGAGGCTGAGGCAGGAGAACTGCCTGAACCCAGGAGGCGAAGGTTGTGGTGAGCCGAGATCGTGCCATTGCACTCCAGCCTGGGTAACAAGAGGGAAACTCCGTCTCCAAAAAAAAAAAAAAAATTATCTGGGCGTGGTGACACATGTCTATAATCCCAGCTGCTTGGGAAACTGAGGCAGGAGAATCACTTGAACCCAGGAGGCGGAGGTTGCAATGAGCCAAGATTGTGCCACTGCACTCCAGCCTGGGCAACAGAATAAAACTCTGTCTCAGTTGGGGACGGGGGAAGAAGAAAAGAGACTTTACATTTTTTCTTTTTTTTTGAGATAGAGTTTCACTCTGTGAACCAGGCTAGAGTGCAATTGTTCGATCTTGGCTCACTGCAACCTCTGCCTCCTGGGTTCAAGTGATTCTCCTGCTTCAGCCTCCTGAGTAGCTGGGACTACAGGCACATGCCACCATGCCTAGCTAGTTTTTTGTATTTTTTGTAGAGACAGGGTTTCACATGTTAGCCAGGATGGTCTCAATCTCCTGACCTCATTATCCACGCTCCTCAGCCTCCCAAAGTGCTGGGATTACAGGTGTGAACCCCCACACCCAGCCTATATATAGTTATTATAAACAGAAAACCAGTAGCAGGTGCCCTAAGGCAATGATAAATATAAAAATAAAAACATTGGAAGAAACAACTTAACTCTTAGCTAGATGCTGTGACTTAGAGTTGGCTGGGCTCCAAGGTCTCTGTTAAAAATAGAGATTAGTGGCCGGGTGAGGTGGCTCATGCCTGTAATCCCAGCGCTTTGGGAGGCTGGGGCGGGCCTCGGTGGATCACAAGGTCATAAGATTGAGACCATCTTGGCTAACATAGTGAAACCCCATCTCTACTAAAAAAAAAGAGATTAGCAAATGTTAATGCCACGTGATCACCAAACTGACTCTCCTTGGCTTGCTCAGAATTGTAAGAGAACTCAGACTCTAATAACTTTCCTATGATGTCATTGGGTGTTACTTCCCACCTCATCAGTGTAACCTACAATCACCCTCCATCCCACGCTTTAGGTAACATAGATTCTACTCCAGAGGAGGCTGTGCTCTTAACACGTGAGCTGTTGACAGGAAATGAAAGTCTGCCCAGGTTGTTCTGGTGCTGAATTACAGACCAGCCTGGCAGCATGGGGCTGATGCCTGCAATCCCAGCATTTTGGGAGGCCGATGCGAGAGGATTGTATGAGTCCAGGAGATGGAGACTAGCCTGGGCAACCATAGTGAGACCTCATCTCTACGAAAAATAAGAAAATTAGGCCGGGTGCGATGGCTCACGCCTATAATCCCAGCACTTTGGGAGGCCGAGGCGGGTGGATCACGAGGTCAAGAGATGGAGACCATCCTGGTCAACATGGTGAAAACCCATCTCTACTAAAAACACAAAACATTAGGTGGGCATGGTGGTGCATTCCTGTAGTCCCAGCTACTCGGGAGGCTGAGGCAGAGAATTGCTTGAACCCAGAAGGCGGAGGTTGCGGTGAGCCGAGATCGCGCCATTGCACTCCAGTCTGGGTAACAAGAGCGAACCTCCGTCTCAAAAAAAAAAAGAAGAAAATTAGCTTGGCATGGTGGTGCAGGCCTGTAGTCCCAGCTACTCGGGAGGCTGAGGTGGGAGGATCCCTTGAGCCTAGGAGGTCAGGACTGCAGTGAGCTATAATCAGCGCCACTGCATTCCAGCCTAGACGACAGAGCAAGACCCTGTCTCCAGGAGGGAAAAAAAAAAAGGACCACAATGGAAGGAGGGCGGGGCCCAGGCGGCTTGGTGTCAGTCAGGAGTCCTGGCCCTGCCCCACCTGCGCTCGGCTCACCTGCGCTCACCGGCGGGGGTCGCAGCCTCCAGACTTAACCTCCTTCAGCTGCGCGCGCCGCGGGCCCGGCCAGGGTTGCTATGGCAACGAGCCACCCCAGCCTAGCGACTAGGTAGTGCCCGCCCCTTCCTGCCGAGACCCGGTAGCGGCAAAATTTGAACGGCAAATCCACCTCACACTGTTTGTTTGTTTTCGAGACGAGAGTCTCACTCTGTCACCCAGGCTGGAGTGCAATGGCGCGATCTCAGCTCATCGCAACCTCCGCCTCCCGGGTTCTAGCGATTCTCCTGCCTCAGCCTCCCGAGTAGCTGGGATTGATTACAAGCGTGAGCTATCACACCCGGCTAGTTTTTTGTATTTTTAGTAGAGACGAGGGGTTTCACCATGTTGGCCACGCTGGTCTTGAACTCCTGACCTCAAGTGATGCGCAGGCCTCAGCCTTCCCAAAGTGCTGGGATTAGAGGTGTGAGCCACCGTGCCTGGCCATCACACTGGGTTTTAGCCCTGTAGGGGTCTGGACTGCCCTGAGTGTCCAATGGGAGCTCTAGAGACCCCCGCCTCCAAAGGGTGCCTACTCATTACCCTACACAAGTCAGCTTCCCTGACTCTTGACTCAGCCTCCAGGGCCTCCCCTGGTCACTCAGGTAAAAGCCACAGCCCTTCCGGCCTTCAGGGCCCTGTGTGATCTGCCCGGCCCCTCCCCTTCCCACTCTGACCTTGCCCCCAGCTTCTGGCACCCTGTCTCTGCTCCAGCCACACACTTGCTTCCTTGCTGTTCCTGGAAAATACTGACCTTGTTCTGGCCTCGGGGCCTTTGCCTCTTTTGTCCCTGCTGCCAGGACATCTGTTTGTCAGGAAAGCAGTCTGGATCATGCCCTTCTCTCCTTCAGTGCTTTATTCAAAAGTTACCTTCTCAGTGAGGAGTTCCTGGAGTGACCCTATTTCAAATTGGAATTTCCATATATACTTGCCAACCCTCATTCCTGTTTTATGTTCTCTGCAGCACTTAGCACCAACACACATACACGCCTTATTTATTGTCTGTCTCTTGGAAGACAAACGTTTTTTTCTTCTAACTTCTATTTTCAATAAAACTTTCAAACACAGAAAAAAGACATAATGACAATGAGCATCTGTTACCGCCTCTGGCCATATTTAACAATAACTGGCATTTGAAAGCAGAAAAGTTTCTGTGCTTTCTCGCTGCTACCTCCGTCGGACCTAGAAGTGTGCCAGACACATAGTAGTTGTTCAATAAATATTTGTTGGATGAATAAATGAATGAATGACGTGCTTTTGGGGACTCCCACTGCGGGAGTTGGTGGTCATCAGGTTAAGGACTCCTAGAAAGGAGCCAGAGTCTCAGCCAGGCCTGGTGGCTCATGCCTGTAATCCCAGCACTTTGGGAAGCCAAGACAGGTGGATTACTTGAGGTCAGGAGTTCGAGACCAGCCTGACCACCATGGTGAAACCCTGTCTCTACAAAAAATACAAAAGTTAGCTGTGCATGGTGGCACACACCTGTAATCCCAGCTACTTGAGAGGCTGAGGCATGGGAATCTCTTGAACCCTGGAGGGGGAGGCTGCAGTGAGCCAAGATCACTCTGGCCAAAAGAGCAAGGCCCTGTCTCAAAAAAAAAAAAAAAAAAGAGAGACTTCTGCAGATTGAAAAAAAGAAAGAAAAGAAAAAGAAGAAAGAAAGGAACCAAAGTCTTCAGGCATTGTTGTGAAAATGATACCTTGTCCTGGAGTGCCCACCTTGCCTCATCTGCTTCCCAAGTTGTGTCCTCCTGGAAGGACCACTTTTTCTTTCTTTTTTTGAGACGGCATCTCCCTCTGTCACCAGGCTGGAGTGCAGTGGCATCATCATGGCTCATGGCAACTTCTGACTCCCTGGTTCACCATGTTGGCCAGGCTGGTCTTGAACTCCTGACGTCGTGATCTACCCGCCTCAGCCTCTCAAAGTGTTGGGATTTGCAGGTGTGAGTCACTGCGCCCGGCCTTTTTATTTTTATTCTGTTTTGTTGAATAGCTCTAGCTTGGCACCCAAGCTAGAGTGCAACAGCGCGATCATAGCTCACTGCAGCCTTGAACTCCTGGGCTCAAGTGATTCTCTTGCCTCAGCCTCCCCAGTAGCTGAGGCTACAGGCACACACCACCATACCCAGCTAATTTCATTTTTTAGAGACAGAGGTTTCACTATGTTGCCTAAGCTGGTCTCAAACTCCTGGCCTCAAGTCTTCTCTGACCTTAGCTTCTTAAAGGATTGTAAGTGCCAGTCACCACAGCAGGCAGATTCATTCTCTGCCCTTCTGCTGTGTTCTGTTTGTCAGGGATGCTGCCTCCTACCTCTAGGCAGTGACTTCCCCTCAGTGACTTCTGGCTTCGTTCAGCCAATGGGAATTGCTGGGGTCTTTCTTCCCCTCTTTCTCTGCCTCAGGGAGTGTCTCTGGCAGAAAGTGCACCTGGTTTCATCTCTTGCTGCCCAGATCTGGCCTGTGGCCTCTGTGAGTGCTTCTTCCTTCACCTCTCTGGCCCTCGGTGTGGTGGTGATGCCTACGTTTGCAGGTGCTGCTTTCTCTCTCCCAGTAGACAGTAATTGATGGATAGGAAACTTCCTCAGTTATCTTCCTGCCTTATCTAAGGTTCTTTGGTTGCCAGTAGAGAAAGCATCTCATATTATCCCAAAAGGAAAATTTATTACTAGGATATAAGAGTCTTTCGTGAAGTCCAATAACAGGAAATTCAGCTGGAGTTTACAAGGAACTGGATTCCAGCATTGGACACCTGTCTACAGCAAAGCCTTTCTATTTCTCTCTCTCTCTAACTCTCTTCCTCCCCATATCTTTGTAAATCTCCTCTTTCTTCTTCTGCAAATCAGCTTTCTCATGCTCATGGTGGGAAGCAGCTGCCCCTTATATCACCTCAGTTCCAATCACTCACAGAAACTAACTAGATGTTTCTGAATTCCAGTCCCCAAACACTGATTGGCCCAGTTGGGTCTGTAGTCCGCCCTTGGCCAGTCACACTGCTGCCACTGTGTTTCCTCTTATGAAATTTTCCTCTCCTCCTTAGGTACCTGGCCAGCAGCCCCAGCCAGTCTTCAACCCAGTACAAACTGTCTCTTGGCTGGTCGCCTGTCCAGCCAAGGTTCTCATGGCCTGGAACCTTCTCTCTCTCTTAACCAGGCTAAGACACAGCCCCAAGCCTCAGTCCCAGCATGGTGAAGAGCTCCTTCACAGCCCCTAATCACACCCTGGCTCAGAGCAAGCTGGACTGCCCCATTGAGAATCTGGGGCAAATTGGGCTCACCTGCATCTGCAGGGGCTGGAAGGGCAGGTTATACAAATCTGTGAGATTATTTTCCCTATGGGGTCAGAGTTGGGTAACATTATTCACAGCTCCTGAGTAGGTGGTTCAGGCTGGCCCCTCCCAGATACTGACATGCCAAGAGCATCAGGCCTGGGAGCTCCTGTCTCAAATTCCCTTCTGATAATCACTTCCAGATCTGAATGGCGAGAATATGGCTGAGTGCCATATTCAAGGACCTTGTTGACAGCTTGGGGTGAGAGGAGTTGCCTTGTGTAGTCTGGGGCAAGAGGGACTCCTCTCAACGCTCACAGATAAATGTCCCCTCAGCCAGCAAGGCATGGCCTTGTATTTTATTTTATTTTATTTTTTTGAGACTGAGTATCTGTCTCATCCAGGCTGGAATGCAGTGGTGTGATTTTGGTTCACTGCAACCTCTGCCTCCTGGATTCTAGTGAATCTCCTGCCTCAGCCTCCCAAGTAGCTGGGATTAGAGGCATGCACCACCATGCCCAACTAATTTTTGTATTTTTGGTAGAAACAGGGTTTCACCATGTTGGTCAGGGTGGTCTTGAACTCCTGACCTCAGGTGATACATCCGTCTCAGCTTCCCAAAGTGCTGGGATTACAGGCATGAGCCACCGCGCCTGGCCAGCATGGCCCTGTTGACCCTCTCCTGGGCATAGAGCTTTAGCTTCATTCCTGGATGTTCAGCCTTGGGAGGGAGTCCTGAGATTTCTTTCTTGCTTGCTTGCTTTTTTTTGACAGAGTCTTGCTTTGTCACCCAGGCTGTAGTGCAGTGATGCAATCTTGGCTCACCTTAACCTCCACCTCCTGGGTTAAAGTGATTCTCATGCCTCAGCCTCCCAAGTATCTGGGACTACAGGCGCTGCTACCATGCCTGGCTAATTTTGTATTTTTAGTAGAGATGGGGTTTCACCATGTTGGCCAGGCTGGTCTCCAACTCCTGACCTCAAGTGATCCACTCACATCAGCCTCCCAAAGTGCTGGGAGTACAGGCATGAGCCACTGCACGTAATAGACAAAAGGTGGGCCGGGCGTGGTGGCTCAAGCCTGTAATCCCAGCACTTTGGGAGGCCGAGGCAGGTGGATCACGAGGTCAAGAGATTGAGATCACCCTGGTCAACATGGTGAAAGCCTGTCTCTACTAAAAATTACAAAAAATTAGCTGGGCATGGTGGCGTGTGCCTGTAATCCCAGCGACTCGGGAGGCTGAGGCAGGAGAATTGCCTGAACCCAGGAGGCGGAGGTTGCGGTGAGCTGAAATTGCGCCATTGCACTCCAGCCTAGGTAACAAGAGCGAAACTCCATCTCAAAAAAAAAAAAAAAAATAGACAAAAGGTGGAGACAATCCAGATACCCATGAACAGACTGAGTGGATAAACAGATGCGCTGTGTCCATGCCATAGGAATGAATTTTTTTTTTTTGAGACAGAGTCTCACTCTCTTGCCCTTGCTGGAGTGCAGTGGTTCAATCTCTGCTCACTGCAACCTCCTCCCAGGTTCAAGAGATTCTCCCACTTCAGCCTCCAGAGTAGCTAGGATGACAGGCGCATGCCACAACAACCGGCTAATTTTGTGTTTTTAATAGAGATGACGTTTCACTATGTTGGCGAGGCTGGTCTCGAACTCCTGACCTTAAGTGATCTGCCTGCCTTGGCCTCCCAAAGTACTGGGATTGCAGGCGTAAGACACTGTGCCTGGCCTAGAAATGAAGTTCTGATAGGTGCTACAACATGGCTGAACCTTAGAAACAATGCTGGCTGGGTGCGGTGGCTCACGCCTGTATTCCAGCACTTTGGGAGGCTGAGGTGAGTGGATCACCTGAGATCAGGAGTTAGAGAGAGATCAACATGGTGAAACCCCATCTCTATTAAAAATACAAAAAAAGTTATCCGGGCAGGCCGGGCGCGGTGGCTCAAGCCTGTAATCCCAGCACTTTGGGAGGCCGAGGCGGGTGGATCACGAGGTCATGAGATCGAGACCAACCTGGTCAAAATCATGAAACCCCGTCTCTACTAAAGATACAAAAAATTAGCTGGGCTTGGTGGCACGTGCCTGTAATCCCAGCTACTCGGGAGGCTGAGGCAGGAGAATTGCCTGAACCCAGGAGGCGGAGGTTGCGGTGAGCCGAGATCGCGCCATTGCACTCCAGCCTGGGCAACAAGATCGAAACTCCGTCTCAAAAAAAAAAAAAAAAAAAAAAAAGTTATCCGGGCATGGTGGCAGGCTCCTATAATTCCAGGTACTCAGGAGGCTGAGGCGGGAGAATCTCTTGAACTCAGGAGGCAGAAGTTGCAATGAACTGAGATTGTACCACTGCACTCTAGCCTGGGCAAAAATACCGAAACTGGGACTGAAACAACACCACCACCAACAAAAAACACCATAATGCTAAGTGCAAGTGCATAAATGTTAAAAGGCAACACAGTATGTGATTCCATTCATTTGAAATGTCTGGGATGGGCAAAGGCACAGAGACAGATGGCAGATTAGTGCCTTCCAGGGACTGGGGAGGGGAGTGATAGCTAAGGAATACAGAGTTTCTTTGGAAAATGTTCTCAAATTCACTGTGCTGATGGTTGCAAACCTCTGTGGTTAGACTAAAACCATCGAATTGTACTTTATTTTATTTATTTGTTTATTTATTTGAAATGGAGTTTCACTCTTGTTGCCCAGGCTAGAATGCAATGGCGCCATCTCAGCTCACTGCAATCTCCACTCTCCGGGTTCAAGCAATTCCCCTGCCTCAGGCTCCCGAGTAGCTGGGATTACAGGCACGCACCACCATGCCTGACTAATTTTTTGTATTTTTAGAAGAGACGGGGTTTCACCACGTTAGCTAGGCTGGTTTCCAACTCCTGACCTCAGGGAGATCCACCTGCCTCCACCTGCCAAAGTGCTGAGATTACAGATGTGAGCCACCGAGCCTGGCCTATTTAATTTTTTTGAGATGGAGTCTCGCTGTATCGCCTAGGCTAGAGTGCAGTGGTGCCATCTCAACTCATGACAACCTTTGCTTCCCAGGTCCAAGTGATTCTGTCTCAGCCTCCCAAGAAGCTGAGACTGCAGGCACGTGCCACCATGCCTGGCTGATTTTTATATTTTTAGCAGAGATGGGATTTCACCATCTTGGCCAGACTGGTCTTGAACTCCTGACCTTGTGATCCGCCTACCTTGGTCTCCTAAAGTGCTGGGATTAGGGCTGGGCGTAGTGGCTCTCGCCTATAATCCCAGCAGTTTGGGAGGCCCAGGCGGGTGGATCACAAGATCAAGAAATCGAGACCATCCTGGTCAACAAGGTGAAACCCCATCTCTACTAAAAACACAAAAATTAGCTGGACATGGTGGTGCACGCCTGTAGTCCCAGCTACTCGGGAGGCTGAGGCAGGAGAATTGCTTGAACCCAGGAGGCAGAGGTTGGGGTGAGCCGAGATCGCGCCATTGCACTCCAGCCTGGGTAACAAGAGCGAAACTTCGTCTCAAAAAAAAAAAAAAAGTTCTGTGATTACAGGTGTGAACCACTGAGCTGGTCTGTACACTTTAAATTAGTGAATTTTAAGGTATGTCAAATATCTCAATAAAGTGGCTTAGAAAAAATTGCCCATGCAGAATGAGCGCCCTCTAGGGGCTCTCAGGTGTCCAGAGCAAGTCACAGACCATTGTTTTTTTCTGAGACTTCTAAATTACAAACCAGATAAATGCCAAAAGCAGGTAACATAGACTAAGCTAAATTCTGTTTAACGTTTTATGGAAGTGTAAAATACATATAGAAAAGTGGGTCCAGACATGGTGGCTCAACCTTGTAATCTCAGCACTTTGGGAGGCCCAAGTAGGATTGCTTAAGGTCAGGAGATCAGATTAGCCTGGGCAACACAGTAGAGCCTCGTCTCAAAAAAAGAAAAAAAAAGAGAAAAAGAAAAATAAGTAGTTAGATGGTAGTGCATTCCTATAGTCCAAGCTACTCAGGCTGTTGAGGCGAGATCACCTGAGCCCTGCAGGTCGAGAGATCAAGGCTGCAGTGAGCTGCGATCACACCATTGCACTTCAGCCTAGGTGACAGAGCAAGACCCTGTCTCAAAAAAAAAGCGAGGCCGTCGGGGGGGGGGTGGCCAGGAGCAGTGGCTCACACCTGTAATCCCAACAATTTGAGAGGCCAAGGCGCATGGGCTTCTTGAGCTCAGGCATTTGACACCAGCCTGGGCAACATGGTTAAATCCTGTCTCTACATAAAAAAACCTTTTTTTTTTTTTTTTTGAGATGGAGTTTCGCTCTTGTTACCCAGATTGGAGTGCAATGGCACGATCTCGGCTCACCGCAACCTCCGCCTCCTGGGTTCAAGCGATTCTCCTGCCTCAACCTCCCGAGTAGCTGGGACTACAGGCGTGTACCACCATGCCCAGCTAATTTTGTATTTTTGGGAGGCCGCCTCAGCCTCCCAAAGTGCTGGCATTATAGGCGTGAGCCACCGCGCCCAGCCAACAAAACCTTTTTAATTACCTGAACAATGTACTGGACCCCTACGGTCCCACCTACCCGGGAGGCTGCGGTGGGAGGATCACCCAAGCCCCAGCAGGTCAAGGCTGCAGTGACCAACAATCATGCCTTTGCACACCAGCCTGGGTGGCAAAGTGAGAACCTGTCTCAGAAAAAAAGAAAGAAAGAAAAGGGGCACATGTTCTCAGGATCTGAGGGTTGCGTCATGAGCCAAAAATATGTATATATATAGATAGATATAAATTTAAAAAAGAAAAGATGAAAAGAAAAAAGTGGGGCCGGGTGCAGTGGCTCACGCCTGTAATCCCAGCACTTTGGGAGGCAGAGGCGGGTGGATCACAAGGTCAAGAGATCAAGACCATCCTGGTCAACATGGTGAAACCCCGTCTCTACTTAAAATACAAAAAATTAGCTGGGCATGGTGGCATGTGCCTGTAATCCCAGCTACTCAGGAGGCTGAGGCAGGAGAATTGCCTGAACCCAGGAGGCGGAGGTTGCCGTGAGCCGAGATCGCGCCATTGCACTCCAGCCTGGGTAACAAGAGCGAGAAACTCGGTCTCAAAAAAAAAAAAGAAAGAAAAAAGTGGACATATCAGTGTATAGCTTGATAAATTTTTGCAAACTGAATACAGCATTTTGTCAAAACCAAGTCTCTGGGACTGTCTCTCTTTGGAACAATGCCAGAAGTCTAAATTTGAGTTCTTCTATATGTGTGAGGCCATTTCTGAGTCGACTTTGTAGGCCGCCTCTTTTTTTTTTTTTTTTGAGACAGAGTCTCCTATCACCTAGGCTGGAGTGAAGTGGCATAATCTCGGCTCACTGCAACCTCCACCTCCTGGGTTCAAGCCATTCTCCTGCCTCAGCCTCCCAAGTAGCTGGGACTACAGGCACCCGCCACCATGCCCGGCTAAGTTTTGTATTTTTAGTAGAGAGAGGGTTTCACCATGTTGGCCAGGCTGGTCTTGAACTCCTGACCTCTTGATCTGCCCCTCAGCCTCCCAAGTGCTGGGATTATAAGCGTGAGCCATTGTGCCCAGGAACTTCCTCTTTTTTTCTCTATTCTTGACCCTATTTTTCCGTAATCTTTTTTTTTTCTTTTTTTTGAGTCAGAGTCCTGCTCTTGTAGCCCAGGCTGGAGTGCAGTGGTGCAATCTCAGCTCACTGCAAGCTCCACCTCCCAGGTTCAAGCGATTCTCTTGCCTCAGCCTCCTGAGTAGCTGGGATTACAAGCACCCACCACCCCCCCCAGCTAATTCTTGTATTTTTAGTAGAGATGGGGTTTCATCATTTTGGCCAAGTTGGTCTTGAAATCTTGACCTTGTGATCTGCACGCCTCGACCTCCCAAAGTGCTAAGATTATAGGCGTGAACCAGGTTGCCCAGCCATTTTCCCCTAATCTTTAGGAAAATGAGGTGCCATCACTGAGGTGTATTTTTGTTTGTTTGTTTATATAATAATTATTATTAGAGACAAGGGCTCACTCTGTTGCCCAGGATGGAGTAAAGGGCCTGATCATACCTCACTGCAGCTTTGAACTCCTGCCTCAGCCTCCCTTGCATTTATTTATTTATTTGTGAGACAGTCTCACTTTGTCACCCAGGCTGGAGTGCAGTGGTGCAGTCATGGCTCACTGCAGCCTCACCTCCTGGACTCAAGTGATCCTCCCACCTCAGCCTCCCAAGGAACTGGAACCACAGGTGTGTGCCACCATGCCTGGCTAACTTTTCTACTTGTTGTAGAGACCAGGTTTTGTCATGTTGCCCAGGTTGGTCTCAATCTCCTAGGCTAGAGCAATCCTTCTGCCTCAGCCTCCCAAACTGCTGAGATTACATGTGTGAGCCACCACGACCTTCCCCTCCCTTGTATTTGAATTTAAATTTAAGTTAAATAACATAAAAACTCCTCAGTTACAGTAACCAGTTTCCAAATGCTTCGTGGGCACGTGCTGGACCATATGGGACAGACGGATGTGGACACTGTCGCACCCTCGCCAGTTCTAGTGGACAGAGCTGCTCTCCGGATGAGCTTTCACTGCAGCCTCAGTCCCTTCTTTGGGGAGTTTCCTTTTGCTTCTCTCTCTCCCCCAACCCTCTTTCTTCAGAAAAAAAATGGCCAGGCTGAGCGAGGTGGCTCACGTCTGTAATCCCAGCACTTTGGGTGGCCGAGACCAGGACAGGGGATCACTTGTGGCCAGGAATTCGGGACCAGCCTGGCCAACATGGTAAAGCCCTGTGTCTACTAAAAATACAAAAATTAGCCAGGCATAGTGGCAGGCGCCTGTAATCCCAGCTACTCTGGAGGCTGAGGCAAGAGAATTGCTTGAACCTGGGAGGCGGAGGTTGCAGTGAGCCAAGATCTCGCCACTGCACTCCAGCCTGGGCAACACAGCAAGACTTTGTTTAAAAAAAAAAAAAAAAAAAAGGGCAGCAACATGACCTGTCAGAACCTAACATCATGTCTGCTGAGATAAGCCAGTGAAAATTACAGTGTTTGAAAAGAGTTGTTAGGCAAATAAATAAAGTTAAAAAATCATCCCAAGGAAAAATGCATAACCTCACTACAATTAAATAAATGAAAAGTAAATACTGCCATACTATTACATACTGCCTAGACTGGGAAAAAATGTATAAAAATGATGGCCTGCAGTATTGAAAAAAGAGACACCGTTACACGTGGCTATCCTCTCAATTAGGTAAATCTTCCGGAAGAACCACCTGGAAATGTTCCAGGAGTTATAAAACCATTTTCTGACTGAATAATTGCACTTAATGACCGTTCAACATATTTAGCTGGCATGAGGCACAGTACTTGGCACTTCACATACTTTTTTAAAAATTTGCTAGGCCGGGAGTGATGGCAGACGCCTGTAATCCCAACTACTTGGGAGCCTGAGGCAGGAGAATTACTTGAATCTGCGAGGCGGAGGTTGCAATGAGCAGAGACGGTGCCTGCACTCCAACCTGGGAAACAAGAGCGAAACTCCATCTCAAAAAATAATAATAATTTATTTCTCGCCACAATCTTGAGATTGGTAAGTATCCTGATCCTTGTTTTAAAAAGCACTGGGCGAGGTCGCTCACGCCTGTAATCCCAGCACTTTAGGAGGCCAAGGTGGGTGGATCACTTGAGGTCAGGAGTTTGAGACCAGTCTGGCCAACACAGTGGAACCTCGTCTCTACTAAAAATACAAAAATTAGCTGGGTGTGGTGGTGCACACAGGTAATCCCAGCTATTTAGTAGGCTGAGGCAGGAAAATTGCTTGAACTCGGGAGGCAGAGGTTGCAGTGAGCCGAGATCACGCCATTGCACTCCAACCTGGGCAACATACCAAGACTCTGTCTCAAAAAAACGAAAACAAAAAAATTAGCAGGGTGTGGTGGTAGTTGTCTGTAATCACAGCTACTGGGGAGGCTGAGGCAGGAGAATCGCTTGAACCCGGGAGGTGGAGGTTGCAGCGAGCCAAGACCCCGCATTTCGTGCCAACCTGGGCAACAAAAAGGAAACTCTCAAAAAAAAAAAAAAAAAAAAGAGAGAATTGCCTCAAAGAGAATAGTACACTGGAGTGGAGAAAGTCATTTCTGCAAAAATATACATATGAGGCCGGGCGCGGTGGCTCAAGCCTGTAATCCCAGCACTTTGGGAGGCCGAGGCGGGTGGATCACGAGGTCAACAGATCGAGACCATCCTGGTCAACATAGTGAAACCCCATCTCTACTAAAGATACAAAAAATTAGCTGGGCCCGGTGGCGCGTGCCTGTAATCCCAGCTACTCGGGAGGCTGAGGCAGGAGAATTGC